>CM061065.1:69147182-69558373 GCA_030762895.1 Sophora flavescens
AAAAGGAAGGAAAGGATCACAAAGGGAAAGAGAAGGTGGAAGAAATCCTAGATGACAAGGAAGCAGATGGGGGTGAGAATAAAAAGGGTGTATCCGATGAGGAGGTAGGTGAATTCTTGAAGTTCATCAAGCGAGTGAATATAGGGTTGTGGATCGGTTAAATCGGACTCCGCCTCGGATATCTCTTTTGTCTCTATTGATGAACTCGAGCCACACGAAGAGTACCGACGTAAGGTGTTGAATCAAGCGCATGTCTCCCATGACATCACAGTTGATAAGCTTGATAACATTGTAGGTAACATAGTTGCTGATAATTATCTCACTTTCACCGATGACGAAATTCCAGCTGAAGGAATGGGGCACAACAAGGTGTTACACATCTCGGTGAAGTGTCGAGATCATGTCATGGCTAGGGTTCTCATTGATAATGGTTCTTCTTTGAACGTAATGCCAAAGTCGACACTGGCAAAGTTGCCTTTCGATGGATCTCATATGAAGCCAAGCACAATGATTGTAAGAGCTTTCGACGGCACCCGAAGGGAAGTCATGGGAGAAATTGAATTGCCCATTCAGATTGGTCCATGCACCTTTGAAGTACTGTTCCAAGTAATGGACATCACACCAACATACAGTTGTCTCCTGGGACGACCATGGATCCATTCGACTGAGTCAGTACCTTCCACATTACACCGGATGGTGAAATTCATTGTTGATGGTAAGTTGATAATTGTTTCGGGAGGAGGATCTGTTAGTAAGCAAGCCATCAACAACCCCTTATATTGAAGCCGCCGAGGAAGCTCTCGAGACCGTCTTCCACTCACTTGAAATTGCCAATGCCACTTATGTTGGGGAGGGAGCTCCACTCTTTGAAACCTCGTATCATCCAAAGTGTCCATCATGATGGCCAAGGTTATGCTTGAAGGAGGATACCAACCCGAAGCGGTCCCGGGAGGAATAGGCAAGGTGTCGCCGACATCCTCATGCTCACCGAGAACAAGGATAGGTTTGGGTTGGGATACAAACCCACTAAGGCCGACAAGATGAGGGTTATAGAAGAGAAGAAAAGAAAGAGGTTGGCTCGGCTGGAAAATCGTGAATACGAGGCTGAAAGGGTTCCCATCCGGTGACATTCGACGTAGCTTCCGGCGTAGGGTTTGCATTTCGACCAAGCAAAGAGCTATTGAAGATGATTATCCCGCCGATCGTGGTATCAACTGGTGTATCCATGCTCTCCGGGATACAGAGCTCAACAATTGGGAGATCATTGAGTTCCCAAGACCATAGAGTCCTTTTCAAAGTAATTCTGTAATGCTTATCCTTTAGCTCGGCCAAGGCTTTAGGAGTTTTGTGTAATGGGCTTACTTGTTTCCGCTTCAGGATGACTTATCAATAAATGCATGCATTCGATATCTTTGTGTTCTTATCTTTTTACTTTCGCTTTATTCATCGCTCCTCACCAATAAATACAGTTTCTCATCTTTATCCGTTATTCATTTATCTTTCCCTGATAACTACCAAAATGCAGATCTAAAAGTGACTCTCTTGAAAATGACAATGTTAATAACTCAGCATACAATTTTGACTATCCTATTGATCATGCTGATGAGGTTGTTGCTGATGATGGGGAAGTCCCTCCTGAATTATTGAGGTTGGTAGATCAAGAAGCTAGGGAACTTCGACCCCATGAAGAGCCGAGTGAACTAATCAATTTGGGAACCGAAGATGATAAAAAAGAGGTCAAGATCGGCCTTTCCCTGAAAGAAAATGAGCGAAGTAGATTGATTAAGTTGTTGATGGATTATAAAGATGTTTTCGCATGGTCCTACCAAGACATGCCAGGGTTAGACCCTAGTGTAGCGTAACACAAACCGCCATTAAAACCGAGTGTCCTCCAAGAAAAGGGTTACGAAGGATGAAAGCAAAATGTCTCTAAAGATCAAGGAGGAGGTCAAGAAACAATTGGATGCGGGTTTCCTAGAAGTTGTGAAGTACCCTCAATGGGTTGCTAACATCGCTCCTGCTCCCAAGAAAGATGGAAAGGTTCGAATGTGTGTTGACTATCGAGATCCAACAGAGCTAGCCCAAAAGATGACTTTCCTCTGCCTCACATTGATGTTCTTGTAGACAATACTGCCCAACATGCATTATTCTCTTTCATGGATGGATTCTCCGGGTATAATCGGATCAAGATGGCACCAAGATATGGAGAAAACTACATTTGTTACTTTATGGGGAACCTTTTGCTACAAGGTTATGCCATTTGGCTTGAAAATGCTTTGGGCAACATATCGGGGCTATGGTGGCTTTATTCCATGACATGATGCATAAGGAGATAGAAGTTTATGTAGACGACATGATCGCCAAGTCCGTGATCCGAAGACGACCATGTTGATAATCTGCAGTAAACTTTTTTGAGCGGTTAAGAAAGTTTAAGCTCCGATCAATCCAGCCAAATGCACTTTTGGAGTGAAATCAGGCAAGCTTTTGGGGTTCATTGTTAGTCAAAGAGGAATAGAGGTTGATCCTGAAAAAGTGCGAGCAATCATCGATATGCCAAAGACCTCGAAACAGAAAAGAAGTTCGTGGGTTTTTAGGAAGATTGAACTACATTGCCCGGTTCATCTCCCAACCGATCGCGACATGTGAACCAATCTTCAAATTGCTACGCAAAAATCAGGCAAGAGCATGGAATGAAGATTGTCAAAAAGCCTTCGAGAAGATCAAACAATACCTACTGAGGGCCTCCTGGTCTTGGTTCCCCTGGGCCCGGAAGACCTCTTATCATGTATTTGATCGTGCTAGATGAATCAATGGGTTGTGTAATCGGGGCAACACGATGAGTCGTGAAGGAAGGAACATGCCATCTATTATCTAAGCAAGAAGTTCACCAGTTGTGAAGCCAACTACTCATTGCCGAACGCACTTGCCGTGCTTTTAGCTTGGGCAGCCCAGCCGCTTGAGGCATTACATGTTGTGTTACACTACCTGGTTAGTGTCCAAAATGGATCCGATCAAGTACATCTTTGATAAGCCTGCTCGATTGAAGAGAATTGCTCATTTGGCAAGTCCTCCTATCGAATACGACATTGTCTATGTCACCCAAAAAACAAGAAAAGGTAGTGCTCTAGCGTAATATCTAGCCAATCACCAGGGGGAAGATTATGGATCGATGCAATGCGATTTCCTGGGATGAAGATATAATGGCTTTGTTTGATCGCGAGCAATCACTAGAAAAAGAAAAGTGGACTTTGTTATTTGATGGAGCTTCTAATGCATTGGGGCATGGAATCGGGCAATACTAATCTCACCGAAAATGATTATTTCCCCTCACCGCAAGGCTTTGCTTTGATTGTACAAACAATATAGCCGAATATGAAGCTTGTGCGCTTGGGATCCGGCAGCAATAGAGGCAAAAGCAAAGATACCGGAGGTATATGGGGACTCGCATTAGTCATCCACCAGCTAAGACGGGGAATGGGAAACCCGAGATGCCAAGTTAATCCCGTACTCATGATTACATCAAAGGTTTGATTGAGCAGTTTGGGAAGTCACATTTCATCATATTCCCGAGAAGATAACCAACTAGCCGATGCGCTGTCTACCTTGTCCTCGATGTTCAAAGTAAGTGACGAGCGGAACCTACCACTCATCAAAATGGCAAGCCGTGATCATCCTGCATATTGTCAAGTGATAGGGAAAGAGTCTCGATCAAAAACCGTGGTACCATGACATCAAATGCTTCATCCAAAGAAGGGAATACCCTCCGGCGCCTTAGAAAATGACAAAAGAACTCTAAGAAGACTTGCAATGGGTTTCTATTTAGATGGAGATATTCTCTACAAAAGAAATCATGACATGGTGTTGTTGAGGTGCGTTGACGCAAAAGAAGCTAAACGGATAATTGAGGAGGTACATGAAGGATCTTTTGGAACACACGCGAAGCGGCATGCAATGGCCAGGAAAATCTTGAGGACTGCCAATATTGGTTGACAATGGAGGCTGATTGCTTTAATTACGCAAAGAAGTGCCATAAGTGTCAAATATATGCCGATAAGGTTCATGCGCCTCCGGCCTCCCTTGAATGTCATGTCGGCACCCCGGTCGTTCTCAATGTGGGGAATGGATGTGATCGGGCCCATCGAACCAAAAGCCTCAAATGGACATCGCTTCATCCTTGTTGCCATCGATTATTTCACCAAGTGGGTTGAGGCTGCATCATATTCCAAAGGTGACCAGGGAATGTCGTGGATCGATTTGTCAAAAGAGAGTTAATTTGTCGTTATGGGTTTGCCAAGCGAGATCATCACCGATAATGCGACTTAACTTGAACAACAAGATGATGAAAGAGATGTGCGAAAACTTCAAGATAAAACATCACAATTCCTCCCCGTACGCCCAAAGATGAATGGGGCAGTTGAGGCCGCCAACAAAAATATCAAGAAGATTGTCCGTAAGATGGTGGTGACATATAAGGATTGGCACGAGATGTTACCTTTTGCTTTGCACAGCTACCGTACCTCCATTCGCACCTCGACAGGGGCAACTCCGTATTCTTTAGTTTATGGGATGGAAGCAGTACTCCCGATTGAAGTAGAGATCCCCTCATTAAGGGTACTGAGAGAAGCAGAATCGAAGAAGCCGAGTGGGTTCGGAACCGACTCACCAATTGAATCTCATTGAAGAAAAAAGATTAGGGGCATTGTGTCATGGTCAATTGTACCGGAAAAGGTTGATGAGAGCTTACGAGAAGAAGGTACGCCCGCGGCAGTTTCGGAGGGAGATCTAGTGCTCAAAAAGATCCCCGCCGATCCAAAAGGATCATCGGGGAAAGTGGACCCCGAACTACGAAGGACCTTACGTTGTGAAAAAGGCTTTCTGGGTGGAGCTTTAATTCTCACAAGGATGGATGGGGAAGATCTTCCACTCCTCGTAAACTCGTATGCAATCAAAAGGTATTATGCTTGAACGCACTTCCCAAGAAAAAAAAAGGGGTGAAAAATGAAAAAAGAAAAGCTCGCTAGGGTGAAAATCAAAAGACAGTCTAGGCAAAAGTTAGAGCAACCCGCTAGGCTGAAAACCTGAAAAGGCGGTCTAGGCAAAAGTTAGGGTTCAAAAAAAATAAAAAAAAAATAATAAATAAATAAATAAATAAACAAGGGAAGTTTCGTCAAGCCGATGAACCGGGCGATCGAGGGGCTAGATGCATGAAGATCGGGGCAGATATCATTCTCGGATGTTGATTAGTAAGCGATCGAGATAGTATGAGGGATATTAACACTAGTCATGGAAAGAGATGTCATTTGAGGAGATGTGTTTCCACTCCCGACCTTTCTGCAATTCCATACTCCATTGTAATATCTGCTTTGTATACCTTCTCAGTCCAAATATAATGACATTGACTCTCCATTCTTTTTACCATTATCTATTTCTCTTAACTTTTGTCAATTGCGTGTGTGCATTCATTATGATGAGTATATACTGAGATGTGAAACATGTATTTGATGTCTTCAAGAGCATTTAGAACTTCTTTGAAAATCTCCAAGGTTCGTAAAGAACAAGATGGCCTCCCGACAAAGGGCACCGTGGTCTACTGACAGGAAGCATAGGGACAATCACTGCAGAGAAAGCGTACCCTTCCAAAAGCGCTTAGCCTTTGTTCTCCGCGAAGACAGGACACGTTTTAGTTCACCTCCGGGCTTGTCTGTGATCAATGCTTCAAGGGGTCAAGGGTGATAATTAGAAACACCTAAGCGATAATTTTTTTTTTTAACAAAAATAAATAAATAAATAAATAGCAACGTGTTACAGGCTCTCCTTGCGTTGCATTGAAATCATTTGAGGTTTCCATCAGGCATATAGAACATTTCTGGCATCATGCATTGCAATGGTTTATCTCCGTGGGTACAAAACCCAGAAATTGCACAACTCCGCAAGATTTTAACCTTTTTGTCAAGCTTCGACGGTACCGCACTCGTAAGCTCGCTTTGTTTTCAAGCTTCAGCGACAACCGACTCCGCAAGCTTTTAATTCTTTTGCTTTCAAGCTTCAATGACAACCGACTCGGAAGCTTTCAACATTTCTTTCCAAGCTTCAGGATAACCGACACCGCAAGCTTTTAATTCTTTTGCTTTCAAGCTTCAATGACAACCGACTCCGTAAGCTTTCAACATTTCTTTCCAAGCTTCAGTGGATAACCGACTCATAAGCTTTTAATTCTTTTGCTTTCAAGCTTCAGCGGACAACCTACCCAAAGCTTTCAACATTTCTTTCCAAGCTTCGGCAGATACTCGACTCGCAAGTTTTTCGCATTTTGCTTTCAAGCTTCAAGTGGATATCCGACTCCACGAGCTTTTTACCTTTTCTCAAGCTTCGGACAACCGACTCCATAAGCTTTTAATCTTTCTTTCAAGCTTCAGCAGACAACCGACCATAAGCTTTCAACTTTTCTCCTCAAGCTTCAGTGGATAACCGACTCCACAAGCTTTTAATCATTTTTGCTTCAGCGGATAACCGACTCTGCAAGCTTTCAACTTTTCTCCTCAAGCTTCAGTGGATAACCGACTCCACAAGCTTTTAATCATTTTTGCTTCAGCGGATAACCGACTCCGCAAGCTTTTAAACTTTTTTTCAAGCTTCGATGGGTACCGTACCCCGTAAGCTCTGCTTGTTCAAGCTTCAGCGGACAACCGACTCCGCAAGCTTTCAATTTTTCTTTCAAGCTTCAGTGGATAACCGACTCCACAAGCTTTTTATCCTTCTGCCGTCAAGCTTCTGTGGATAACCGACTCCACAAGCTTTTTACCTTTTCTGTCCAAGCTTCAGTGGATAACCGGCTCCGCAAGCTTTTAATTCTTTTGCTTTCAAGCTTCAGCGGACAACCGACTCCGTAAGCTTTCAACTTTTCTTCTCAAGCTTCAGTGGATAACCGACTCCGCAAGCTTTTAATCATTTTGTTTTCAAGCTTCAGCGGATACCGACTCACAAGCTTGTCGCGATTTTGCTTTCAAGCTTCAAGTGGATAACCGACTCACAAGCTTTTAAACTTTCTTCATTGCTTCGACGGGTACCGCACTCGTAAGCTCGCTTGTTCAAGCTTCAGCGGAAAAACGACTCCGCAAGCTTTTTATCTTTCTGCTCGAGCTTCACGGGCAAATCCGTCCCGTCAGCTTTTAATTATGCATCTGTTTACTTGTCAGTGAACTCCGGCCAAAATTGGAGTTCATGTCTTTACCCGTTTCTTATAACGATAATAGGTTAACTGCGGTTACACCTACTATCTAATAAGAAACAAGTAAAACCGACTCCGTAAGCTTTCAACATTTCTTTCCAAGCTTCAGTGGATAACCGACTCCGCAAGCTTTTAATTCTTTTGCTTTCAAGCTTCAGCGGACAACCGGCTCCGTAAGCTTTCAACATTTCTTTCCAAGCTTCGGCAGATACTCGACTCCGCAAGTTTTTCGCATTTTGCTTTCAAGCTTCAGTGGATAACTGACTCCACGAGCTTTTTACCTTTTCTGTCAAGCTTCAGTGGACAACCGACTCCGCAAGCTTTTAATCTTTTCTTTCAAGCTTCAGCGGACAACCGACTCCGCAAGCTTTCAACTTTTCTCCTCAAGCTTCAGTGGATAACCGACTCCACAAGCTTTTAATCATTTTTGCTTCAGCGGATAACCGACTCCGCAAGCTTTCAACTTTTCTCCTCAAGCTTCAGTGGATAACCGACTCCACAAGCTTTTAATCATTTTTGCTTCAGCGGATAACCGACTCCGCAAGCTTTTAAACTTTTTGTCAAGCTTCGATGGGTACCGTACCCCGTAAGCTCTGCTTGTTCAAGCTTCAGCGGACAACCGACTCCGCAAGCTTTCAATTTTTCTTTCAAGCTTCAGTGGATAACCGACTCCACAAGCTTTTTATCCTTCTGCCGTCAAGCTTCAGTGGATAACCGACTCCACAAGCTTTTTACCTTTTCTGTCCAAGCTTCAGTGGATAACCGGCTCCGCAAGCTTTTAATTCTTTTGCTTTCAAGCTTCAGCAGACAACCGACTCCGTAAGCGTTCAACTTTTCTTCTCAAGCTTCAGTGGATAACCGACTCCGCAAGCTTTTAATCATTTTGTTTTCAAGCTTCAGCGGATACCGACTCCGCAAGCTTGTCGCATTTTGCTTTCAAGCTTCAGTGGATAACCGACTCCGCAAGCTTTTAAACTTTCTGTCAAGCTTCGACGGGTACCGTACCCCGTAAGCTCTGCTTGTTCAAGCTTCAGCGGACAAACTACTCCGCAAGCTTTTTATCTTTCTCGCCGAAGCTTCATGCGGCAGTCCGTCCCGCCGCCTTTTAATTATGCATCTGTTTACTTGTCGGTGAACTCCGGCCAAAATTGGAGTGCATGTCTTTGCTTTCTTATAACGATAATAGGTTAACTGCGTTACACCTACTATCTAATAAGAAACAAGTAAAGAGGGGCAGTTGAACACCTAATTTTGTCCCTGTCCTTTTTAATCAGTGTTTTGAAAAAATGATAATATAAAAATAAAAATATAGAAAAAAAACTGAAACTAAGCACTCCTTTTCAAAAGCCAAGAGGAAAAAGCCAAAGTTTAAAGTTCCTAATACATCTCAGAAGCAAAGAAAGCAATGGCAGACTTAGGCATTGGCAACAAAAAATGGTTTCAAATTTTAAGCACCAGAAAGGAAAAAATGGGAACATGTGATGCTGCTATCCTTGAAGCATGGTCAAACCTGAATCATAAACAAAGGGAAGTGGCAGCATACACAGATTGAAGCAGCTATGCAGAAACATTGAGAAGGAAATGAATGAAAGTGACTATCCATTGTGGCCATTGGGTTCTGTTTTTGGAGTTTTGCAAGCAAGGAGGATTTAAAAAGGGGGAAGTTCAGAACAGAAAGGGGGGCTCTTAGACACTCCATCATCTCCTTCAAACCTTCATAATCCCTCAGCCAAACCAACACTTGATCCCTAACTTCATTCTAATCCCTAGGCCACCCATACCCATCATCTTCATCATCCTCCCAACAACACCACAACCCCAGTAACAACAGAAATTCATCACCAACAAAACAAATCAAGAATAAAACACCTACTACAACCCTTCATCACCATCTTAAATCAAAAACACAAGAAATGGAAACATAAGACACAAACCAGATCCGTCCGTTCTTGCTCCTCCCATGGCAGCCCAGCCATAAGCCACCGTAGCCGCCAGCAACCGGTAGCCGCCGCACCTGTCCCTCGCGCGACCGCCGTGTGGACATCCGCGCCGCCTCAGACGCGGATCTGCCCGAGCCACACCGTCCACCGCCATGCGAACCGCTGCATTGCCGGCCTCCTCACGTCGTCGCCGCCGCCGTGTCCCCTGCCTCGCCGTCCTCCACGCCATCGCCGACCTCCATCTCCGCCTCCCGTGCCCAGATCTCAGTTGGCCTTCCTCTCCATTCTTGGTAAATATAGAAGTTGTATACTTCTCTGATACTTGCTTTGATTTCCTTTTTTTTCCTCTTATTTATTTTCTCTTTTGGCCATGATATACCAGCTATACGTGGGTTATGTTTGGGTAGCTAAATGGACTGTTTGGTTTGTCTTTATTCGTGGGCTTAGTTTTGTAGGATAAATTAGTATTTTTTTTTTCTTTTTTATCTAGTGGATCCAACCTTTAAAAGGGGAAGGAGCCTCTGTAAAAAAAAAAAAAAACGTTTTGGGCTTCTTTTCTGTCAGACCTGAATCTAAATTTTATTATATATGATTTGTGCTTTGGGCTTAAGATGTGTTTTTGATGTTGATTCCTTGTTCCAAATAAAAATCTCCTAAAAAATATTTTGAAACTAAGTTGGCTTGTTTTAGTTCACGTAACAATCTACAAGGTTGATGTATGATTTTTCATCCTCAAGTGTGGTATGAATTGTAAGGGTTCATCGTATAGCTTTGCTATCTTTAACCCTGTGCAAGAGTGAATTCCCCTTCAAAAAACATCAAACGTTTTTTAACTTATACTTTTAATCAATTTTACCCAATTTCTTTTTATATAAAAAAATAAAATAAGAATCTCTTTTTAATTCACGCAACAATCTACAATGTTGATGTATGATTTTTCATCCTCAAGCGTTGTATGAATTGTAAGGGTTCATCGTATAGCCTTGCTATCTTTAACCTTGTGCAAGAGTGAATTCCCTTTTATTAAGAATAATAGAATATTTTCAATGTGTTCTTTTAACAAATTTTATCCACCCCTTTTGTAAAAATAAAATAAAAAATCTCTTTAATTCACGCAACAATCTACGACGTTGATGTATGGACTTATTCATCCTCAAGTGTCGTACGAATTGTAAGAGTTTATCGTATAGCACTGCTATCTTGGACCCTATGCAAAAGTGAATTTATTCTGAAATAAAATCCTTTTTTTAAAAAAAATAAAATCAAAACAAAATCAAACCGCTTATCAAAAATTAAAATCAACCAACCAATCAAATCTTTTCTAAGAGAACTACGTGGCTTTGAGTTTCCCATCACACCAGGGAATACGTAGGAGCAAGATAAATCATCTTGTCGGGCCAAAACTAAATTTTCCTTTTTTTTGTGTCTCTTTTTATGTTAAAATAATTAATAAAAAAATTAAACTTTTCCTTTTTTTTTAACAATAAATTCAAAAAAATAAAAATTATTAAAAATTAAAAAATATATATATAAAAAAAATTAATTAAAAATTAAAAAATATAATTCTTTCTTGTAAATAATTTTTGGGGTAAAATAAATATTTAAAAGGTCATTAAAATGTTTTTGCACAATCAACTTGAGGTACCGTTTTTAACGGGCGATGTGGGGTGCTAATACCTTCCCTACTCGTAACCGACTCTCGGACTTATCTCTCTCTTTTTAAAAGACCAGTTAACCTTTAAATAATTGGGTTTTCTAAGATTTTCCCAATAAAAATTTTAGTGGCGACTCCTCTGTTTTTACCCTCTTTTTCGCGGCTCCCGAACGGGACGGTCGCGACACAAAGGTTCCCTCACCTTATGTTTGAGAGTTTTAAAGAGGATGGGGTGGAATGATTAGTAATAAAGTGGTTTAGGGTGGAGTAAAGTAAAATGATAAAAATATATCATTTCATTGTTTGAGGGTTTTAATGAAAGAATGATGAGACATCCACTCTATTGTTTGAAAGTTATAAGAGCATCCGCATCGTGTTCATTTGAGGTTCTTAAAATTTTAAGAAGCGATGGAGGGGTTTCTTGTTAACCACCTCACTTTTGTGGGTGCTTCCACAGGCCCTTGTGTTTGTGGAGTGCTTAATCGAAATATGAGGGAGCAAGATTATAAGTGGGATCGATTTAAGGATGAAATGTAAGGATGTGGGATCACAAGTGAGGTCCATTTAAAACTTTTTTAGAAGTTGTTAGATTGGAGAGATGGGGTATTTAAATTATAAAAAATAAAAATAAATAACATATAATGATGAGATCTATCAAACAAAAATTTTATTTCCTTTCTTTTTATTTTAAAGAATGGGTAAAAATAAATATTATGGTCACGACTCTCCTAAGCTCCCATGCCAACTCCGTGCTGTTTGTCTTCTTCTTCATTTTCATAGAAATTAGAGACAGCGTACATAGTACCCTGCTCACCTGCAATGTAGTGGAGACAATGGCTGATATGCTCCCTATTATCTGCACTTACACACAGTTGGCATAATAGACTTTTTATCATCTTCTTCAGTGATTTTGTTATAAGTTTGGCACACATCTCAACCTCATGAACTAGGCATTTTGCATCTTCTAATTGGACCCCTCTCCCAAAACTCACAACCTCTACTCATCTCTGCCACCTCTATCAATACAAGAACAAAAATCACACATAAATAACAGTAATAGACAGAAAGGGGAGGAGACATCCTCCGCCTTAGTGCTCAGATGGACGTATTAGCTCTTGTCGTTTATGAGGTTATTCTGTTCCCACACATTGATGAGTATATAGATTTTGTAGCGATTAATGTCTTCTTGGCCTTTAGGGATATGGGAGAGAGCTTCGTATTAGCTGTTCTTGTTGATACGTATTGTACTTTCAATTATTGTTACAAGAATAAAGGACGGAAGATATTGTGTTGTCTAGCCGTACTTTATGTTTGGCTTACCTCTCACGTGTTTATTAATAAATGCAAAGTGTCGTGCTATATTGAATACTTCAATATGTGTATTGTGGAGGTCAAGAATAGTCGGCAGTAGGCTCAAAGTCTAGTTGATCTTATTGAAAAGACGGTTTGATGGTACCCATAATGATAGGAGATACATGAAGTGATTTATTAGTGTGGGAATTTCCCCAATGTACCATTCATGGGAGTTGAGGAGTGCATCAATTATAGTCCCTCTTTGGTACTAAGGCAACTTGGTTACCTCATGAGAGATCCTCCAACTAAAGAATTGATAACTCATTTTGTTTTTTATGAGAAGGATAATGCTTAGAAGAATCCATCAGGCTTGAGACCGAGTCATTCGAAAAAATGGAGAGCTTGGAAAAAGCGGTTGTGACGCAAAGGAAACTTATCGCCAAAGGCTCAGAGAGATAAGGTTCAAAAAGTCAAATTGCTTTTTCATTGCTCAATTCGAGTTGTTAAATAAAATGTTGATTGGACCCTTATATTAGCCCATATTAGAACTGAAGAGCTAGTGGAGCTTAAAACAACATTATTGAAATCAGGGGAAGAGTAAAAGAAATTGCAAGAAAAGTTAGAGGAAGCCTTTTGAAAAACAAGACATTGTAACTAGAAAACACTCAAAAGGGACAATTTCTTGATAAAACATATAAAAGAGAAGAGTAGAAGAATAATGCATGTTCAAGACACAAGATTGTCCGAGGGCCGCAATTAAAGAGGTAGTGTTATGTGGTTAAGAGAGAAATAAAGCTCCGGTTGATGCCCAACATTGGAAAGAATTATGGACATAATCCAAAATGGTTGAGAGGAGTGTGCAAAGGCGGCTCGAGGATCTGAAACAAAAGTTAGAAAAGGTAGTGGCTGAGTTTGTGAACAGGGTTAAGAACGAAAGGCAACACCAATAAGAAGTAGAAGAAATTGTTACAATTTATCAATATGCATTGAAAACAGAACAAGGAAATGCATGTGAGTTGAGAAGTTATAGTGAAGATCATTAATGAGCTCAGCTCAAGAACGAATGCATGTATTGAAAAGATCGTTTTACAAAGGTGGTTAGTCATATGGAAGATCAAGAGAAGATCATCCAAGAGCTTAAGAATGAAGGCATGTTTTGGAGGGTCGTTATTCATAGTTGACGTGGTTAGCCAACCAAGCAATTGTGGATGTCCTAAGAAACTGGCATGCCTTCAAATCATGTCACTTTGGACATCCCTAAAAGTCTTCGGACATCCTCAATTGCTTGGTTCGCTAACCACGTCAACTTTGTATAACTATCCTTCCAAAGCAAGCTTTCATTCTTGAGCTCTTTGATGATCTTCTTTCGATCTTTCATATGACTAGCTAACTTTGTAAAACGATCTTTCCAATACATGCCTTCATTTTTTAGCACATTGATGATCTTCACTTGATCTTCTATATAACTTCTCAACTCATATGCATCTCCTTATTCCCTTTTCACTACTCATATGCATCTCCTTATTCCCTTTTCACTACATCTTGATACATTGCGGCTATTTCTTCTACTTGTTTCTGTTGTTGCTTTTCATTCTGTATTCTATTCTCATACTCAACCACTACCTTTTCTATTTTCTGTTTCGGATCCTCGAGTTGCCTTTGCACACTCCTCTCAGCCATCTTGGATTTTGTCCACAATTATTTCCATTGTTGGGCATCAACCAAAGCTTTATCTCTTTCTTTTCCATGTAACCCTAAGTCTTTATTTGCAGTTATCGTGCAATCTTGTGTCTTGAACTTGCAATACTCTTGACCTTTTATTCGCTCTTTCAAGAAATTGCCCCTTTTGAGTGTTTTCTAGCTGCAAGGCTTTGTTTTCTCGAAGAGCTTCCTTTAATTTTCGTTGCAATTTCCTTTTCTCTTCTTGATTCCAACAATGCATATTTAAGTTCATCTACCTCTTCAATGCTTATAGGGGCTGATACATGTGTCCCATCAACAATTTCTTTAACAACTGGAATTGAGCAACGAAAAAGCAACTTGACTTTCTAAGCATTTTGGCGATAAGTTTCCTTTGTGTCACAACTCCTTTTTCCAAGCTCTCCATCTTTTCGAATGACTCGATCCTAAGCTTGACGGAATCTTCTAAGCATTTTGGTATCCTTCTCATAAATAACAAAAGGAGTTATCATTTCTTCAATCGGAGTGTCTCTCATGGGCTAACCAAGTTGCCTTAATAACAAAAATGGATTATAATTAAGTACCCCTTAGTTCCCGAGTGGTACATTAGAAATATTCCCACATTGATAATTTCCTTCATGTATCTCCTATCAACATAGGTACTATCGAACTGTCTTTTCATTAAGATCGGCTAAACTTTGAGTCTACTGTTGACTGTTCTTTACTTCTACACTGCATATCTTGAAGTATTCAATAGATATTAGAGTATATTAGGGATGTGCTAGAATATGTTAGAGTGAACTGTAACTACAGTGCACTGCAATGACGGTTACCTTTATCTTGTATAAATAGAACACTCCCTGTATTGATTCAGTTGAGAAATATTCAGTTGAGATTTAGTTGCAATTATGTTTTTGTTCTCTCTCTCCTCTCTCTCTCTCATTTTCTATGTTTTCTATCTACTGTAATATGGTATCCAGAGCTTAAGGTTCGTTCATGGCCAAAGCTCCTCCTCCTCCGCTGCCACCGTCGTCGGCTCCGGCGGTCACACCGCCTAATCTCTCTGTCATCGTCACATCAAAGTTGAATGATAAGAATTTTCTTGTTTGGAAACAACATGTTGAAGCAGTTATCAAGTCCAATCACCTTGAACGCTTCGTTTTCTGTCCTCAAGTTCCTAGTCGCCATCGCACCGATGAAGATCGCACGCTCGACACTGTGAGCCCAGAGTATCTCGCTTCCTCTTAGAGGCAAAGGTTTGTGAAGATTCTATCTACTGTAATAATAGACCATGACACTTCTCATTTGTTATTGAACATGTGAGTGGTCAGTATGACACAAAACATGAGCAAGCAACACTATCTTTTTTCCTTTCTTCTCATAACAATAATTGAAAGTATAATATGTGTCGGCCAGAACAACTGGTACATGGCTTTCTACCCCTATCCCTCAAGGCCAAGAAGATATCATTTGCCTCAAAATCTATGTACTCGTCAATGTGTGGAAACAGAGCAATAATTAGAGCCAACACGACCATGAAGGAAATCCAATCCCTAATTTCTGCCAAATGACTCATCCACTCTACTAAGTACTTCTGTTGAAATCCATTGTAGCCACTTCGATTCTGCTTCTTGTCTTGCAGCTCTTGTACCTGAACTCTCAACACATCAGTAGTAACTGCTTGCATGGAAGGATAATTCCCCAAGTATCAGTAAGGCTTGACATTTTCTAATGGGTACCCTAAAATTTATGCGAGCTCCTCTAATGTAGGGGCCATTTGGAAATGTTGGAAAGTAAAACACCTAATGGGAAGGTCATAGAATTAGCCTAATGCAAAAATAGCCTCTACTTGCGAGTCCTCCTCTAGCAATTCAGGGATCTTTCCATACTTTCTGTCAAAGGTCAGGTGTTGAATCTTTGGCATTAAGCCAACACAAGTTTTCAAACTCTCAACTTTGTGCTTCTTGGCCTTCAAAACCAAAGTCTTCCTTAGCACTGCTAAAGATGCCTCACTACTCTCTCCACAACAGAAGCTGAGTTCATTGCAGCAGTTGGGTGTGCCTGTCAAGCAGTCTGGATGAGAAGGGTCTTAAAAAAGTTTGCATTGTGATAAATAATTGCTTTGTTATAAAACTGTCAAAAAATCCACTTATGCTCGGGCGGAGTAAGCACATCTATGTGAGGTTTCATTTTCTCAGGGATCTCATAGAGATGGAGTAATTGAGCTAGTTCTCTGTGGAACACAAGACAAGATCAAGTTGCAGATGTGATGACCAAACCTATGAAGCTGGACTCTTTCCAAAAACTTGGAATGCAGCTTGGAGTGTGTGAAGTTCCAGACTTAAACCAACTGCATGACTACAATTAGTTTAAGGGAGGATTTGTTGAGTTCGTTACTTATCTTTAGGTTCTGTTTTATTTTGATTAGGTGTCAGTCACTTGATCTGTTAGTTTCTTTTATCTCTAGTTATCAATTATCTTTAGTTATCTTTTATCTTTGTTTTTGCTGTTGTTGAATGCCTATTGAAAGACTTGATTGATATTCAATAAGAGAAGATCATTCATCAATTTTTTTGGATTACTACAGACTACAGTCTGAAATTGTTGCTGATCGGAATTTTACAAACTTTCCAAAATCAGCATTCGAGGTAAATGTCATTTTTTATTGTTGGATATATTAGTTTATTATTATGGATAATTTGTAACCTCTTTTCCTTGAATTTTTTTTTATTATCAATTTTAGGCAGATTATGTAGGTTTTGAGGTGGGCTCTGTCAGTAAATCCATTCCTAAGACCAACCTTCTCAATAATGGTAAGTTATTCTTTCACAATATTTGTGTGTGAAGCCCCATTTCTTCAGATCGGACTTGTTCAAGTGTCACAAGGAGTAAGACATTGCTTGTATTGAATTTAGTTTGATTAATTTCATATCAGATTCATTTCATATTGTTCATGTGTTAAAGCGACAACACAACCATTTCACCCTGCTAATGTGTTGTAGAAAATGAATTGATTAATGTGGCTTCGCCATCAACAACTTGCTCAACCATAGGTTCATTTCTTGATAATAACAAAAGTTTGGAAGTTATTGATAATTCATTGCAAGTTTTCCCAAATGTCAGCTTCAAAAGTGCTTTAGATGACAGCTGCAACGCTACAATATGTGAGAGCAACGTTCATTCAAATTTTGATTTTGGAAAAGAACGAGGTAGAATTTTGATTTTTTGGTGTCTTTTCCACATAGTTTTACTACTTCAGATGACTGTAGTCAACCTATGGAGGAAATTCTTTTTTAGGTATTGTCTGCGGAATTCGAAATGGATCCTTTCAGCAACGTTCTCTTTGATCCTGCCACTAGGAATGATCAGTAATACGATGCTATTGTAAATTTGCTTCATAATACCTGAAAAGATAAATTTTCTGTATTTGTTTTCATTGTAGCTCATAAATTTTAACCCTTGATTAGGCCTTCAGAGGCTGTAGTTCATAATGGAACTAGAGATTGGCCTTCTAGCTTTGGTGAATCAGCTACAGAGGTAAACTTAAATTTACTATCATTTTTCCAATTTAATTAATTTTCTAAATAATGGTAAGTTTTTTCTTGGCTGGAATTGCTTGATGACTTTCTCACCCAAGCAAACTGCAACTGGTATAGGTGTTGCTTATCAAATTATGTTGACATTTTTCAAACTCTTTCTTTTTAGCTTCCATGAGTCAGTTGTATTGTGTTGCCATTTAATCTCACTATTACAGTTAATTGGCTCCCAGCCAATTGTAAGTACCCGACCTGGGATTCTTCAGTAGTGAATGAAAAAATTGTTTGTAGGAAAACCAGCTCTTAATTCTTTCAATTAGAAGGGTGCAGAGGAAAATATTGGCATTCTCTTTTGGGGTATGTGATACTACCCAAGTTCAAAGGCGTCCCGAGTATTATACAACCTGAGATTTACTAACCTTCAATGAAGCTAGAGTCGTCAATGAGGACGACAGTCGCAACACCAACAATAGTATGCTAATTTCTTATAAATATGCTAAATAATTAATTGATCCACTTTTTGGCATAAAATTGGTATCAGGAAGGCGCAGACTTGAAACCTGACTGCACAATTGACAATGTCTTTGATTATCAATCCATGAAATCTAGCACTAAAACAACATCTGAAATTCCAATGCATGAAGAGTTGACAAATTCTGCAGATAGTCCCACATTGGCTGATTTTTTGCTTCAAGATGTTACTGGAGAGAAAGAAGTAAATATCAGTTATTATGATTTGTCATTTTGTTTTCATTTTTCTGATTTGTGAATCTGATTGTATATATTTTTCATTTCATTTGCAATCTTTCTCAGGATGCTAACGAGAGAAAACAAGCAGCTCGTAAACCTGCTAACAACTCAATAAATGAGGATGTTGAGGTGGATGATGATGACCTTGACCCTCCTTATGATTCTCATATAGATGAACTTGAAGAATATTTCCATGTGTTTTAAGTTTTAAATTAGAGAATAGTATTTTTCTCTCTTGTGTATTCAAAGAATTGGTACAAGGAATATATAGTCAATGATTACAGAAAGTTAAGGCTATTATTAAGCTATTGTGCCTACAAAAAAGGAAAGAAAAAAATCATAATTTATAGTTTCCTATTTTACATAAGAATTAGAATCCCTTAAATTAAGCAAAAAATATCTCAACACTCCCCCTCAAGTTGGTGCATAGATATCACACATGCCCAACTTGCTCACAGTCTTCGAGAAAATCTGACTTGAAACTGCTTTGGTTAGAATATCAGCCAATTGATCCTCTGATCGAATCCCGGGTAATTCTAATACATTCTCATCTAATTTTTCCTTGATGAAGAATCTGTCTACTTCAACATGTTTGGTACGATCATGTTGAACCGGGTTATGAGCTATGTCACATGCAGCCTTATTGTCACAATATAGTCGAATTGGTTGCTCGAGTGGATAATCCAAATCTGATAGGAGAAGTCTTAGCCATAATCCTTCACATAACCCGGTGCCATTCCTCTGAATTCAGCCTCTGCGCTTGAGCGTTCAACAACATTCTGCTTTTTGCTTCTCCAAGTAACAAGCACCAGTGGAAATAATATAATATACGGGAACATTTTACGTCAGTTGACCATATGTTTGACGTTAAAAATGAGGCGGTGGCAGTTTTGTAAATATTAAATCACTATTTGCATCAGTTGTTTAATGAACTGACGTTAAAAGTGATTATTAACACTTTTAACGTCAGTTGTTTATACAATTGACGTTAAAAGTGTTATTTTTACTTCAGTTAAATAAATAACTGACGTAAATAATCAACTCATTCCTATCTTTCTTTCGTTGTCATCTCCCTGTTGTCACTCTTAATGCAGATCATCACTCCATATATAGTGCAGTTTATTTCTAATCTTTTTTTTTTAAAAGTTTATTTTTAATCTTAATTAATTAGCTTGAATTAGTAAACAAATTTTTGTGCAAATTAAAATAAATAAACACTTAACATAAAACAAGTTATATGTATAATCAAATCGTATCTCATTGAAGCGATTCATAAGTTACAATTACATGATTAAAAGATAAAAAATTTCCGCAAGATAGCACTAAAATATAAAAAGTTTTTGCTTCAACATCATTTTCTTCTCAGTCCTGTCCTCAGAAACTCCAATGGATGCATCTCCTCCCTTACTTGAAGTCCTTGATGCTCCATCTGAATCCACAGTCAATTTGGAGCCAAAGCAGAGTGAAGGGTGCACTCGATCTATTTCAGCAATATTCTTGGAACAGTCACTTGGTTCCAAAGTTGAGGTTTTGGAACTGTAGCTGCTGATTCTCCAGAAGGATGATGGTGTGTGCAATTCACATAATGCGATTTACACACCATTATCACCCATGTAATGCGGTTTACACAACCTCAGAAGTTGTTTGACCATTAAGACAGAGACCTTTAAGTCTAGGTATAGGAAGAAAGAGTGATGAAGTTAATCTCCATGGCAGAGCCATATTGTGAAGCAGAAAAATTAAAGGAAGGAAGGAATCTATTTATAGGAGTAGGGGATGAAGTTACTAGGCGTCGTAAGTTGCTAAAAAATTAAATTGATCATTAAGAGCATTAGGTTCCAAGGCGCATTGGGAGTTGGCAGTCATATATTATAAACGTGCAGAAAAGAAAACGCCCGAAGGAATAGGAAGAAATAGACCTTTAAGTCTAGGTATAAACTTAGTGCTCATAAAGAGGATTATAGGTTACAATGTGCATGGGTAAGTAGCACAAAGCAGTAATGGGTAATTTAGTAGCGAGTAGTCAAAGGAATGAATGCTTTTGCAGAACTTATACACTTTTAACGCCGGTTGTTGAATAAAACGACGTTAAAAGTGTTTTTAAAATAAAAATATTTATTTTTAACGCCGATTGTTTATACAATCGACGTTAAAAAGTGTGATTTTTACTTCGCTTAAATAAACAATGACGTAAATAATCCTATATCCCTATCTCGAAATGCCCTGTTGTCACTCTTAACACAAATTCAATGGGTAAGTAGCGAGTAGTCAAAGGAATGAATGTTTTTGCAGAAACTTATACACTTTAACGTCAGTTGTTGAATAAAACTGAAGTTAAAAGTGTTTTTAAAATAAAAAATATTTATTTTTAACGTCTGTTGTTTATACAATTGACGTTAAAAGTGTGATTTTTACTTCAGTTAAATAAATAGCTGACGTAAATAATCCTATATCCCTATCTGAAATGCCCTGTTGTCACTCTTAACACAGGTCAATCCACATCTATAGTGCAGTTTATTTCTAAACTTTTTTGTTTAAACAAGTTTATTTTTAATCTTAATTAATTAGCTTGAATTAGTAAACAAATTCTTGTGCAAATTAAGATAAATAAACACTTAACATAAAACAAGTTATATATGTATCTCATTGAAGCGTTCATAAGTTACAATTAATTACATGATACAGAAGAGGCAGTATTACAGACTGATACAGAATAATGGTACTTTATATAGAGAATGATTTTTACACAACACTTTTAACGTCAGTTGTATTCAACAACTGAGGTTAAAAGTGTTTTTTAAAAAAATATTAATATTTAACGTCAGTTTTTTAATACAACTGACGTTAAACAATTACTTTTAACGTCAGTTGTTTAATACAACTGACGTTAAATGTTGTTTTATTTTTGGTTTTTGATTATAACGTTTACACCCGCGCGCCTTCTGCACTTCGCTCTGTACGTACGTCTCTTTTCTCTTTTCATCACGCTCAACCCTAGATCACTCTCAACCCTCACTCTCACTCTCACCCAGCACAGAACCCTAATCGCGAGCTCATCTCCGCCACAACCACCACGAGGGCTTCTTCGCCACCACCGTGAGGTACACTATTAACTCTAACTCTGTCTTTCCATTCATTCTTTGCAATAACTTGACATCTCTCTTTCCCCTTCCCGCGCACTAACTCTCCTTGTCCCTCTGCTCTCAGTAACCACATCGAACGTTGGCCACCACTCGAGCTCCCCTCCCCACCACCACCACGCGAGCACCTATTTTTGGTGAGTATTTAGGGCACATTTTTGTATTTTTGGTTTTGAGTGTATGTTGAAACTGTAGTCTCAGTAGTTGAAACTTGAAACCGTGAGTTTGAGTTGTTTGGAATGTACGTCTCTATTTTTGGTTTTGAGTGCATGTTGCTCTGCTGGTTGATCTGTCACGACCGTGATGCTCATCACGGCTAGGCCGTGATCAGTTCTGCCTGTGATGGCATGGTCTGGTTCAGTTGGCACGTTACGGCCGTGATGGACATCACTGCCAGGCTGTGACCAGTGCTTGGCAATCTTCAAAAACTATAGTTTTCAATCTCCCGTATTGTCCTTATATTGGATATATGTTTTGTATATCTACAGGACCTATCTAGTTATGGATCGTAGTTGGATGGTTTGTAAGCATACTAGTGCTGAGTATTTGAAGGGGGTGGGAGAATTTATAGAATTTTCTCAAAGGAATGTTCCAAATAGTAATGGAATGTTCTGTTGTCCTTGTGTCAAGTGTTTGAATACGAAGAAATGTACGGTGAAGGATATACGTACTCATTTGATTTGTGAAGGGATTTGCTTGAGTTATACAAGATGGATATGGCATGGTGATGTGTTGTTGAGTAGTACGGCGAGTGTCTCCCAAAGTGAGGACGTTGACGTAGATATGGAGGATGATCGAGTAGAGGACATGATCCGTGATATTGGACAAGAATATTTTCATCGAGCTCATGTGTATGATAGGTTGTGCGGTGATGCGGATAAGCCTTTATATCCAGGGTGTACTACTCATACACGGTTGTCGGCGGTGCTAAAATTGGTTTGTGTGAAGGCGAGAAATGGTTGGACCGATAAAAGCTTCACGGAATTGCTTGAAGTGTTGAAAGACTTGCTTCCGGGAGGACAACACATTGCCTGACCGTAACTATGAGGCCAAGAAGGTATTGTGTCCTATGGGTATGGAGTATAAGAAGATACACGCATGCCCCAATGATTGCATATTGTACACCGGTGTTCATGAAGACAATCACGATTGCCCCAAATGTGGGTTATCACGATACAAAGTGAAGGGTGGTGGTGATGATGATGATCTTGATGATGTGAGAAAAAGGGTCCTCCTGCGAAGGTGTTGTGGTATCTTCCAATAATTCCAAGGTTCAAGCGATTGTTTGCCAATGCGAAAGATGCGAAGAATCTTAGATGGCATAATGATGAGAGGAAACGTGATGGAAAGGTTCGTCATCCTGCTGATTCTATTCAATGGAAGAATATCGATACTATGTTTCCGGATTTCGCCGATGAGCCAAGAAACCTAAGGCTTGGACTTGCTACGGATGGAATGAATCCTTATGGTAACATGAGTAGTATTCATAGTTCATGGCCTGTTCTGTTGGTAATTTACAACATGCCCCCTTGGTTGTGCATGAAGCGCAAATACATGATGTTGTCTATGATGATTTCGGGCCCAAAGCAACCGGGAAATGACTTAGATGTTTATCTAGGTCCCTTGATTGAAGACTTGAAAACGCTGTGGGTGGAAGGTGTTGATGTAGTTGATGGGTATTCTAATGAGACTTTCAAGCTTCGTGCCATGTTATTGGGCACCATCAACGACTTTCCAAAGATACGGTAACTTGTCCGGTGCAGTGTCAAGGGGCATAAAGCATGCCCTATATGTGAAGAAGGCACGTGCTATACTCAGTTGCATCATGGAAAGAAGACGGTTTACCTTGGGCATCGGAGATTTCTTAGACGTGATCACCCATATCGTAAGATGAAAAAAGCTTTTAATGGATGCCAAGAGATGTAGGAAGAAGCGCCAGCGGCCTTAATTGGAGAGCAGGTTTATCAGAGGGTAAAGGACATCGATGTTATATTCGGCAAGTCCAAACAGAAAGGTAAAGCTGCTGAGAAAAACATATGGAAGAAGAGGTCGATATTCTTTGATATTCCATACTGGCGCAAGCTTGATGTCGACATTACGCATTGATGTGATGCATGTGGAGAAAAATGTGTGTGATAGTGTGATCGGGATGCTTCTCAACATTCAGGGCAAGACAAAGGATGGTGTGAATGCTCGTCTCGACCTCGTTGCTATGGGTATACGAGAGCGATTAGCTCCAGCTTGTTGAGGATGGTAAGCGAGACTTATTTGCCACCAAAGATGTCATACTTTGTCAAAAAAAGAGAGACAAAGTTTCTGCGGGTGTCTTCAGGGCATCAAAGTTTCACATGGTTACTCTTCAAATATGAAGAGGCTTGTCTCTAGTGATCTTAAATTGGTTGGCTTGAAGTCTCATGATTGTCACATCTTGATGCAACAACTTCTGCCCGTTGCTATTCGTGGTATTGCTCCAAAAAATGTGAGACATGCCATTACTCGGTTGTGCTCATTCTTCAATTCTATATGTAGCAAAGTCGTTGACCCCTGTATGTTGGATGACTTGGAAGTTGAGGCTACTACAATCTTGTGCCAATTGGAGATGTATTTTCCTCCTTCCTTTTTCGACATAATGGTTCACTTAATTGTTCATTTGGTGAGGGAGATTAGATTATGTGGGCCGGTTTTTCTGAGATGGATGTACCCAGTTGAGCGCTACATGAAGATCTTGAAAGGATACGTGAAGAATCCTCATCGTCCGGAAGCATCTATTGTTCAAAGGTATGTTGCAGAAGAAGCTATTGAGTTTTGTTCGGACTACCTTCATAGCACGGATCCTATAGGGGTTCCTAAGCCTCGGCATGATGCGATTAGATGTCAAGGTAAGGGTACACATGGCTTAAGAATTAATAGGAAGGATCGGGAGGAAGTGCTTCAAGCACATTTGTATGTATTGAACAACATCGAATGTGTTCAGCCTTTCTTATTTGAACATAAAAGAAAAGTCAATCAAGAAAACCCTCGAATGAGCGAAAGGTGGTTGTTGAACAAGCATAACAAGACTTTCTTACCATGGTTCAAGGAAGAAATGCTAAAGGATGGTAGTACTGCTTCTGATGACGTAAGATGGCTAGCACGTGGGCCTAGCTTCAACGTCATATGTTGGAGCGGATATGACATAAATAACTTTTCCTTTTATACAAAGGAACAAGATAACAAGAGCACCATGCAAAATAGTGGGGTTATGATCGTGGCCGAAGCAATTAACTTCTCTAGTGCAAAGGACACAAAACCCGTTACAGCACCGAGACCTTACTTTGGATATATTGAAGATATTTGGGTGCTCGATTACACTAAACTTACGGTGCCGGTATTTAAATGTAAGTGGGTTGATAGTAACGGTGGTGTACAAACCGACGAATTGGGGTTCACATTGGTAGACCTCAACAAGTTAGGTCATATAAATGAGCCTTTCATAATGGCTTCCCAAGCAAAACAAGTGTTTTACATCACTGATCATTCTAACAAAAGGTTGTCCGTGGTTCTCCAAGGAAAAAGCATGTAAAATGGTAGTGATGAAAATGAAGATTCAAATCTTGATATTCCTGAGACTCCTTCTTTTTCAACAAACATGCCTACTATAATCGAGGAGACACAGGTGGACGATGTACATGCCACTCGTGATGATCATCACGAAGGGATATTGATATAGCTAGGTAGTTTAAATATAGTATACATTTATTTTTATTTATATTTCTGTATTTATTTTGAGTTATAACCTATGTTAATAAATATATATTGTTTGAACATGCATACATATGGATCATTGTTCCATTTTTCCTTTGCAATTCTGCTCATGTGTGTGATATTCTGTGTTACTGGGATATTTACTGAATGCAGGGATAGCTGTGGGGAGTGATATTTTAAAACTGAATTTAAAAAAAAAATACTATTAACGTCAGTTGTATCATACAACTGACGTTAATAGTATTTTATAAAATATACAGTACACTATTAACGTCAGTTGTTTATTACAACTGACGTTAAAATTAAGACCTTTAACGTCAGTTCTTTATAACAATTGATGTTAGTTTTAACAAAATTAACGTCAGTTTTGTTAAAGAACTGACGTTAATTTTGACAAAATTAACGTCAGTTGTGTTAAAGAACCGACGTTAATAGTGCTACATTTAATGTCAGTTCTCAACTGACGTTAAAATTTTAACTTTTAATGTCAGCTGTACTTACGTCAGTCAGTATTCTGACGTAAAAAATCAATTTTAACTGACGTAAAAAACACTTTTTGCACTAGTGAAGGTTACCTCCTAAAAAGTGAAGTAGCCTGAAGTAGATCTCCTGTCATCTATAGATCCAGCCCAATCAGCATCAGTATATACAATAACACCTTGATTATTTTCATTCTTTGTGAACATAATTCCCTTCCCTGGAGCAGATTTTAAATATCTCAAAATGCGCATAACAGCATTCATATGTTGCTCTCCGGGATTATGCATGAATTGGCTCACAACACTCAAGGCATAGGCGAGATCTGGCCTTGTGTGTGCTAGATACATTAGCCTTCCTACAAGCCTCTGGTATCTCCCTTTATCAACCGGAACTTGATTTGGTTCAACAAATAATTTCAATCCTTCTTCAACGGGTGTATTAGTTGGTTGACAAGCTGACATACCGGTCTCCTCTAACAAATCTAAAGTATATTTTCTCTGAGACAAGAAAATTCCATTAGTTGACCTAGACACTTCAATACCGAGGAAAAACTTTAAGGGGCCGAGGTCTTTCATTTCAAATTCCTTAGACAAGTAGCGTTGGAGAGCTTTTCTTTATTCCATATCATTCCCAGTAACTACCATGTCATCAACATATACAATAAGTGCAGTGATTTTACCTTTTTGTTTTTTTAAGAATAAAGTGTGGTCTGCATTACTTTGACTATAACCAAATGCTTTCATAGATTTTGTGAACCTACCAAACCATGCTCTTGGAGATTGCTTTAGTCCATACAATGATTTCTTTAATCTACACACCTTTTTATCATATGCTTTTGGTATGTTGCACCCCGGAGGGAGGTCCATGTAGACTTCTTCAGACAATTCGCCATGAAGAAAGGCATTCTTCACATCAAATTGTTGTAAAGGCCAATTCAAGTTTGCTGCTAGAGATAGCAAAACTCGAATTGTATTGACTTTAGCTACTGGTGCAAATGTCTTTGTATAATCAACCGCATAGGTTTGGGTATATCCCTTAGCCACCAATCTTGCTTTAAAACACTCTATCGTACCATCCGCTTTGTATTTAACTGTATAAACCCATCGACATCCAACTGTTTTCTTTCATGTTGGACAGTCAACGAGTTCCCAAGTATTATTTTTTTCTAAGGACTTCATCTCTTCATTCATAGCTGCTCTCCACCTTGGGTCCATTAAGGCTTCCTGCACACTATTAGGAACAAATACATTAGATAATTGATTGGCAAATGACTGATTTGATTTTGACAAACGATGGTTAGACACATAATGGTTCATTGGATATCTAACTTTACTGGAAATTTCAGGTTCATAGGTGGGCTTAGGAATACCTCTATTGTGTCGTGGGGGTAGCTGTTTTCTGGATGATTCAAGCACAAAATTAGGATCATCCTCAACCGACGATTGGTTTGGTACTACAATTTCTTGGGGTGCTTCATGTTCCTCAAAGGAGAGTGGACCAATTACTTCCATTTCTTGACTTTCTTGTGATGTTGTGATGGCTTCAGAGGATAGTGGGCCCATAATTTCCATTTCAGGTTCCTCATCACTACCAATATTACCACCCATTTCTTCACACAATTCTATTTTCTCATGTACATGATCATCACTTAGGGTCAGAACTTCCTTTTGATGCTCCCCCTGAAGGTCTGACTCGGAAAGAAAATACATTGAGTTTTCATGGAAAACAACATCCAATGTAACAAAGATTCGTTGACTTGGAGGATGATAGCATCGATATCCCTTTTGATGGGCAGCATATCCTAGAAAGACACATCGCAGTGCACGAGGAGCTAGCTTGCTACACTGATGTTTATGGAGGTGAACATATGCTACACAACCAAATACACGAGGAGACAAGTTTGGGACAACTGGTGCAATAACTGCTTCAGTAAGGACTTGTAATGGTGTTTGAAAATCATTAGTTCCAGAAGGAACCCGATTAATCAAATATACTGCAGAGATAAGTGCTTCCCCCCAATAAGACAATGGCATATGAGCTTCTATCAATAAGGCACGAACAACTTCCAACAAATGACGATTTTTCCGTTCTGCTACTCCGTTTTGTTGAGGTGTGTCGGGGCAAGTAGTTTGGTGAACAATTCCGTTTTCTTCCAAATATTTCCGAAATTCAAAACTTAAATATTCACCTCCATTGTCACTACATAGAACTCGCACCTTTACATTGTACTGAGTACATATCATTTTATGGAACCTCTGAAACAACAAATTTACCACTTTTGGACTTCATCAAACACACCCAGGTCATTCTGGTGCAATCATCGATAAAGGTAACAAACCAACGTGATCCACCTAAGGTAGCCACCTTGGATGGACCCCAAACATCAGAGTGTATAATCATAAAAGGAATTGAACTTTTATTCATACTTAATGGAAATGAAACACGGTGACTTTTTGCAAGTTCACAAACATCACATTTAAAACTTGATACATCAAATTTTGCAAATAATGTAGGAAGCAATTTTCTAAGGTATCCAAAGGAAGCATGTCCCAAACGTCGATGCCATAGCCAAATCTCATATTTCCTTCCTTTTTCTTCAAGGCTGTCCACTGTCAATGTCTGTTGTAATTGAGTTGAGCTATGTGACTCCAAATTCAGGTAATATAGCCTCCCTTGTCTAGTACCATAACCAATCGTCTGCTTCGTTTGAATATCCTTAAACACACAATATTCAGGCCAGAAAATCACAACACAAGATAAAGCAGTGGTAATTTGAGAAACCGACAAAAGATTATAATCTAAAGATGGGACAACTAAAACAGAATTTAAGTTCAAGTTCTCAGTGAGGGATAAGGACCCTTCCCCAATGACAGGTGCAAATGAACCATTAGCGGTGGAAATAAATTTTTGTGAGGAGGGTATAAGAGATGAAATGTGTCTAGAATCAAATGTCATATGATTTGTTGCTCCAGAATCAATTATCCATGTATTATTGGATATAGGTGCAGCAGAATTTAAAGCCTTACCACCATTACCTCCTGTTGTTATCAAAGCTGAAGATTTTCCAGTAACGTCTTCTTGACCAGTCTTTGTTTCTACAACTGCAGCAGCGGAAATTTTGTTTGAGTGCTTCTTTCTTGAATCACGATTATGATCCCACCATTCCGGATACCCCACAAGTTCGAAACAACGGTCTCTTGTATGACCAGATTGATCACAGTGGGAACACTTAAGGGTAGATTTGGGGTGATTATTCCTCGTTCTATCTTGTTGTTTTTTAGAAGACCCATTTTGATTTGATCTGTTCCTACTCATCATGGCTGAAGCTTCAGTCCTTTCAAGTTCTCCATTCATTGTTGTTTGTCGAACAAACTCACAGCGGAACATTGAGTAACATTCTTCTAACTCTGGAATAGGATCCTTCCTCAAAATTTCACCACGGATCTGTTCAAACTCACCATCCAAACCAGCAAGGAAAATATGCACCCTTTGTCGTTGAACTGACTTGTGATAAGCAACAACATCCTTCTCAAATTCCATGATCACTTTATCACGATGATCCAGTTCACTGAAAATTTCAATCAATTCTCCATAATAGACAGAAAGTGATCTCGCATTCTGTTTGGAAGAGAAAGCCCTTTGATTCAATGTGAAAACTTGTAGTTCATCTGCTCCATCATAAAAGGCCTTTGATAGAGCTCTCCAAATATCATGAGTATTTTTTAGGCGAATATATCACTTCATAATATCTGGGGACATAGACATTAACAGCCATCGTTTAACTTTCTGATTGTCGCGTACCACTTCTCGTATCCATCATCCTTTTCGGTGGACAGTTGTGTGTTACCACGAACAAAAGAAAGCTTCTCCTTTTCAGCAAGATGCATCTCCATAATCTGAGACCACATATCATAATTTGTTTCATTGAGTACGATCCCTGCATTGAAGGATGAACTCTCTGACTGAACAATAATTGGGGCAGACTTAGTCTTGGAGGCTTCAGGATCCTGTCTTGGCATTTCAAAACCACCAGAATCAGATTTACCCATGGTGCTAGGTTAGAACCTGCTCTGGTACCAAGTTTTAAATTAGAGAATAATATTTTTCTCTCTTGTGTATTCAAAGAATTGGTACAAGGAATATATAGCCAATGATTACAGAAAGTTAAGGCTATCATTCAGCTGTTGTGCCTACAAAAAAGGGAAAGAAAAAAAATCCTAATTTATAGTTTCCTATTTTACATAAGAATTAGAATCCCTTAAATTATGCAAAAAATATTTCAACATTTTATTGGCTCTGTAGCGTGAGGCATGATAAAAGCGTCACCCTGGCCCCAGGGAGGCACAAAATATAGCCATTGTCCAACATAGAGGCACAAAAGCTTTCAGATTCATCACTTTTTACTTTTTCTCTCAATTTTATTTATTCTTTATCACCTTTTCTTTTATTTTCATGTTTTTCTATGGCTTATTCATTGGTACTTATTGAGTTTTATTCATCGGAATGACGGATTCGACGTGCAATGTTGCAATGGTCGTACCAATGAAATTTCTATAAAAATCAAAAGGAAATATGTAGCTAGTATTGATTTCTCTATGCAAAATAAGTTCTCTATATTTTTAAATTTATTTTTGAATAACTGATCTTTTTTTTAAAGTTTTTTTTAAAAAATAAATTAAAAAAATATTATTTTTTAATAAATGAATCCATAGTTCATACACAACAATTAAAGTGATGATCAATTGCAAATATGAAACATTGGGCAAATCTTTTTGAGGGAGGCATTTGTTGGAACATAATCACTCAAATTCACTCGATGCACACAGATAGAAAGATTAGAAAGATTGAGAAAGATGAGAAAAAAAATAGAATTCACTCAATAGGAATTTTATTCAATACTTACACACTTACAATTTCACACTCTTTACACAATAGCGTTAAACTCTTACTAAATCACTCTTAGTTGTTACACTAACTACCTAATTAAAAATAATAAATTAACTATTTATTTGAATTACATTCCAACACGCCCCCTTAATTCAAATTAGCTAAAAATACAAAAATACAAAAGCTAATATATCTATATACTTTTTTCTTCAGGGTCCCATATTTTGAAGCACAATGATCTAGCCACCATAAAAATACCCACATAGCGAGAATCAAGTAACGAATTAGAACAACAATTAAAATAAAGAAAATAACAAGAAAACAAAAATTGGGTTTTTCATATGGGAAATGAATTTCCAGGAATTGGGTTTTTAGATTTGATTTGGTCCTCAATCTTTAAAAAGATCTGTTATAGTCCCTTAAGTTTCGAACATTAGCCAAAGTTGTCCTTTTTGTAACCTTTGTTAGTAACACTATTAACTTTAGTGTATCTGACAGTTAAGTGATAATCTGGACAATTGAGTTGACAAGTCCTCCACATGGCAATATGCATTGCAGCCACATGTAAGACCAAATTGAATCCAAATAAGAAGATAAAAGGACCAAATCGAATTTTTAGCCCTTCTTCCTCAATGGGTCTTCTTCTCCAAGGGTTGTAGCAGCCATGAATGACCCTTCTCCAACCTAGTACAAAGTTGCACCCAAAAATCACCCATAACTCATTTTTTTCCATCAACCAACGGTTGAAGTCACCCGAAAATCACCATATGGAGCCTTTTTCAATAAATTTTTGGATAGAGAATAAGGGAAGAGCTTTCCTTAGTAGAAACCATCATTTCCTTCTATTTCCATTTTTCCATTCATTGTCACCACATATATTCTCTTCCTTCTTCATGTTTTCCATATTCTTGTTTCAAACTCATTTTCCCCAAAGTTTACCACATTCTATCGCGTTTCACTTAGCAATTGTCGCGCAATCGATTAGATCTGGGCTCCTTCGCGCTGCACTAGTCACTTGGTTGGAGAAGTGTCAATCATGGCTACCTGCAACCCTTAGGGGAGAATATTCATTGGGAAAGAAGACACACCGGAAAAGAAGAGCTAAAAATTATATTTGGTCCTTTATCTTTTTAGTTGGATTCAATGGCCCCCCTCACGTGGCTCCGGCACAAACCACGTGGAGGATGTGCCAACTCAGCTATCAATATTACCACTTAACTGTCGTATATGCTAAAAATAAAGGCGTTACTAACAGGGATGACAAAAAGGGTAACTTTTGCTTATGTTTCATAGTTAATTGTCAAAAATGAATCTTTCAAAATATAGATGACCAAAATGAATTTAAAAAATAAGATAAAGACCACAAGTCTCATTTAAATTGTTAAAATGGTAGATTTGAAAGCAAAATTAGAATTATGACAAGGTATGAAAGTTGGTTGGATGTTGAATGGAGTTGCAAAAATCCTAACATGCCATTAGGAGGAAGGTGATGAACAGTAACATGTTGCTCATAGAGTTAGGAGTGATTGATCAAATTGGGGTCTTTTTAGAAACTATTTATCAATTTGGGATCCTTTTGAAAGAAATTACCAGTGGGGGGTCCTTTTTGACACGGTGACATATTTTATTTATTTATTTGACTGATAGGGGAAAGGTGTCACTCTGACTGACGCCTCCCACTTTTTGTTTTTTTTTTTAAAAAGTCAAAGGCGCCACTGACAGTGGCGCCTCCCTTTATTAATATATATATATATATATATATATATATATATATATATATATATATATATATATATATATATATATTTATAGTGCTGCTCCACTGTCAACATATCACGTGTTATTCTTTTAGCTGGGTAATCATTTGAACTTTGAATTGCATTACGTAATAATAGATTGCAATCAAGTTGAAGTGATTTTTTTTGTTGATGAAAGTGAATTTATTTTTAATATGAAAAAGTAAATATACACCCACATTTTATGTTACAAACCATGCTTCATGTTAATTCTTCAAAGACAATTATTTTCAGTAATTCTATTTTCACACTACACATCACACACACATCTTCAATAATTCTATTTTCACACTCTAGTATTTGCTTGAAAGTTTCATTTTAATTTTGTAAGATATTTTTTGATGATACATAATTTGATTTAAATATAATATTAATTTTTTGTGCATTTTGTATTTTTATCGCTACAAATTTTTATATGTAGGTACTATTTTTAATTTTATTTATGTGCTATAAAAAAATATCGTTACTTTGTATTTATTATTGCTACTTAATTAATTACTTAATTATTTTAATTATGTTTTTAATTAATTAATAACTTAATTATTTTTTTACTACTTAATTGAGTTTTTATTACTTTATTTTTTTAAGTGTTTTTTTTAATATGGTGTTAATCAAGGGCACATTTGATAGACCCATGATCCAATGAAAAGATATGACATCATGAAGGACGTGGAAGGAGCTAATGCCACATAGGATTTAGTTTTGCACTGCGATTGACTCCCGGGCAGATATGGGGTTACAATTCTCAACTGGTTGTGATGTACGTGATTAGGTTGTTTTGTTCAGTTGCTACTGGCCAGTAGCCTATATATCAAACAAGGGTTTTGATGTATAAAGTATGTAAATTTTTCTATAAAAGCCAGTAGCTTACTGCCTTTTGAAGGGTAACTTTGTTATGTGAGTGCTTATATCCATTATCCAGGATTCACCTCCCTGTTGGTATTATTTTTTATTTTATTTTTTGGCTTTTGTTTGTACAGATCCAAGTTATTGGAAGACTGCTTCATTGCTTTAAATTATCTCATTATATCAATAAACACTCTCCGATTCGAATACACAAATACTGCAAGTTGGATTTGTATGTATGCCCTACAATAATAGCAAATAATAACGATAACCCATAAATTTACAATTTCTAATAATAACAATATTAAAAATGATTAACAATTACTAATAATACTAACATTTGCCTATAAAAAAATTGTAGTATATCACCTAATGAAAAATCTAACTTCTAACATCATCTAAAAATATTTTTAGTAAAATAATTATTAATATTTTTATAATTTAAAAAATGGGAAATGGGAAAAAAAGAGTAAAGTAATAAATACTGTTATGAAGAGTAACAATGACACTAATCACTATTTTATTCATCTTTATATTTATATTTTTTGCCAAAAAAAATTTATAGCAGTAAAAAATGTATTAAAAACTGAAAAAGTCAGCTCGAGTAATGTGTATCCGGAAGTTTCGATTGCAATCAATTATTACGTAATGCAATTCAAAGTTAACATGTGTTTAGATTGACAGATCAACTTCGATCCATTACAGATTCAATCAAGACTTGGGCGTCAACGTTACAGATCCGGATGTATGGGTATTCCAGTCACTTTGATTTTGTCACATTTGTAGACATTTTGTCATCTTATGCTATTAACCTGGGTGCTGTGAGTTTGTTCGTAGATTCATCCTTTTCGGTTTTTAGCGATGCTAAATTTATGTTTTTCTATGTATTTTATCAAATTAAATGAATGAATATCTTTTTTAATAAAAAAAAAGTTCAAATGATTACCCAGCTAAAAGACGGATAACGTAATACAATTCAAAGTTCAAATAATTACCCAGCTAAAAGAATAACACATGATATGTTGAAGAGTGGAGCAGCACTATATATATATATATATATATATATATATATATATATATATATATATATATATATATATATATAGAGAGAGAGAGAGAGAGAGAGAGAGAGAGAGAGAGAGAGAGAGAGAGAGAGAGAGAGAGAGAGAGAGAGAGAGAGAGAGAGAGAGAGAGAGAGAGAGAGAGAGAGAGAGAGGTGCCACTGTAAGTGGCGTCTTTGAATTTTTTTTTGTTTTAAAAAAGTGGGAGGCGTCAGTTAAAGTGACGCCTTCCTCCTGTCAGTTAAAAAAAAATGTCACCGTATCAAAAATGATCTTTCACTGATAATTTGTTTTAAAATGATTCCAAACTAATAAATAGTTTCTAAAAAGACTCCAATTTGATCAATCACCCTAGAGTTAGAGACCAAAGTACAACGAAGAAAACATTGTCTAATTTTTTACAGTTACAGGACAAATTTAACACCTACAAAATTAATCCCAAAAATTAAATAAAGCTAGATTATTAATAATATAGTTCTTCCAAATATATTTGAGTCCATCAAAAAAAAAATATATATATATATATATTTATATTTATATTTATATTTATATTTGAGATAATCATTAGCTTAGATTTAAAGTGATAGATTTAATTAAATTAAAAATTAAAAACAAATTAAGAATTTGAGAACACTCTTACTATTGCACGAATATATATATCAGGCTCTATTATTCATCCCGTTGCTAAATTATGTCATATAACATATTTAGAAATAATATTTGGACACATATTTCGGACAACCTATTCCTCCAAGGGACATTTTCGTAAATTTACATAATGATTAATGGCTCGTAAATGTTTTGTTAATTCAGTTTATCGCGTGATTAACGAGTTATCTTGACACATCATTTTTCACAACCCACAATAAACATGGTTAATGACTCGCAAATACTTGATTAATTGAGTTCTTGATTAATGAGTTATGTTGACACATCATTTCTCAAAGCCCACAACAAACTTGGTTAATGACTCACAAATTCTTAGTTAATTCATTTTATTGTGTAGTTAATGAGTTATCCTACTAGTTCAATTATTTTTCACTGTACATTAAAATTATGGTTAATGACTTGCAGATTCTTGATTAATGAGTCATCCCCATGAATCATTTTCCAGAACCCACAACCAACATGATTAATGACTCATAAATACTTGGTTGAATTAGCTTATTGTGTGGTTGATGAAGTTCATTGTGTGGTTTGTCTCCAAATTTGGTTCGAGGACCGAGGTAAAGAAGGAAAATATCTTATAGTGAAATTTACGAAAATGCCACTAAAAGAATAGCGTGTCCAGTGTACTCGGAAATGTGTGTCCCAGTATCATTTCTGAACATATTTGAAAAGCACGAAACATTGCCAACATCTCTTGTGGTCCAGTCGATGTGCAGGAAAAAAAAAATTCTACGAGGTTGATATATATTTGACATTGACTTTGACACTCCACTAGCTAGATGAAATTGGAGATAGCTTTCAAGAAGCCACATCCAGTTCTTATATTTTGAGGCCATTATTTAATTACATCTGGTTTGATCATTTTGAACCCAACAGTATTAGCATTTAAGATTGGCTCAATTCGAGTGAGCTGATTTATATAAGTAATAGAGTCATTTTATTGTTCAAAAGATCTAGATAGTTTAGACTCAAGCTTTTCAACTCATATACATTATTACAACCTTCTTTATTTTGCCCCATGTGGGACTTTATTCTCCAATACTCCCCTCAAGTCCAACTGGTGGTCCAGTTGTGATTTGCTCAATTTAATTTCTGGGCTTGTACTCATTTTTTGTTGATGCTCAGAGGCCTTAGGTTATTTTTTTTTGGTTGGCTTGGGCTTGTGCCCTTTGTTTTTGAGTCAGAGCCCTCAATTTCATTTTGTTTTTTTGGAAATTTTTTTTAAATGGGCTTTGATACCATATTAGCATTTAAGATTGAGTCCAAATGAGGGAGTGAGCTGATTTATATATTAAATATGTGAGTCACTTTATTATCCAAAAAATCTAGATAATTTAGACTCAAACTTCCCAACTTATATACTTTACAACCTTTTTTATTTTGCCCCATGTAGAACTTTATTCTCCAATAAATAGAAACACATTATAAGTGGGATGTTTGGTGGGGTTGAATGATTTTTTTTTTTTTTACCATGACATAGGTGTGAAGTATTCACCGACTTCGCTAATGACTAATCTTCGTCGAGGAATCTGACTGGCCACCTTTAGTGGGGTCTCCCCTGTCAACCACGTTTTTTTTTCATTCACAAAGCTCGAACTTGAGATTTTGCTTAAGGGATCCGAATCCAGTTTCATTCGAACCAACTTAATGTTGGTGGGGTTGAATGAGTTTGATTGCAAGCATACATTAATTGGAACCTTGGAAAGAAAAACAGTTTGGTAACAGTCATCCTTTTGTCCGTATTTAACCGTCAACAGCATCTTTTTCTTATGAGGAATGATATTATGATATCAAAAGTTGACATCAACTTTTGACACCTTGATTAATCGGTATAAATATTTGATTAATTCAGTTCATTATATGGTTAATCACCTGCAAATATTTGGTTAATTTATGATGACCCATTAATCATATAAAGAACTGAATTAACCAGACATTTCAATGTGATCAACCAAATATTTACATGATTATGGAAAATAAGCTTCAGATGATCCATTAATCATATAATGAACTGAATTAACAAAAAAATTTGCATATGATTAATCAAAGTGTCAATTTGATATCAAAAACTGATATCATAATATCATTACTCTTTTCTTATCTGAAGATGTGAGGATATGATTGGAAGCATTCTCACAAATCTGTTTTCTGATTCTCAAAAATCCATATGATTGCTCTGCTTTTTTTTCTTTAATTGACCCCCACCCATACCCCAAAATTTGAGCCGCTCGCAAATTAGGCAAACCAGGCTAAATTAGGCCAAGGTACATGGACTGCTAGATATTTAGCTCCTTTACTTTTCTTAAAAATAATGTTGAAAGTACTAATTTTAATTCATTTATTTAACTTCTATTAAAGTAACATGAATGATTATTTTTACATGAATGGATGATATTTTAAAGTAGAGGAACGATAAAAAAAGGAATGATCAAATTAAGTGCAATCAATATGGTGTGACACAGTTGGTAGATAATCGAATCTCTTGAACATGAGGTTTCTCCCAGTCGACGGATACTCGGGTTCACCCAAAAAAAATTACACCAGTGTCAATAATTTTTACTTACACCCACTTTCAACCGATGATCTTATTTTCATTTAATGGTGATGGTGATTTTAACTTTAGTAGTTATTATATGAAAATGAAATCAATAACTAAAAGTGAGTGAAAATTTTCATCGAAAAAAAAAAAGTGAGTGAAAATTAGTTTACAGTAGTGTAGAAGGATCCTTCTTTAAAATAACATTTGTGGAAATTTAACAAAGAGAAACTTAATGATTCTTAAATTATAACTGTAACACACATGTAATTTATTTAAAGATGGTTAATTACATCCAAAAGCACTTGGATGAGATGACACAGATCTCTTCCAGCTTAACCAAAGGTCTTGAGTTTGAATCCTGACAATGAGAATAATGCAGCGTTAAAACTCTTGAGGGGGAGTTTTGCCGCCCTTGTAGTCCTACCCGGCTCGAAGGATTAATCTCTACAGTTACACGTGGAGGATGCCCTGAAAAACCAAAAAAAAGATGGTTAATTATAGTGGACAAAGTTTAACACACATAATTTAATGGAGTTTGGTATCATATTACAAACTATAAGGGGTGTTATGTGTAATTATTGTGAAAATCTAAGAAAGTAAGTCATGTAATTTTTTTAAAAACTGTGAAATGGCTAATTTAAATCATCCCCACGTGAATTACTTTAATCAGGTATGTTATTTTGACAACCCACATTCGACAACCCAATCGACAACTTCATTGTACAGTGACATTTTCGTAATTTTGACAACTGTGTAGTGCCATTTTCGTAATTTTGACCACTGTGCAGTGGCATTTTCATAATTTTGACCTTTTAAAAAAATATATTTTTTTGAAAGAAAAACTTTTTAGTACTAACATTTTTTGTTAATTACGTGCAAATATTTGGTTAATCACGTGTAAATATTTGATTAATTCAGTTCATTATATGGTTAATGGATCATCTTGAAGCTTACAATCATTTTCCACAACCATGTAAATATTTGGTTAATCACGTGCAAATATTTGATTAATTCGGTTCATTATATGGTTAATGGGTCATCCCGAAGCTTACAATCATTTTCCACAAACATGTAAACATTTGGTTAATCACGTGCATATATTTGGTTAATATAGTTCAATATATGGTTAATCACGTTCAAATATTTTCACCTTACATGGTTGTGGAAAACTATTATAAGCTTTAGGGTAACCCATTAACCATATAATGAATTGCATTAACCAAATATGTGCACGTGATTAATCATATATTTACATGTTTACGGAAAATGATTGTAAGCTTCAGAATGATGCATAAATAGGGATGGCAATGGGTAGGGTACTATAGTACCCGTCCCCATACCCGCGTTTGAAAAAATTACCCGGACCCGGACCCGGACCAGTACCCCCGTGGGTAGCAACTTTAATACCCTTACTCATACCTTCTGGGTACCTAAATACTCGTACCCGCACTCGTTACCCGCACTTTAACAGTGAAAAAGAAACAGACAACAAAAGAAATTTATAACAATTAAAAAAACGATTCAAAGATCTTTTAAATATACTAATAAATATTATAAATCAAAAAATTTAAATAAATAAAAACATCCAAAAAAGAATTGTAAATGCAATTAGGTTTAGAAAGTCAAGAATCTTTAGATTAATTTTGGTTTTAAAATTTGTATTATAGTTAAAATTATATATATTAGTAATATAAATAAATAAATAAGTAAATAATTATATATACATATACACATGTGCGAGTATGGGACGGGGTGAATATCATAGTACCCGTACCCATGCAAATTTGCGGGTAATTACTCATACTCGGACCTTATTCATTGTGCGGGTAATTACCCTACCTGTTGTGGGTAATTTTTGCGGGTACCCAATGAGTATGGTACAAATTGCCATCCCTACCCGTTAACCATATAATGAACCAAATTAACCAAATATTTATATGATTATGGAAAATGATTGTAAGCTTCAGGATGACCTAATAACCACATAATGAACTGAATTAACCAAATATTTGTACATGATTAACCAAATATTTACAAATAATTAACCAAAATTGTTAGTACTAAAAAAAGTTAAGTATTTAAAAAAAACTGATTATTTTTTAAAAAAAACCAAATAACTGTTTATATATACTGTCGTCGCGTATAGGTGTCGAAATCAGTGGGTGAAAAAATCATTTCTCTACTTGAATATGCTGTTAGTCCATCTACAAAAAGTGATTTTTAAGGATAGTATCTCCTTTTTTTAGTCTTTAGCTTGTTAACGTTTACCCAAGCATCCATTAAATTTACGTAGGATCCACATAAACAGATAACAATATTCTCAAACACTAATGTAACAAAAAGACCATACAGGAAAGAAAAAAAATAAAAATAAAGGACTTGTTCATAAATCTTGGCAAGAAATAAGTTACGGAAAAATCATTGTATTTAAAGAGAGTGAAAATATATTTTAGAATTGAGCCTTAATTTTTCCTAAAATCTTCCACTTATTTACACGTGTGAAAGGGATCATTATAAGGGAAAAACACTATTGGCTCATCACCAAATGTTCCTTGCTTGAGTTCTATGCACAATTTTTGTTTTATGAATTAAAAAAATGCATGTATTATTAAATTAAATATTTTTAATGACGTGATAGTAAATGAATAGATTATCATTTAAAGGTTTTTCTATGCTGTGCACAGGTTCAGAATTTTAAAAGAGTAAATTTATATAGGATCTTGTGTATTTTATACTTTCAAAACTGAAATGTTTAGTTTTTTAATAAATAGTTGTTGTTTTTGGATTTCTTAACCTATACAAAGTTGTTGGTAAGTTTGACACTAAAAATACATTAAAATTAAATATGTTTTAAAAAGTAAAATAAAGATAAATAACAAATGCAAGTGGGATAAGGTGGGGGAGTCATGGGAGTCCATATGTACGAGTGGGACAAAGGGAGCAGGGTTAACAATAATAGCATATCAAAAGATCTCCCTATCTTCATTCTACCCAAGTGTTGTTCAACAACAAAAAAATGGAGTTCAACAAAAAAAATTCTATCCAAGTGTTTCTCCTTCATAATAGTACTCATAGAAATAATAGAAAAACATATCACCTCAAGAAAAAAAAGTTATATTATTATTGAATATTATGGGACCATTCCTTTTCATTGTGGAAGGTGAATGAGCATTAAGTCCATGTCTTCTTGTTTTGGTTGTGTGGGTCTACACACAAAGTAGTACCCCATTCGTTTTCTTGTCTTTCTGCCTGTCCATTTTCTTTAGTTTTTTCCTTACAGCCACACACACTGGTTAGAAGTTAGAACCAATAATTAGCAACTAAAGCAAAGCTCTGCCATAAGTAGAACTAGATAGAACCTTAAATTAGACAAAAGAAGTGGTTCAAGTGTTTGTACTGCATGTTATCTCTCTGTCCTCTTCTTTCCCATAACTCTCTCTCTCTCTCATCTTATTTCCTTTTATTTTGTTTCTCATCAACCCTTTATGGTGGTGAAAACTAAAAAAAACACTACAACCCAGTCTTGTTACTGATACTCTTCCAATTCCAAAGTAGCATATCACTGAAGTAGCCTGCAGATTTTTTTATAGTACAGTGCTATGTAACTGTAAGTACCCTTTTTCTACCATCTCATCTCATCACATCAAAATTTTCTTTCCATTACATACTTTCCTCGAATTCTTCTAGGCATTTTTGAAGCCTTGTACTGCTTCTACACTCTGCTTTACTCTATTTCTCACTTTATTTTTTACCCTTTTCTTGTGTAATGGAACTTGGTGGAGTTTCACTCTAACTTGCTAACAAAATTGTTTGGTTGTTATGTTGAGGAATTTTGTGTTTATTTCTGTTTTTTTTTTTTTTCCTTCCAAAACGGTAGTTGTTGTGTTTTATCATGATATTGTCAGTTTCCTAACCAACAAGATGACTTGTGCTTGCTATTTGAGTATTAAAAAAAACAGATCTAAGTGGCTGGTTCTGCAATTTTTCTAATTGAAGAATGCTAAGGGCACCGTGTAAGTAATAAAAAATGAAACTTTTTATTGGAAATCTGTGTATTCATTATATGGACTTAGTTTTTCAATAAAAAAAAATCATTTTTTTTTATTATTCCTTAACCGGTGGCACCTCTAGCTTAGAGGTGAAAGTTGGAGACCACAACATACCACAAGTCACACGGTTTAAATATCTTGGGTCTATTATACAAAATGACGGAGAAATTGAGGGAGAGGTAAACCATCGGATTCAATCAGGGTGGTCGAAATGGAGGAAGGCTTCGGGTTTTTTGTGTGATAAAAAGGTACCTCTTAAGCTAAAGGGAAAATTTTACCGTACAGCAATTAGACCGGCGATGTTGTATGGGACAGAGTGTTGGGCGGTAAAAAATCAACACGAGAGTAAAATCAATGTAGCAGAGATGAGAATGTTGTGCTGGATGAGCGGAAAAACTAGACGTGATAGGATTAGGAATGATAGCATTAGAGAGAGAGTTGGGGTAGCACCTATTGTAGAAAAGATGATTGAATCTCGACTTAGGTGGTTTGGGCATGTATGGAGGAGACCTTTAGATTCTGTAGTAAGGAGAGTAGATCAAGTGGAGGGCAATCCAATAGCTAGAGGCAGAGGTAGGCCAAGAAAAACTATAGGAGAAACTATTAAGAAAGATTTGGAGGCCAATGATTTAACTGTTAACATGATTCATGATAGAATATTATGGCGCCGTATGATCCATGTAGCCGACCCCACCTAGTGGGATAAGGCTTGGTTGTTGTTGTTGTTGTATTCCTTAACCGGTGGCACCGAATAGCATGAACCTTTCTAATTACCAGTATGCGAGGTTTTAAATTGTGGTAAATAACCACAATTGCTGCTATAATATTGCGGTTTTGGTAGTTTACACAACCGCATCATATCTGTAATTGTGGTGCATGATTGTATTTTTCCGTAACTATCTGCAATTATGGTAGCCTTAGTGTAACCGCAATTGCAATTTAAAACTAGGCCTTTTTTATTTTCAATGTTTTAAAGAAGCCTTGGGTGCAAGAAATGGGTTTGATGAGTAAGTGTGTGAAATGAACTGATGAGTTATGTAGGCATCAATTGGTTAACATGTTGTGAATTGTGATAACTTACTTTTAGAGTTAAGTTTCTCAAATTTATAGAGATAACTCCCTCTGAGTGTTATGCTATACACCTATGTGATCTAATATTTAATTAATTATAATTTCGTACAATTCTTTCCTTATAGTTTGTCTTGAGCCTTTTAATCTCAATTTAGTTAAAATATAGCCTTTGGCAGTAAACAAAGGTTGTAAGACTGTAAGTTTCCTTAAGATTCATGGTTTGTGAAGGACAGAATATGAATAGGTCCCAACAACAAAAAGTATTGTAATGTTGGTAAATCAAAAATTGATTAGATGAACTACACTGATATCCTAACCTTGTAACTTGGATGCCTGTGAAATCTTATTTTTGGTTTCGTATTTTACAATTTTATTACTATTATTATTATTATTATTTTAGTTCACATGCAACACTGTCCTTGTTTTTATGTATATCTTTGTTTAACTAATTCTACTTGGACACACACTTTTATTTTACAATGTCAAAAGTAGTGATGTGGCTGCATATGAATTTGATAAAATAGGTGCAGCCACATTTAACAGTTCATGAAAAGAGATTGTGTCAATAGCATTACTCTATGATTTTGGTTGATCCTGTCTGTTGCTGTTTCTTGTAGTAATCTAATTGCTATTTTTATAGCATTGTTTTAATTCAATCCTTTGTTTTACCAGGCTCACACATTTCTAATGTTCGATGTAAGAGTTCAGTTACTAATTGCAGTTTTTCGCTTCATAAGCATTTATAACAGAAGCTTTAAGAAATGTATCAGGCCATCTTCTCATTCTAAATAGAAAGCAGTCGGTGCTCTTTCTTAATACATGAAAAGTCAAAAACAACAGTTAGTTGGTTTTCTTCACCTTTGCTTAGACATCTACTTTCTTTCTGGATGAAAACTAAACAAAATAAGAAATGTAAAGCTCTCTAGTGCTTATTCTTGGAAAGTTATTCATGCATTAACACTCTGTCATGTGAAAACTGTTTTGTTATGTTGTGGTTATAAAAGACTTGAGTAATATGAAAGAAGAAAATCATATTGAAACTTTTCATGCTTTGAATCTGATTACATAATCCTACAAGGTTTTTCCCTTCTGCCCTATTTCGCCTATTCTAATTTACTATCATTTTATGGATTTATCAATTGTCACCTCGGTTCATGTAGAGACCAAAGTTTGTTTTGATGCAATATTATGCTAAACAAAAAGGAAGTTTTGCTTTCATGATAAAACCTAAATTACACACCTTTTATCATGAGTAATTTGTAGATTAGTTTCATGGCTGTCCAAGTAATCTGAGATTTATCAAGTAATGTTTGATAGAAATTCATTCTCCAGTTGTTAGCTGTAAGAAACTGACTACTTACTAGGGAGAGGTTCCTTTTTTGGGGTAGAATGGGAGAGTTCTATTTCAATTTGTTGTAAAAGTATCAAATTACGCCTGTTTGCATTCTAAATGGATTATATGGAATGCAAGTTCTTTTCAGAAAGTCATTAAAAGAAAAATAGTTGCATTATTTAGTCTTTGAAATTCAATTACTTTTCTTTTTAACAAAACCTGTGCCTTTTGGTCTTTTCTGTTTCTTCTATTAACAAGCCTGATGAGGACATATTTCAAAGTACGTGTGTTTGGATTAGTTTATTTTGTTTCTAAAAAAACATTTGTTCAAAACACTCAAGAGAAAGTGCAATTTTTGGAACACTGATATAAGTCATGTTACAAATGGTAGTTTTGGTAGGAAAAATATTTGAGTCATGGTTCTTATGTCAGTAGTTATAAGTGAAAATTTTGCTGAAAGTTTGTGTGATCATTATCGTTTTGGTTTCTTGCCCTGAGTGATCAGCATTTGTAGTAATTCACCTATATATACCAATTCGAGACTGATCAAATTCTATATATACCAATTTGAGATTGATCAGATTCTATATAGGCTAGGCCGAGCTAGGCCCTGAAAGGCCTGGTCCAGGCCTGCGTTCCAATCTCGAGGCCTGAGCCCGACCTGTTAACCTGATATAGGCCAATTTTCAGGGACCGAGCCTGGCATACTTCAAAGCCTGGCCTGCCCTGAAAGCCTATTTAAAAGCCTACTTATCAACAAGACTTTTAAATATGCCTCTACCTATAAATAGGTTATAGGCCTTCATTTGTAATTAAGCCTGTAGGCCTCTAATGATAAAGATGTTGGTAGACCTATTCTGATAAATAGGTCAATTGAATAAATGAGCAATGATAGTTGTATACAGATTTGATGTCCAACATCGTATATATATACTCATTCACACTTGTTTTTTTTTTTTCTCTCATCACATGTACTTTACACTTCAAAACAATCTACCACATATGATGCTCACCAAAGATGTCCCAAAAGTGTGTATAATTATCATTTCTACAAATAAATAGGCAAGCAGACCACTACATTTAAATGTGCCAATAGGCTTTTACTTTTAAATATTATAAATAATATAAATAATATATAACATAAATATTTAAGTGTATATGTGTTAAATAGACCGGCCTGATAGGTCTAGTAGGCTTTTTTTTAAAAGCCTTAAGCTTGGCCCCTTTAGCTATATAGGCTTTTTAAAAAGCCTTGGCCGTGCCTTTTTACTAAATAGGCTAGGTCGAGCTAGGCCTTAAATAGACTAGGCCATAAGCCTCCGACGAGCGGCCTGTCCTATTCCCACCCCTATATACAGTTTCCTTAATGTATTTTGAATTACACCTTGGGTCATGGTTGAGGTTAAAAATAATAGTGGTGATAATGGTTTAGTTAAATGAATTAGGGGGTTATTGTAGCTAGCAATAAGTCATATCTTGGGTTGTGTGCCATTTGTGTTTGTTTTCCCTCAATAAAGATCCAAAGTGATGAACTTCAAAGAGAGAATTGTGATGAATTTATGGATGTTTACAATTCTAACATTTGTTAGATTAAACATGGGATTTTTTCTTTTTATATTTTTCCTTTTATGTCAAAAAAACGTTTTCCTTTGGCTTGTGGCCTGGGGCTGGTGGTGTAGTTTGTAGGGAAGCCTACTAATGTGCTTGAATTAAAATGGGGTGAAAGTTATGGCATGTAATGTAAGGGTACTGGAAAATGATTAAAACCTTGCAAGTAACTGTAGTGAAATCAAAATTTGCTATCTGATTTTTCTGAATTCACAATATTTTTCATTTGCAATTGTTACTTTTGCTTAAGATTTGATCAAAGGTTACAATTTCTGGAGAAGGCACTGGAGTGACATTGTTCACATTTAGTTGAGTACTTAGATATCTACTTTTTTTCTTGACTTCACAATATTTTGTAGAAGGGCCTTTTCACAATATCTTTGTGCTATTCTTCAATGTTAATTTATATTTTACAACTAAAGCAGGTTTTATGTTACACTAAGCTGATGGGTGAATGCAATGGAGCCTATGTGCTTGCTTATATATTAATGAACAGCTTTGACATGGTTTGCTTGACTTTTGTTGCCTATTACTGCCCACTTGATATTAATGCCAGAATTTTGTTTGTTCCATTTACATGCATACACAAATTTTTGTACATTGTCCTAGCAAATAATGTATTTCTTCTTCAATGTAGGTGGTGGTTATTTATAGTAAGGTGACTAAAGTGCGGAATTTTTCGTTCCATACCAACTGCGTGGTAGGAAAGAACTTAGCTCATAGCAGATCCATATAAACATGATGACTCCAAACTTGAACCTGGAACCTGAAAATAATTCAGAAGTCAGCAGCCAAGTAGGTTCCAATATATTGTTACAGGAAACATCCCATGATCTTACAAAGGACAGCACCACCACTTCTTCAAATCCTGATCCAAGTACTATATCTCTTGACTTGACCCTCAATTTTTATCCCAGTGATGAAGAGTTGAAGGGTGCAAGTGATACTAGCAGTGAAGTGGGAGCTCAAGCTCATGCTTCAGAACCAGCAATTCCTAGTAGAGTTTTCTCTTGTAACTATTGTCGGCGGAAGTTCTTTAGCTCGCAGGCATTGGGTGGCCATCAGAATGCTCATAAAAGGGAGAGAACAATGGCGAAGCGAGTAATGCAAATGGGGGTGTTCACTGATAGGTATACAACCTTGGCATCTCTACCTCCTCATGGTTCGACCTTTCGGTCGCTTGGTATTGAAGCTCATGCTGCAATGCACCAGAGACATATGCCATTAGTGAGGGTTCCTGATATGAGAGCTGCAGCAAAATTTGAGAAAGACTGTTTTGGAACACCAATCTTCATGGAAGATGATGATGTTGGTCTATTTTGGCCTGGCAGTTTCCGGCAGATAGGTGAAAGGGCTGGTGTTAATTTGGGGCATGAAAATGCTCAAAATTCAAATTCTAGTTCTGTAGAGATGGCACCTTCAACACAAACATCTGCATCTCCTGATCTCACTCTGAAGCTTTAAGATTTTTCATCTTTATTTTCATCTTAATTATATTCAACATGTACAAGTTTTTTAGCAAAGGCACCTCCATCAGAAACATCTATATCTCCTGATCTGACTCTGAAGCTTTAAGAATTTTCATCTTTATTTTCATTCTCTTCAGACATGAAATTATTTATAGTGCTTGCATTGTACAGTGAGATGCATATTTCCAATGGCGTATTTAGGTTATTTGAAATTTTCATTATTAATTGTTTCTTAGCATTTTTATTTGGCTTCATTATTGATGATGCTATAGCTGCTGCTTCCTAAGAAGTTTCAGAGTAAAGGTTTAGTAAATGTTTATGCCCCAGATGTGTTTGTGGTAGTCTAGTAGACCGTGTTTGATAAGAATTGTTGGGACCTGAATTAGAAATGTATGCATAAAAAAATGTCTTAATATTATATCCTACATAAAGTTTTCATATTCTCACTGTAATTTTGGTTGTAAGGTAAATGTATCAAAGATTAAATCCCTCCTCAACTGAGCATTTGATATGGGGTTAAAGCCCAGCTTGAAAAATTACCCAATTTTTTGGGATAAAAGATAAAGATTTAGGTACAATTCCATAGGTATATTAGGTACTCCCTCCATTCTTTTTCTTCGGTGTTTTCAACTATTTGTTTTTATTCCAAAACAATAGGTGTTTTATAAACCCAAGGTATAATTGACCAATTTTTTCCATGTATACCCTTATATAGAATTAAGTTGATTTGCCTTGAAAATACATAAAACCTTTCATACTTAAATTCAGTCATAAATGTTGCATGTTCCAAAACAAAAGTGGCACATATAAATGGCTAGTGGAGTATAGAGTAAATGCAATTGGAATTTGTAAATAATTAATGGTAGAAATAAGGGTATTTTGGTATAAATATACACAAATTAATAATTTCTTAATCTATGTGTAGAAACCTTAAAACACCCAACGAAAAAGAACGGATGGAGTATTATTTTCCAATGACAATAGGGCATATATAATAGCTCATCAGTGAAAATATAACATGTGTAACAACAGTTACACATGTTATCACCATTGAAAAACAACACCTAATATACCTATAGAATTGTACCTAACTTTTGTCCATTTTGAAATTCTTAATAGCCAGTTGACATTAACGAAAAAAGAGAAGAAAAAAAAAATTAAAAGTCAAATTTGCCCTTATTTAAGGCGAGAAAATTTTAGCTACTACTTTACTTTTATATATATTAAGATAAAGATATAATGTTGGAAAAAAAATTTAAACCCTAAATTTCTTAATTCTGTTTGGTTTCTCAATTTCTCCTCTACAGTCTTCACCTTCCAGTCCAAGACGATCGGACCTTTCATTCGAGCGCTCCATGCATTTTGTCCCCTACGTCGTCTGAGTAATAACTTTATTTCTCCACATCTCGTCGCAGTGCCACTTGTCTGTCGCGCTGCCACTAAAATATTGCTGCAATTTCTTGGACAACGCTTTAACTCTAGATTTAAGAGTTTTTGAGTTTTAGATATTTTAAATTTTATTGGATTTTAGTTTATTACCTCTTTTTATGAATTTTTAGGGTCCCCGAATTCCCCGCGGGGTCGGTGGAGAATGGGGACGGAAGAGAAAAACTCTTCGTGGCGAGAAACGGGGATGGGGCATGAGAAAATTGGGGGGACAGGGATGGGGACCGGAAAAGTACTTCCCGCCCCCATCCTGCCCTGTTGACATATCATAGGAACCATTTCCTATCTCAAGGAGAAATGAGATTTAAGCAAAAAGATGAAATGCAGACTGTTTTATCGAATGGAATTAGAAGAGAATTACATAGTAGAAGAGAAAATGGGGAAAAAAAAAGTAGGAGCAAAATGCTCCCAGCAAGGAGAAGACTCCTAGCCTCAAAGCTAAAATGCTGAAAACCCAAAAATACAATGCACACCCCCTATGCTTCCTATTCTCTCTTTTAAACCAATGCAATTAGGTCTCTATTTTCTCTCTTCTAATTTTTCCCCCTCACCCTTCCATTATTGCTTTGTTTGGTTATGAGAAAAAAAGGAGAAGAAAGAAAGAGGTGAGAAAGAGTATGAGAAGAGAGAAAAGGGTGAGAAATAGAGTATATTTGATGTGTTGTTTGGTATAAAGAGAAATATGAGAGAAATAGAGGAGAAAGAAGTGTGTTCTCTCTCCTCTTTATTTGGTTGGATAGAAAGTGAGAAGAGAGAAATGTAATTTTTTTTAAAAAAAATTACCCTTAACTAAAAAATCAATATACAAATATTTAATTTTATTAATTAAGTTAATTTAAATAATCAAATAATTTAAATTAATTTAATTGATTTAAGTTATTTTAACTAATAAAATTTATTAGTTTAATATAATTATTTTATTAATTTTAATTTAATTTAATTAATTAAATGATTAATTTAATTCAATTTATTTAAATTTAATAAATAATTGAATGAAAACCCAAAAAGAAGGGTACAAAAGTCATTTTAGATAAAATACTATCTCCCTCTTCCATTTGCTTCTCACTCGGGGAAAGAAAAAAAATTGAGGTGGGCCCCATCAATTTTGTTCTCTCTTCCCTATTTCTCTCCAACAAAGAAGAGAAAAATGTGTTTTCTCCTCTTTTTCCCTCTTCTTGTTTGCTCTATTCACATTTTTTACTCTAACAAACAAATCATACATGCTCTCCCACTCTTACTTAGTATTTGGGCTAGGCCCGGTATCCTATCAATACCACCGGCTTGAAAAACTGCCATGTCCTCTAGGCAGGAGGAAGAAAGTTGATTACAAGTGCTGTCTTCCTCTTCCAAAGTTGCTTCCTTAGCATAACTGGATTTCCACAAAATGAGCCAATGAGCAGTGAAATTCCCATACTTGTTGATCTCCCATTTAGTAAAGATAACTGCAAGGTCTATTTGGTATTATGGTATAGACCTTCAACTTCCATTCCAAAAAGGAGAACAGCTTCCCCTGACTCAACTCCTAATGTTGTCTCAAAATGGAAGTCCTGGAAAAGTGGGTGTATAGAAGTTGTAGGTTGCAGTAACATTTCACATGTCATTTCCCTAGCACTAGCTGAGATTTTAGAATGATAGGGGGCACTTACTCGAAGCATTATGCCTTGAACTCGACATGGATTCTTAACAAAACTCCTGTGGAGAAGGGAACTTGCATCAGTTGCTGCAGTTTGTGGAGGAGCAAACAACATCACTCCCTTGTAAATCCAACTCATAGCAGGAGCTTTATAGGGTTTGAAAATCACAGGATGTATTTTCCTTGAAGAGGCCACATTGAAATACCCTTTTTGGGTAAGTTACATTTTAAGACCAAAAAGTATTTTAATTAAAATTGGCTATAAAAGAATGGGGTAATTTTTTCTTTTTCATAAGTTATAAAAATAACAACCTTGATTTAAATGAATGGACAATAAAACATTCCATTATAACATTTAGGGTCATAAGTTCGCAAATTAATTACATATTGCCCAACCCGACTCATCAACAGAAACTATAACAATACACAGATCCAGTACAAAAATATGGAGACGTAGCTCCTAAAATATAAAATACTTGGAGACGCAGCTCCATAAACGTTAACATTAACTCCCAACATACCCAGCTGGTCAAACTAAAACAGAAAAGACAATCCTCTCTCTCGTACATCGTGAGGAGGATGTGACACCCTTGTACCCCGCATGTTAATCTAAAACATTTACTTAAAAGATGTAATTATAAAACATACATTTATTTGAAAAAAATAAAAACTTGGATAAAAAGGTTTCACATCTCAACAAAAACAACGCGGAAATAACATAGTTTTAAAACAGGAAAACATAAACAAGACAGATAAAGAAAAACCCAACCCCGATGTCACATACAAAGCTGGTATAACCAAAATCCGGATATATCAGGGAAACAAACTAAACAACTAACAAAACTAAAAACTATAACTCAACATTCTAACTAGAGTCGCGGCTCCTCAGAGTCACTCATCCGCTGGCTGCTCACCGTCCTCTGCATAAAAAGGTTTCACATCTCAAAAAAACAACAACACGGAAATAACATAGTTTTAAAACAGTAAAACATAAACAAGACAGATAAAGAAAAACCCAACCCCGATGTCACATACAGAGCTGGTATAACCAAAATCCGGATACATCAGGGAAACAAACTAAACAACTAACAAAACTAACAACTATAACTCAACATTCTAACTAGAGTCGTGGCTCCTCAGAGTCATTCATCCGCTGGCTGCTCACCGTCCTCTGTATAAGGAAATACATGCAACAGCAGAAACAGGAAAGCAGGGAGTAAGAAATCATGTAAACACAACGGCATGGGAATAGGGAATAAGATGAACATACATCATAGCATGGCATAGCAATATAACAACATACAATATTTATCCATCATCATATAATACCATAACAACATCTCGACCAAAAAGCATCGAGAGCACTTTGGCCAAAAAGCACCAAAGCATGACAACGTGCGGTAACCCATCGGGTATCGGCTTAACCAGCTTATCAGTCTTTGTTATCTTAATTAATCTTTAATTAAGTTATCTAACTTATTATCATTTGATTAGTGTGTTATTACATCATCTGGGGATAATTGGGGTAAACATCCCTTTAATTCATTAATCTTAAGTTCTGACCAGTAAGGGGAAGCACGGGCATACTAAACCCCCAGCACGGTCGTGCTCACTGTCCTGCACGGTCGTGCTCAATGTGCGGCCTGCCTTCCATAATTTAACTGGGAGCACGGTCTTGCTCCATGTTCAGCACGGCCGTGCTCCTGGGCAGGGCTATACTATTCTGGACAGAATTTAACGTGTTCTTGGAGTTTAGGCTCCCTAATTCTCTCAAATCAGATCCTAGGGTCTTAACTAAAACATTCGGCATGAAACTTCACCCCTCACTAACACAGTTCATGTCTTATAAAGCTTGGGGAATTAATCCCTTAATTCCTACGTTAACTAAGAGTCCTAATTAAGTCAATTAGAGTCTTATTAACATATTCAACATAATAGTAACATCATCATCAACAACATATCATTTCAATATGATCAGCATAATCCATGTCATAACAACAACATTCATAATCCCGGGGATTCATACCAATTCAACCAAAACTCATGGCATAAGACAATTTAAATGGGCATACCACATCATGAGCAACTCAACAATTATAACAAATAGGCATACTAATTAATCCAATTAAACATATAAACAATTCAATCATACAACCAGGCAGATCATGGCATCAATACATTATAACGACAATAAACGGGGCTATGGGAACCCCTCATCTTACGCTACTTCCTAGCCTATTGTGTACACTATTCTTCTCCCATACCTGGTACGAGGTTCGCGTTTCAAAAGAAGAAAGAAGATCCACTAGGGTCTCGTCTCACTAGCTCTTGTCTACGACCTCAAGGACGCCAAAGAGACACTCTGGTTCAACTCTAAGATCAAGAAATCAAAAGGAAGAGATCAAGAACTTGAAAGAAAGAACACACGGGACAAGGTGCACGAATTTTACCTTTTCTAAAGTCCCAAACAACAAGCACAACGAACCCCTATTCATAGCGATGTTCTCTTATCAAAAAGCAATGAAGAACGGTGCAAGAACGGGTTCCCTAGAGAGTTTTAGGGAGAAAAACCCTAAGGATTCAAAGAGGAAGGAGGGAGGCAGTTTTCTGAGTGTTGGGATCGTGTAAACTAGGTTTAGGTCGAGTCTAATAGTATATATATGAGTTTGGGTCATAACAGGTTCCTATTTCAGCCCAAACTGTATACAGTTTGATATTTTGACCATAACTTGAGCTACAAATTCCCGATTGAGGCGTTCTTGGTGTCGTTAGAAAGCTCAGAAATATCTACAAATTAATATCTAAATATCGAATCCTAAATCAGACTCTAAGATAGTCAAAAGTTCGATGTAAGTTCAGCGACAGATTTGGTAGTTATTTCTAGATAGGATACTTAGGAGATTATGATAAGATCTTAAGATATAAACAAAAGGAGGATGATCCTATACTGATAAGGACTCAGTTCTGATTGGTTGAGGGGATAAAATCTAAGAATAACACTATCTTTATTTAAATACTAAATCACACGATATCTTATCATATCATTCTTAATCGCTTATTATTAATAAAATCACATATCATATATTAACATATAAAATCAAACATTAAGAGACACAATCTCATATTAATGCAAATAATCATATATTAATATACATATTATCATATGCAATAATATATACACATATATATAAATATCAAACATATTAAATATATATATGCCAAAACTAACACATATAAACATAAGGGTGAATCTTGAGGTGTTGCAGAGGACAAACCCAACTGACGAGATCTAGTGGAAACTCTATTTGAGTCCACTACCGACATCGTTCGTCACCAAAGACTTTACTGGAGTTACTACAATAGTAACTCTCTAACTTTAGCCCGTTCTCCTTCCAAGAGGAAAAACATGGTCTACGAACCATCGACATTCACGCCCTTCTCAAGAAAGAAAAGTCAGGCATGGCAGAAAACAAATATTATCGTCTTGGACTATCTAAAAGTAGGAAGATGTCCACTAGCAACTTCAACATATCGTCCATATGCTCGAACCTCAGTCGATACAATGGATCAGTTAAGCGACTTCTATTTTTATTACACATAGGCAAATAAAGTAAGGGTGAATTTTTTTTTTACAATAGCGACATGCAGTGGCACGACTCTCAAGTACACACAATTATCAATAATCCATCACATCATCATTCATATTAAATAAATAATGTTTCGTAGAAACATAAGTCAATTATATCATCATTCATAACACAGATAATGTTTCACAGAAACATGACTCTAGCACAACGTCTTCCTAGATAGAAAACATTTAAGACTCGAGGAATGACCTCTGATTCCAATACCATGATTTTAACAAACAGTCAGAGATAGTGGCTCTGAGGATTGTTCCGGATTACGCCAGTCTTGGGCAATAGAATGCGTCAAGAGTCAATAAGGTGCACTTGACTTTTTCGGGAGCGTCCTACACTACCAGAAAACACGTAGCATTATGTCGAGTATGTCGAAGCGTTGCAAGACCACCACGCCACAGAGGAGCAACCAATTGGACCCGTATGAGTATTTCATACTGAAGTTGACACGGGCAAACGCAAGAAGGAGGGGGTTGAATTGTGTTTATTAATAATTTTCGAAAACAACCTTTTTCAAAACTTATTTTCTCACACAAAGAATAAAAGGTAGAAGCACACACAGAAAATGATCTTTTAAAAACTTCAACAAAATCAAGTTCAAATCCCCTTAGTCAGTATAAACAAATAAAACTGTAAGAGTTAAGGGATTATAAAATTCATGCAAGTGTTTTATCCTGGTTCACTCTCTTCCAACCAAGAGCTACGTCCAGTCCCTTCGGCTTGAAGGTTTAACTCCACTATTTCTCCAAATAGATTACAACAAGTATTCAACACCTCTTCAGGCTACAAGTATTCATTTCTTACCAAGCATCATCAGGCTCTAACTCTAAGAAAGAGATTGTTTGCTTTTGATCCTCTAACTCACTATGTGTGAGGATGTGAAAGTTTAAGATCGGTTGAATATTACAACTATATTCAAACTAAAGAATATGGACTTTTGCTCTTGAAAGAATGAAGAAATGAGAGATTGTAGATTGGCAAAAGTTCCGCTCGCAAAAGTTGTTCTTCAGTGGTTGAGGTCTTCTATTTATAGTGACCTTCTTCATCACTTGAAAAACTTCAACGGTTGTTTTGAATATCCCCGTTTAGAGATAGTATTAAATGCATAATATCCATTGTGACCGATAGCTTGATCGTGGCCATTGTGAAATGTACTCTTGGTTATCTCTTTTGCACAAAATGGATGGTCACAGCTCTGAGCAATTGCTACTTGAAAAACTGTCTTTCCTCCTTTGTGAACATTCCAGCTATTCCAGCAGTAAAGGTGACAGGGTACAGAGCGTTTTTCATTTTCCTATTGTACTATGTTGCTTTTTGCATTTCCTTGATGGTACCATGTTTCTCTCACAGAAACAAAGCATTAAAACAAATAAAACAAATAGGAAGAACCAACATTCGTTTGAAATAAATATCAATCATTTGAAATAAATATTTCTTTGTGGTCAGGGAAGCATTTACTTAGCTAGACCGAGCATATGAGAACTTATATGAAAAAGAGTTTGTCTACTTAAAATCTGCGTCTACACGCTCATGGGTAAAACCAAGTCTATGGACTTGCAATTTTCTTTTCGCTCGTCTGTTGACGTAGCATATCCTTTCATCTATCATCAAGTCTTTGGACTTGCTAAAATTCAGTGAGTTATTTTTGATCTCCCTCTACTGATGTGGCATTTAAGCTCGTCTTCTCATTGAAACTAACGTTCCCATTTACTGAGAATATTTTATTATCTCGTCTACTCAAAGAAATTAAAGTTCTCGTCTACTGAGAGTATTTTATTATCTCGTCTACTCAAAGATAAAACTAAATAAATATACCATACATTTTGAGCAGCTCGTCTACATGAATGGACGCGGATTCACAATCTAAGTACAAGCATATATAAGGAAACTTATTCAAGATTTCCATAACTTATATATTTTTAACATTCCTGCAAGACTAGATAAAGCATGTTAGATCTCAACTAAAACTTTTGCCAAGAAAATTTAATCATTTTTGTTAACATCAAAACTCATATTATTAATCCAAATCACTTTGGTTCCAACACATACCCCGACATCCCCGAGCATTAATAGATCGTCACTACGGAATTCACACCTGCATTAAAGTGTTAGCTCAAATCTCCTAGGCACAACGACCTTCGAGAACATAGTTTCACTATGTGTTTAGGCAAACTTTGTCAGAATGCGTTCTTCTTGTCCATCCACCGGATGACATCTCGATTCCATCGGAATTCTTTCAACGTGCATTATCAGATGCTAGATGTTCTTAAGTCCGAATCACCGGTACTTAATCATCGAGATAATGTTATCAAGTAATCTTTCATCTTTGTGTAAATGTATCTTAAAACACCTGATTAAAAGTCATAGCACATTATGAGATTTGATCACAAGTCCAATTATTTATTTCTCTGCACTTTTCTAGTTGAGCCTTTCTCTTGGCTTCCAAGAAATCAAATATTTCTGAGTCCATTAAATCTTATGGATATATGAATAATGAAGCATCCATACTTTATGACATAAGGTCTTGATCCACCCTACGTCATAAATTATTATGTTCGTATTTTCACTAAGTCGTTCATGACTTAAGTTTTTGCATTTTATCGTAAATGCTCGTCCTCATGGACTAAAACCTTTTTTTGTCTTTAAAACCAAAACCTTTGGTTAAACCAAACCATTTTGAAATCAGATTTCATCAAAGTACCTAACTACAAAATTCCTCACAACATTTTCTCAAAAACCTTTAAAAACGCTTAATGACGGTTTCGCCGCTTTTTACCGAATTTAGGCCTAAAAGCCTTACTTTTGAAAATATGATTCTTCATATCAAATTTATAACTTTACTAGGTTATAATATTCATAATAAGATGTTGAAAACCCTGATTTCACCTTTTCCTTTCCACTTATACAAAGTTCCTCAAAATTTGACCGAACGTCGTAACGTTTGAAAATCGTGTAATTTCTTTTTCAACGATTTTAAACTCTAAGGGTCCAAAACTCATTTTGGAATCTTAGAACACTTATTTAGGTATGAAAAACAGTCTCTAAATATCCAATTAAATTTATTTTTTAAAATTACAGTTTAGTCCCTAAACTTTCATTAATTGCAAAAATGTCCTTACTTACTTAAAACCTCATAATTTTTTATCTACAACTTCAAATTACACCAAACCAACTTTTATAGTTTCATATCATAAAATATTTTTCAGTCATCACAAAATTCCAGAAATTACGTTTTTGTCCCATATCTTTCAATATTTACAAAAAGGTCCTTATTTAGTAAAACGCTTATATATTTTTATGTATTAATCCGAATAACCTCAAACCAATTTCTATTTCTATGGTTTCATCTCATCAAGGACTACAACTTAACACACAAGACTATGAATTTCAGTGCAGCCACTGAAATTCTCAGAAATTGCATATTAGTCGCTAAGGACTCATAAATTCATATCTTTCAATATACACATCCAAATCAATTCAAACCAATTTTTATATTCTTATATATTCATTCAATCCTCATAAAAATTATTCAAACAAAATAAATCATTATGGAACCCATTAAAATAGTCATGGCCGAATGGCCTTAAATGATCATGTTAAACATTTTTTTTATCAAATCAATCAAACAACAACCAAGGTTCCAATTAGGGATCATTAGTACCAAAACAAACATATATCACAACCAAGTATCAACCAAATCCTGCAAGAGGATTACACACATATAGTCAATAACATACATAACCCTCACACTTAGGGTTTTAAACTCATCATACAAATCATGAAACCATCAACATATCTACATTAAGGTAGGATAGTGGTAATCACCCCCTTACCTCTTGTAGATCACTCAAAAATCAAGCAAAGGTTGGTTGTTCTCCTAGATGTGCTCACGGTTTACTTCCAAAAACCTAGAGATCAACACACAAAATTCAAAAGGATTATACAACTAAGTTTAGACATAACCAAATATAGGAATCAAGGATTAGATCACTTATCTTAAGCCAAAAGGATGATGATCAAGAAATTGATGTTCTTGACAAAGAAATACCCATTTTTGTAGAGGGCTCAAAAGGGATTTTTGTGTGAAATAGAATAGGCTTAGAATGTTGAGACGATCATGGATCTATGGTTGATTTGTGAAACAAACTCTTGGATGATGTAGAAGTGGTGTTGACCGAATTGCTTGAGGAAGAGAAAGGAAAATAAAACTTGGTTTCATGAACAAGGATGAGAAGAGAATGATGAACATGGTCTTGGTTTTTCAATTGAGTAATTGGAAGGTGTAGACATGATGATGGCCGAGTGATGGAGAAAGGAAGGAAAGGAAGAACACTTTGATTTTCTATGAAATGATACTAAGTTAAGATGAAATGAATGAAGTGAAATTGTGTGGGAAAAAAGGCATTGACCGTGTATGTCTTGCTTTTATAGAATAAGAGATTGGTTTTGTTAATCTTAAGTGAGAACCATGGTGAAAGATAACTAAAGTTTGGTTAAGTTATGTGATAAAATAACATATTATAACTTAGCTAGTCTTAGTAATCAACATGGCTAGGAAATTTGTGTGGTGAATGGGTGAGGAGAGGTGTGGCCGTGTGTGCATCACTTATAGGAAGAAGAGTTCAAATTGAATTTGTCTTGTAAACCATGGTTAGGGTTTAACTAAGATAGGTTAGGTTAGAAAATAACTTATAATACTTAGGTGTCTTCAAAATCATCATGATCATCTATAACGAAGTGAAATAATGTCTATTCAAGAGGCTTAGTCGAAATTATACTTGATAGAAGGATAAAATTGTCAAAACACTTGTTGGACATCAAAGGAATCCATAAAATGATCAAATGGTATTTTGGTCATTCCGTAAGGATATTAAAATAATTTTATGTTTAAATCATGATGACTAGGTGACTAATGTGTGGTTAGGAGGGCTTGGTCGAATTCATGGACCATGGAATAAGAGGAAGAAAATTTGAACACAAACTCTTAACATGTGCAAGATTGGATAAATCACCAATTTGCATTAAAGACTTTAATGATTCACCACATTAATCATAAATAAACATTTATGACTATGGTGACTCTGACTCATGTGGGTGAGTTGTCTAGGTTGAATCATTACTCCTATCCTCCGACATATCTATGCAGATCCGTTTCCAGCTCCGTCGGTTTCCCCGATTAGGTTTTCTGCCCATTTTTCGCTAAAATTTCTCCCGGTGAAATAGAATATTTTATTTTTGGGTAGAAATTCTCGAAATATATATTGTCCCCAACAAGTGGCAACATTTTGAAAATTTCCGCTTTCGAGCCGAAATTAGGGTTTTTCCGCCGGTCTGAAATTATATTGTCAATAAAAACACAGACCGGTTTTCGTCCGAGTTTTAAACCCAAAATTTCACCATAGCTTCCTTCGATATAGAAGATCTCAACTATGATTTGTTTTCCTCAAAATCATTTTCTAGATCTCCAGTAATAATATAAAATATAATTACTGAGTCTTTAGGTACCCATATTTTTCTGGGTCCTTTTCTGTTAGTTCTAGGAGTCTGTAAAGACTTCCTTCTCTTCTTATGGATACACTTAGACATAACATGCCCAGTTTTTCCACATAAGTTACAAATAGGTGTTGATTTGGTTACAGTTGACTTAACAGATACTTTAGAAGCTTTAGTTGATACTTTATGATGTGTCTGATGGACATATCCAATACCTTCTTTGTTAAGAGAGTGCTTCTGAATGCCAAGTAGCTTAGTCAGATTGTCTCTACCATTAACAAATTTGGCAAGATCAGAAGTGAGCTCTTCCACTTTCTGTTTAAGTTTTTCAACTTCTTCAGATGGTGATGTTTCACTTGAGATCTTAGCTTCATTAGACTTTTCAGTCTTCAGCTCACTGTTCTCTTTAACCAGCTTCTCGCACTCTCGAGATTTCTGTTTATGCTCACTGGTGAGCTTTACATACTTTCTCTTAAGGGATTTGAAGGCTTTAGATAAGCAGTTGGATTCCTCCAACAACTCCTCATAAGCATCAAGTAATTCCTCATAGTCGGGATGTACCTCATCATCAGAGTCTGATTCAGTGTTGGCCATCAAACAGAGATTGGCTTCTTCCTCAGTTTCTTCATCAGAAGATGTTGACTCCAGATCCTCCCAAGTAGCCATCATTCCTTTCTTCTTCTTGAAGAATTTCTTAAAAGGGGCCTTCTTGAGTTTAGGACATTCAGCCTTGAAGTGACCGGGCTTTTTGCACTCATAGTAAACAATTGGACTTTTGTCTGTTGAGGTGGATTCTTTGAAGTTCTTGTCCTTGTTGGACCTTCCGAATGGCCTATCCCTCCTGAACTTCTTTTTCTGTAGGAGAAGCTTTATCTTCCTGGTCAGGAGAGACAACTCTTCATCACTCTCAGAATCCTCGAGTTCTGATAGGTCAGCATCACTGGATGACTCATCTGCCTTCAGAGCCTTGGAACCTTTTGCTGACTTTTGATCAGCTTTCAGAGCAATTGACTTGCCCTTCTTTGGTGCAGCTTCATCTCCAAGTTCTTGCTCATGCACAGTGAGTGTTCCAAAAAGTTCATCCATAGTCAAGGTAGTGAGATCCTTGGCTTGGGAGATAGCAGTGACCAAAGGTCTCCACTGTTTAGGTAGACTTCTCAGAATCTTACCAACCTTCTCAGCATTGGTATAGACTTTGCCAAGAGATTTTAAACTGTTGATGATAGTTTGAAATCTTCCTATCATCTGAGTAACAGATTCTCCTTCCTCCATGATGAATAGTTCATACTTTCTAACAAGTATGGCAATCTTTGACTCTTTGACCTTTGTTGTTCCTTCATGTGTGACAGCTAAGGTGTCCCTATTTCTTTTGCAGAGTCACAGGCACATACCTTCTCAAACTCCTCCTGGACCGAGAGCACAAATGATGTTGTATCCGGCTTTGTGGTTCACTCCCATTTTGATTTTTCTAAGCAGCAGTCCACCGAGCTTTTGGTTTGTCAGTGTTATCATCATTCTTGGGAATGAATGGACCATCTGTGATGACATCCCAAAGATCGAGTTTGTGGATAGAATAAACCACTCGAAATCTATCTTTGCGGTAGTTGTAATTTTCTCCATTGAAGTAAGGAGGTCTGGTTAGGGAGGCTCCTTCACCGATGACTTCCACTTGTACTAGCTCCGGACCGTCATGTCTATTCTTCAGGACCTTTTACCTCTACACTTTGTTAGATGCTCAACCCGGAGGCCGAGCTCGATACCAACCGAAATAGACAACTATAAACACGAGAAGTGGGGTTGAATTGTGTTTATCGAAATTTAAGCAAAGCTGAAATCTTTTCGCAAAACAGAAAGCTAGCTTTGGATGAGTGAAAGAATACAGGATGGACGGGTGACTATTGCACACACACCACTTGACAGATGCAAGAAAAACTAAAGCAATTAAAGAGTTTAAGGGAAGAGAGATCGACACGGTGATTTATCCTGGTTCACTCTTCAAATCAAAGAGCTACGTCCAGTCATTGGCAGCACCAAGATTTATCCACTATAGCTGATAAGGTTACAGACTCAAGTATTATTTGCACACCAAGCCTCTTCAGGCTCAAGACAAGTATTATTTGCACACCTAGCCTCTTCAGGCTCAAGACAAGTATTGTTTTCACACCTAGCCTCTTCAGGCTCACTTAGGTTTGTTTGAGAGATTTGGTTTGTAATAAATACAATTTGTCACAGGCAGATCTTTCACTAACACTCAGAGTGGTTTAAATGTAAGACTCAGGAAAGTCTGCGTAATAACTTCAAAATAATTGAAGAATAAAGAATAAAAGAATGAAGAAATAAATGCTCAGAGTAATGGCATTTTTAATGCAATTTGTATTCTATTTCTTCATCTTCAATGGCTTCTGTATTTATGGTCTTCAAGCATTTAGGATCCGTTAGAGACATCCTCTCATATGTTGGTTTCAAGCAGAACTTCATTAATTGCAATAGAGTCGTTCTGAGTAGTCATTAATGCAATAGAGTCGTTCTGGGCAACCATTAATGCAATAGAGTCGTTGGTTGTATTCTAACATGAAGGATCATGGCTTTATTCATCGTGCTACAGCCATATCAAAGTTGAGCAGAGAGCTTTTTGTACTTTGCTGAGTACACTTCCCTTTTTGTATAAGGACCAGAGGTACTAGGGAATAAAGCACGTTGGAAACATTCTTTAACTGGTCTTTGGTTCTTATTATCCAAGGTTGCTTGAGAGAGTAGCTTCTGACTTTTCTTGATAATCGTGAGACTGAGTAGGAGAATAATTGGAAACATTCTTTAACTGGTCTTTGGTTCTTATTATCCAAGGTTGCTTGGAGGTGCTGCTTTTCTTGATATCGTGGGGTAGGAGAATAATTGGAAACATTCTTTAATGGTCTTTGGTTCTTATTATCCAAGGTTGCTTGAGAGAGTAGCTTCTGACTTTTCTTGATAATCGTGAGACTGAGTAGGAGAGAAGGCTTCAAGTCTCTTTCTGGTTCTTGAACCAAGATTCTGATAATCCTTAAAGAATTCGCGATCATAAGATAAGTGCTTCCATCTTGAAAATAATCACGTCTATCTAGTCATTTGAGTTTTCGTTCGGGCTAGTAGACGAGTTCCGTATTAAGGACTCAGCAAGTCCAAAGACTAGTGGACGAGCGCTTCTGTCACCTTTAGTGGACGAGCACTTCTGTTACCTTTAGTGGACGAGAGCTTCTGTCACCTTTAGTGGACGAGAGCCTCTGTTAGTCTGGTGGACGAGAGTCTCAGTTACTCTGGTGGATGGAAACATTCTGACCTTAATGGACGAGCACCATTTTCCACGTCATTGGACGCGCAATGCTGATACTTTATTGGACGAGCTCAAAGTGATTCCTTAATGGACGAGCTCCATCTGATTCCTTAATGGAAGAGCTCCATCTGCGACGTCATTGGACAGACCTTTCTAATACCTCACTAGACAATCTTTTCTGATATTTTGATGGACGCGCTTTTCTGATACTTTATGGACGCGCTCCAAGTGCCACGTCATTGGACGGATAATTTTGATACCTCACTGGACGGGTTTTTCTGATACTTTGAGTAGACGTGGCCTTCTGATACTTTTAGTGGACACGGGCTTCTTTCTCTTGTGTTTTGGACGTGCGCTTCAAACACTACAGTGTTGGACGTCTGCTTGTTACACTTTGTTGGACGTCTGCTTGTTTCACTTTGTTGGACGTCTGATTCTATTTCTTAATTTGCACACTCAATAGATAGGTTAGCAACCAATATGAAGGTTAATTAAATCATTAACCAATGTTTAGTTTTCATCAAAACTTAGGGAAATACATATCAAACATTTTAGAGACTTAACAATCTCCCCCTTTTTGATGATGACAAACATTGAAATGATTTAATAAACCTCATAAAATATCAACAAAGAAAATAACATATATAGACAGGTTGAAATTTTCTTAAGCGAACAGGTCATATCATATTCATTCTTCCATTCTGTTTCTCCCACCATTCTCCCTATTCATTTCTCCCTTTCTCCCCCTTTTGTCAACATCAAAAAGGGTTATCAAGTTTTATTTATGTGTTTTATCAAAAAGGGTTAGACATACTCCACTTAAACTATTGTATCATTACTCCCCTGAACTAATGCTTAGTTGAAAGAACATGTATATAGGAGTAATGACAGATTTATCACAGACAGCTTAACATTCAGACATGTCATTCAACAATGCAATGCATGTTTAAATTATCTCTAATAAATAAAAACCTTTCTTCTGCGAGGGGTTTAGTGAAAATATCAGACAATTGATTTTCAGTTTTAACAAACTTAATATCAAAGATGCTTTTTTGAACATAATCCCTAATGAAATGATGTTCGATTTCAATATGTTTAGCCTTAGAATGCTGAATTGGATTTTTAGTTAAGCATATAACACTGGAATTATCACACCATACAAATATGTTATGTTCATAAATAGAGTAATCCTCAAGTTGATGTTTTACCCATAAGAGTTGAGAGCAGCAGCTAGCAGCAGAGATGTATTCTGCCGGCGATGAGACAAGGCAATGGTTGTCTCGCTTCTTGCTTGACCATGAGACTAAACTTGCTCCAATGAAGTGACAACCTCCACCGGTGCTTTTTCTTTCTATTATGTCTCCAAAGAAAATCAGCATCACAATATCTCACTAATCAGTATTCTTTTGATCTTAAATACAAAGAAACCAACATTAGTAGTTCCAAGTAAATATTTAAATATTCTTTTTACAGACCTTAAGATGAGATTCTCTAAGATCGATTGGAATCTAGCACACATACGACACTAAATTGAATGTCGTGTCCGCTTGAAGTTAAGTACAAGAGAGAGCCAATCATACCTCCTCGTAGACGAGTTTGATCTACCTTTTTGCCTTCATCATCTTTGCTTAGTTTTGCATTGGGTTGCATAGGGGTTTTCATGAGCTTTGCATTTTCCATTTTGTATTTCTTGAGTATCTCCTTGGTATATTTTTGTTGATGAATGTAAATTCCATCACTTGTCTGCTTGATTTGTAATCCAAGGAAGAACTTCAATTCTCCCATCATGCTCATCTCAAATTCAGCTTGTATTAGATTTGAAAATTCCTTGCATAGCTTTTCATTAGTTGCTCCAAAAATAATATCATCAACATATATTTGAACTATAATAAAGTTCTCTTTAGAGCATTTTTTGAACAGAGTAGTGTCTACTTGTCCTCTAGTAAAACTATTATGCATGAGAAAAGAACTGAGTCTATCATACCATGCTCTAGGTGCTTGTTTCAAACCATATAATGTCTTTTTAAGTTTGAAAACGTGATCTGGTTTATCAGTATCCTCAAAACCAGGGATTTGTTTAACATACGCTTCTTCTTCAATTATACCATTTAAAAAAGCACTTTTTACATCCATTTGAAATAGGGTAATTTGGTGTTGTGCAGCATATGACATTAAAATGCGTATGGCTTCTATTCTAGCTACAGGTGCAAAGGTTTCAATATAATCAATACCTTCTTGTTGGTTATAGCCTTGAACTACTAACCTTGCTTTATTTCTGACAACTTTACCATCTTCATCTAATTTGTTTCTGAAGACCCATCTTGTTCCAATAACTGACTTGTTTTTAGGCTTAGAGACAAGAGTCCAGACATCATTTCTGGTGAACTGGTTAAGTTCTTCTTGCATAGCAAGAATCCAGCTTTCATCCACAAGAGCTTCTTCAATGCGTTTAGGCTCCAAATCGAAATAAAGGCCACATTGCTTGATTCTCTTAATGTGGATCTGGTTCTTACTCCTTCGAAGGATTTCCAATAATAAGATCCTTAGGATGATGAGTGTTGAACTTCCAATCCCTTTTGAGATCATCATGAAGATCTTGACTTGTCTGGCCGACCGGTCTGCTCCACTTGTCTTTCAACCTCGAGCACGGTTCTGCTTTTGGTTAGATCTGGTTGTTGACTTTCTGGCTTGTTTATATCAAGACCTGCAAGATCATCTTCTAGATCTGATACTTCTTTATCAGTCTTTAAACCATCATTGAATTTAACATGAACAGGTTCTTCAATAATACAAGTTCTTGAATTGTAAACTCTAAAAGCCTTGGACTTTTCAGAATAACCTACGAAAATACCTTTATCTACCTTAGAATCAAATTTTCCAAGATTATCTTTGGTATTCAGAATAAAACATTAACATCCAAAAGCATGAAAATAAGATATGTTGGGGCTTTTTCCTTTCCACAATTCATAAGGAGTCATTTTTAGAAAAGGCCTAATAAGTATTCTATTTTGTACATAACAAGCAGTGTTTACAACTTCTGCCCAGAAATACTTAGGGAAATTATTTTCATTGAGCATGGATCTAGCCATCTCTTGCAGAGATCTGTTCTTTCTCTCAAACACTCCATTTTGCTGTGGAGTTCTAGGTGCAGAGAAATTGTGAGAGATTCCATTCTCCTCACAGAACTGTCTAAACTGCTCATTTTCAAATTCTCCCCCATGATCACTTCTAAGGGTAGAAATACAGAAATCCTGCTCATTTTGTACTCTTTTGCAGAATACTGAGAAAACCTTAAAAGACTCATCCTTGTGTGTTAGGAAGAGTACCCATGTGTATCTAGAATAGTCATCAACTATGACAAATCCAGATTTTCTTCCAGCCAGGCTGGCAACACTAACTGGTCCAAACAGATCCATGTGTAACAACTGAAGAGGTCTAGAGGTTGATAATTGGTTTTTAGATTTGAAACTTGATTTTATCTGTTTACCTCTCTAACATGCATCACACAAGACATCTTTCTTAAAGCTAATATCAGGTAATCCTCTTACGAGATTATTCCTTTTTAATTCAGAAATTAGTTTCATACTAGCATGTCCTAGTTTCTTATGCCATAACCATCTTTCATCCTCTTTAGACATCAGACAGGTTACACTTTGATCTGAGAGATCAGACAGTTCAATCTTATAAAGATTTTGTTGCCTTGTAGCTGAAAAGAAGGTTTTGCCACTACAATCTTTAACTATGCATACATCCTTGGTAAAGGAAACATCAAAACCACTATCACATAATTGACTTATGCTAAGCAAATTGTGTCTTAATCCTTTAACCATAAGAACATTAGATATAAAGGGAAGAGGGGGTTTACCACCAATAGTACCAATACCTATAACTTTCCCTTTCTGATTTCCTCCGAAGGCAACGTGTCCTCCTTTCTTAAGTTGGAGTCTAGGAACATAGACCTTTCTCTTGTCATATGTCGCGAGCAGCCACTGTCCAGGTACCAGCAGTGGTGTTTTCTTTGTCTTGTTGAGGACATCCGCAACAAAGATTATTATCTTTAGGTACCCATATTTTTCTCGGGTCCTTTTCATTAGTTCTAGGAGTCTCAGAAAGACTTCCTTCTCTTCTTATGGATACACTTAGACATAATATGCCCAGCTTTTTTCCACATAAGTTACAAATAGGTGTTGATTTGGTTACAGATTGACTTAATGATACTTTAGAAGCTTTAGTTGATACTTTATGATGTGTCCGATGGACATATCCAATACCTTCTTTGTTAAGAGAGTGCTTCGAATGTCAAGTAGCTTAGTCGATTGTCTCTACCATTAACAAATTTGGCAAGATCGTAGTGAGCTCTTCCACTTTCTCGTTTAAGTTTTTCAACTTCTTCGAGATGGTGATGTTTCACTTGAGATCTTAGCTTCATTAGACTTTTCGGTCTTGACTCACACTGTTCTCTTTAGCCAGCTTCTCGCACTCTTGAGATTTCTGTTTATGCTCACTGGTGAGCTTTACATACTTTCTCTTGAGGGATTTGAAGGCTTTAGATAAGCAGTTGGATTCCTCCAACAACTCCTCATAAGCATCAAGTAATTCCTCATAGTCAGGATGTACCTCATCATCAAAGTCTGATTCAGTGTTGGCCATCAAACAGAGATTGGCTTCTTCCTCAGTTTCTTCATCAGAAGATGTTGACTCCAGATCCTCCCAAGTAGCCATCAATCCTTTCTTCTTCTTGAAGAATTTCTTAAAAGGGGCCTTCTTGAGTTTAGGACATTCAGCCTTGAAGTGATCGGGCTTTTTGCACTCATAGTAAACAATTGGACTTTTGTCTGTTGAGGTGGATTCTTTGAAGTTCTTGTCCTTGTTGGACCTTCTGAATGGCCTATCCCTCCTGAACTTCTTTTTCTGTAGGAAAAGCTTTATCTTCCTGGTCAGGAGAGACAACTCTTCATCACTCTCAGAATCCTCGAGTTCTGATAGGTCAGCATCACTGGATGACTCATCCGCCTTGAGCCTTGGAACCTTTTTGCGACTTTTGATCGACTTTCGGAGCAATTGACTTGCCCTTCTTTGGTGCAGCTTCATCTCCAAGTTCTTGCTCATGCACAAAGTGAGTGTTCCAAGAAGTTCATCCATAGTCAAGGTAGTGAGATCCTTGGCTTGGGAGATAGCAGTGACCAAAGGTCTCCACTTGTTTAGGTAGACTTCTCGGAATCTTACCAACCTTCTCAAGCATTGGTATAGACTTTGCCAAGAGATTTTAAATCGTTGATGATAGTTTGAAATCTTCCTATCATCCGAGCAAATGATTCTCCTTCCTCCATGATGAATAGTTCATACTTTCTAACAAGTATGGCAATCTTTGACTCTTTGACCTTTGTTGTTCCTTCATGTGTGACATAAGGTGTCCCATATTTCTTTTGCGAGTCACGAGGCACATACCTTCTCAAACTCCTCCTGACCGAGAGCACAAATGATGTTGTATCCGGCTTTGTGGTTCAGCTCCCATTTTGATTTTTCTCAAGCGGATCCACCGAGCTTTTGGTTTGTCAGTGTTATCATCATTCTTGGGAATGAATGGACCATCTGTGATGACATCCCAAAGATCAGAGTTTGTGGATAGAATAAACCACTGAAATCTATCTTTGCAGTAGTTGTAATTTTCTCCATTGAAGTAAGGAGGTCCAGTTAGGGAGGCTCCTTCGATCGATGACTTCCACTTGTACTAGCTCCAGTAGTCATGTCTATTCTTCAGGACCTTTTACCTCTACACTGTTAGATGCTCAACCCGCAGGCCGAGCTCGATACCAACCGAAATAGACAACTATAAACACGAGAAGTGGGGTTGAATTGTGTTTATCGAAATTTAAGCAAAGCTGAAATCTTTTCGCAAACAGAAAGCTAGCTTTGGACGAGTGGAAGAATACAGGATGGACGGGTGACTATTGCACACACACCACTTGACAGATGCAAGAAAAACTAAAGCAATTAAAGAGTTTAAGGGAAGAGAGATCGACACGGTGATTTATCCTGGTTCACTCTTCAAATCAAAGAGCTACGTCCAGTCCTTGGCAGCACCAAGATTTATCCACTATAGCTGATAAGGTTACAGACTCAAGTATTATTTGCACACCAAGCCTCTTCACCTTTAGTGGACGAGAGCCTCTGTTACCTTTAGTGGACGAGAGCCTCTGTTAGTCTGGTGGACGAGAGCTTCTGTCACCTTTAGTGGACGAGAGCCTCTGTTAGTCTGGTGGACGAGAGTCTCAGTTACTCTGGTGGATGGAAACATTCTGACCTTAATGGATGAGCACCATTTTCCACGTCATTGGACGCGTAATGCTGATACTTTATTGGACGAGCTCAAAGTGATTCCTTAATGGACAAGCTCCATCTGATTCCTTAATGGAAGAGCTCCATCTGCCACGTCATTGGACGGACCTTTCTGATACCTTACTGGACGGTTTTTTCTGATATTTTGATGGACATGCTTTTCTGATACTTGATGGACGCGCTCCAAGTGCCACGTCATTGGACGGATAATTTTGATACCTCACTGGACGGGTTTTTCTGATACTTTGAGTAGACGCGGCCTTCTGATACTGTTAGTGGACACGGGTTTCTTTCTCTTGTGTTTTGGACGTGCGCTTCAAACACTACAGTGTTGGACGTCTGCTTGTTACACTTTGTTGGACGTCTGCTTGTTTCACTTTGTTGGACGTCTGATTCTATTTCTTAATCTGCACACTCAATATATAGGTTAGCAACCAATATGCAGGTTAATTAAATCATTAACCAATGTTTAGTTTTCATCAAAACTTAGGGAAATGCATATCAAACATTTTAGAGACTTAACACAAAGGAAATGTGTGCCTTTATGTGTTAGTCTACGTGGATGACATCATTCTCACAGGCACCTCTCCAACCCTCATCACAGATCTCATCAAAAGGCTCAATGCTACCTTTGCACTCAAGGAACTTGGGGGTCTAGACTATTTTCTGGGAGTTGAGGTGGAGCATTTATCTTCTGGTTCCATTTTACTGACACAGTCCAAGTATATCAGGGACCTCCTCACCAAGGCCAATATCTTTGGAAGCCAAAGGCATTTCCTCCCCTATGGTGAGCAACTCCAAACTCGGCAGATTTGGTACAGCATTCATGGCACAACCCACCCTTTACAGGTCCATAGTGGGGGCCTGCAAAGATGCTACCTTAACTAGGCCTCGAAATTGCCTATAGTGTAAACAAAGTCCGCCGAGTTCATGTCTAATCCTCTCGAGACTCACCGGCAGTCAGAAACGCATCCTTCGCTATCCGGAAGGCTCAATGCACTATGGTCTCCCTCTGCAGCCAGCCTCCCCACTCGGCCTCTCCCCATTGGAGCCTATTGTGATGCTTGATTGGGCCATGATCCCGATGACAGCGCCTACTTCAGGATCCTGCATTTTTCTTGGCCCAAACTTGGTATCTTGGTGCTCCAAGAAGCAACCTCTTATGGCTAGGTCCAGCACTGAAGCAGAGTACCGCAGCATGGCAAACACCACTGCTGAGGTTTTATGGATTATGTCCCTTCTCACTGAACTCGGGGTTCCTTTTCTCACTCCACAACTTCTATGTGATAACTTAAGTGCCGTTTCTTTGGCCCATAATCCAATACTCCACTCGAGGACTAAGAATATAGAGTCGACATTCATTTCCCACGACTGCTTGCAATTGATGAAGCGCGGAAGAACCGAGGGCGAAATTGAGTTGAGAAGCCACGTAAATAGCATCTGATCCTGCACGATCCAGAGCTGATACGCCACCGATTGAAGTCCTAGGGCTCGATCTTGCTCAGAGTTGTCCATCGGTGGAATGCTAGGGTTCACAACATATCGATGGAGTTTGTGCGATATGATTACGGCCTCTACTTGTTTCCACAGAAGGAAATTCTGATCATCGAGCTTCACATAAAGAGGTGGATTGAAGTTATGCATCGGAGTCGTAGATGATGTAGCTCCGATAGCCGAAGTATTGAAGGGATTGACGGATTCCGCCATGGAAGAACACTGGCCCCAGAAAAGAGCTCATGATACTATAATAGAGAAGTTGAGAGAGAATTGAGAGAGGTAGAAGAAGGAGAGAAATCTAGAAATGAATTGTGTATTTCATTACTGTAAGCTGAGGTAGATTACAATGTTTATATAGCAGCTGCAATTAGTACAACTCAGAATTAATCGTCCTAACTGATTCTCAACTGAAAGCCTAGTCAACATTTTAGTGAGTTACATGCTTAGATCCTAAGACTAAGCTATTCTCTAATACTGGATTAAAGAACATACCTCAATACCTGAAGCTACTAAAGCATCCCCGTCTACAATTAGTCCACTAATCCCTGCATTATTTACCTAATAGAAAGTTCAAGTTTCAAAAAATTTCCACAAATCATTAGAACAAAGAAAAATAGGCATCTTTCTATCAGACAATTTCTCAATTCAAACTCACATTCCATTCTTCCCCCTATGATATCAAATAAGAAGCATTTTGTTTTAAGTATGCCAGATTAGATGCTAAAACAATTTGAAATGGCCTTCAAAGTGATAGACAAGACACATTTGATTTTCTTTTATATTTTAGTTGTTTTTGGAACGTACGTGTAAACATACATACTTATATAAAACCAAACTATGTATCAAATTTTCATTCATATAGATAGTTTTAAATATCCTGTCATAACTCTGTCCTTGTATTCTTAGTAGGATACTCAATATTCATAACTACGCATTGTAAGAAAGATTAAGCATAAGAGTGGAAACACAACAGAAAGAGTGATAGAAAATATCCTACCAAGATATTAAGTTTTCCAAATTGTGTTCTGATGAAATCTGCAAGGGGTGGAATAGTAGCAGGATCTGTCACATCAAGCTGGTGAAAAACCACATGGCAAGACAGATCAACCTCTTTCAGTTTTTCAATGGCTTCATTTCCCCTGTTTGGTCTCTCACTGTGATCCCATTAGAGGCCAGTAGCTTGATTATGCTAAAGCCTATACCCTTAATTTGCTCATTCCACCTAAAGACCATACCTCACCCTAAGCATCACCCAGAATCTCTTGTGAGATCCTCTTACCCCAGAAAGCTCAGCTGCAATATGAAGTAGTATATCATACATGAATACATGTCACAAAACCAATTAAAATCAAAAAACACAAATTCCCATTCCCATTCCTTATTGTGTCTAGCATAGAAATGTAATGAGACGGTGCAATCACAAGTCTAGCCCAATAAAATTAATGAATATAACTCCTCCAGATAAATTAGACTGAATAACATATAAATCAATTCACTAAAATAATAAATTGTAATATTTTACTCTAGAATATTGCTGGAATTTATAGTATATGGGGAATACTAAGTTCCCCTCAATTTCCATTTATTTCTTCATATGAACACAATCATTGGAAACGCACACTGAGAAACTAAAGTAGTGAAGAGATCACAGCTTCTAAGAGATCACAGCTTCTTCCTAAGGGATTTTTTTCCTTTGTTATTTACTCCAACAATAAACTATAAAAAGATTAAATACAAACAGCTAAGAAGGCCACTTAGTGGGAAAATGTGTTGGTGAGAGTTGTTGAAAATAAGCTAAAAAGACATTGTGAGGGATGGACTGCTGATTCTGTTTTCTCATTCAAGCCTCATATCTGTATCATTAACAGCAAAGGATCTTAAGACCAGCATTTTAAACATAAGTTACTTGCCAATTGAAGAGAGGGTTCCTCAGATTTGGTTATATAAGTAATAGGTTGTTTTTTATACAAACAACCTATGTAGTCAATCACGGATTGCGTAGCGTTGCGGCCGACCCCTAAAACGCAATAGCGGTGTAGCGGGTAGCAGTATGGCCGCTACCCTGAAGTATATGGAAACTATACAAGAAATTTATACCATACACATATGAAAGCTAAAAAATAGAAGAATACACAAAATTAAAGAGATATTCATAACTACTAATCAATGTTGATTGTTACATATATATATATATATATATATATATATATATATATATATATATATCTTGTTATCATATTAATTTTATTTTTATTATTATATTTGTCTACAATTATATACTAATATATTTTTATATTTTTAAGAAATTTTTAAATATTCAGTTCAAAAAAGAAATTATTAAACATTGTATTGCAAAGAAAATATAGGATGCTTTATATCTTATATTTATATATTTTATATTTATGTGTACACTAATCAGCATAAAAGATTATTGCACAAATATACTCATAAAAAAATTTGACATAACATGGCCCAGCCCAATTTGGGGTAGAGACCCAACACACCTAACCCTAGTAATCAGCCGCCAGACTGCTTGTCTTAACACTGCTTCTTCTTTCTCTCAACACAGCTTCTTCTTCTCGCCTCAACCCAACACAGCTTCTTCTTCTTGCCTCAACACAACACAGCCGCTTCTTCTTCACCTTACACAGTCGCTGCTGCTGCACCTTATTTCACACACCGGCCCGGAAAAGGGCTGGAAATAAGGTGGGTTTGCCAGAAATGGGGTGGGTTTACCCGAAAAGGGGTGCGCTGATGGGAAAAAATGGTGGGCTGCTCGAAAAAGTACTGTAGCGACCGCTACGGCCGCTATTTGCAGCGCTACAGCCGCTCCTCAAAAGCGCAACGCTGCTGTGTTTCGCGTAGCGCCAAGGGACCGCTACGCCACGCTCCGCAGCGATAGCGGCCACTACGGTCGCTATTGACTACATAGCAAACAACACAAAAACAAATGAGATACTACTAAAGAGATAATAGTGGAGTGGGTCTCACTAGTCTTCTAGGCCCACTCATGCTATTAAATTGTTACCCGGGAAAAGTATTGACTAAGCTCTGGTAACTTCCTTTGAGCTTTCCTGATACATAAAATGCAACACAATTTTAAGTAGATTTTCATCGGATGTATCATCTGCAACTTAGTGGTAGTTGTACAAAAATTAACAGCACTAAATGTTCAATTTTGAGATCAAATCCAACATATATCTAAGCAGTTCAAGCAGACAAATATAAGGAAGCATGGCAACAACAATTTTGTACAAAATTTTGGGTAGCTTTTGGCTTGCAAATGAAGTTCCTCTTCCATGGAGTCAATAAATTTTTCAGCAAGTAATTCAACTCAAATGCTTGGTTTCAGTCTTTTGAGAAAGAACACAAAAATGCCAAAGTAAAATAGGCACAGAAGTAAAAAATGGCAAAATGAAAAATACCAAAGTAAAATACTTGGTGCAGTTTTGGTCCTAAGAAACCATTGGATGGCTGGGTGCCCATTACCCCAAGACAAAATGATAACTCAGCCCTGCCCGCTGCCATTGCAGATACTGCATTTTAAAAACACAAATAAAGGAAGAAAAAAGTTGTGCAAGATGAAGTTAAAATGGCCAAAAAGAACAACCAAACCTACCGCCTGATTGAGAATGGAACAATGAGTGACCATCCACAGTGACCATCACACACTCCCTTTTAAAGACCATCACACACTCACGTCCTTTTAAAGACCATGATAGTTGGTTTGTAAGCAAAGGTGTATTATTTACAATATAGTTGCAACAGGGTTTCTTCTTTCATTTGAAATTCTATAGGCATGCTTATATTGCCTTTTCTTGACATGATTCTTGATTTATTTATTTTTTGTGTGTAATAAAAGCATTGCAACATTATTAGTTCTCACAGAACACTAAGGTAATCACATTTGTCCCATCAACCGTAGCATGACTCTGGTTTCAGACATTTGTATAAAAATTCACCTATTTGTTTATAGCAAGGGGCATCATGCAAATTAAATAATTATTCAAAATTTCAAATTTTTTTAACACAGACTTTTTTTTAATTTTAAGTAAATGGAGCCAACTACTATAGATGTTAGATAATCCATGAATCAAGAAGTAAATAGAAGGCAAAAAATATGTACCATTATTAATAGGATTCATAGGAATTCTTTGAAAAGATGAGGAAGCACCACCACTTATTTCTCTCAGATGATTGTGGTTTTTTCTACCAGCTGCGTGCATAGCAAATTCCCATTAGACATATAAGGTTCAGGGATGGAGATCACAATCCATATTTTCTTAAATGCGAGAATAATGTATGGTCAAAGTTTATGGTCTGAAAGGATGTGAGGCAATTAGAAGCAAGTAAAATGCACAATGTTCACTTAAGTGTGAAAATATCATACAACCAACATTAAGAATACGGTAGCGGCAATTGTAAATCATGTTCACAATCTAATTTTCCAATTTACAATGTATGTAGTTGTTCTTCATAGCAATGATGATGTCCAACAATTTGGCTCAAAAAAATAAGTTGGAGAGGAGGATTATTTTACATGTTCTAGAAATCAGGTGAACATCAATTTTTACAGTCACAACTTGTCTATCTTCATCAAAAAGCAAGCTGCAAGGATCTTAAAAACTATGGGTGCTTTTCTTTGCATAAGCAACTTAAGAGCCAAGACAGAAAAACTTTAAAGCAGATGATAGACTTTCAAGAAACCATCTTAGACTGTTGCTCAAGTGTATTGATTCATTTCAATCAAGTAATGTAGTAACATTAACTATCCATATGACAATATGAAATTACAAAAACAAATGGCAAATGGAAAGAAACAGTACCTCATTAACATCTATCAATTGTCCTGTAGTTTTCCTTGGGTTCAAATGGATGAAATCATGCTCCAAAATTGTTGTGGCTGCCTCAAGTATCACAGGTACATGGTTATTAGCAAGCAAACTAATACCAACAATACTGGACAACAAAAGATCATATATTAGTAAAACTCAAAATTACCAAATCATATATGGAAGCAAAAAATTCTCTTATACACTAAAGTGGTTGGTGAGGAGCAAATGAAAGAGTAAAACAGAGCTAAGAAATCTAGCTAGTTGCATTTACTAAAACATGTATAACCTTTTTATCAATTCCATACTTTGCTTTCAAATTCCAAAGATAAAAGAGAAATTGAATCTCTATCTGTTATGATCTTTGGCACCTCCTCCTTTTATTTTGCTCAAGAAATAACATGGTTTAAAAGCAGGAAATAAGCCAATCATCAGTTTAGAAAGATGCACATACCTCCAAATTTCCATTAATATTGTTCTTGTTGTCATGTTTAATGCCCTTTCATGTACCTTCTGGGTAAATTCAAAGTGACCATATGTTAGAGAAACATTAATTTATCAAACTTTGTACTCACTTAGCCTATTCTAAATGTTTTCAAACAAAGTGGGAAAGTTACCATTGATCAAACGGGTCATGAGCTCTCTGGCTCGTTGCAAAAATTTCGAAGCCAGAAGCAAACAAATCAACATTTCCACCATCTCCTGCGACCCAACCAACACCGCCGTTACAGCGGCTGACCTCTCCAACGCCAATGTCTATCTTCCCTGCATTAAGATGTGTTTTAGACTTTTAGAAGAAAACTAAAAAGCTGAGTTAGTGGAAAGGAGCGCTTAAAATAGTTTCAATAACAAAAACCCGTGCATAATGTCTATCATGGTACAAAGCATCAAGTATCTTTATAACAACCTGAAATAATTATTGAAACTGTAAATAAGTAATAAGCAAAATATGCTTCTCCTTTTCATGAATAACTATCCCCAAAACCAGAATGAGTGATTCACAATTATAGCCAAGCCAGATATAAACCTTCAAACAATTAAATAATGAAGCAATTCATCATCTAGGAACATCAAAGCTCAAGCAGAGGATTGGAAGCTATATAATAGAAGGCATTTAATAGAAGCATGAGTGAGGGACATGTGTCCTTTAAGAGACACCGCAACAAAAACACACTCCTGAAAACCAAAAAACAACAGCAAGCAAAAATAATTCATGACAGTCCAGAATCACAACACCTAATTAATAGATACCACCAATTTAAGGCACATCAAAGCCTTAATTCAGCAAGAAACCTCCTAGCACAACACCCACTACAGCAACTAAACTGAACAATGAGTCAATGACCAACAAATAAATAAATAAATAAGCCTTTATGTTATAATATTTTTATAACAAAATGAAGTACCAATGAAGTACACATTAATCAAGACTAACAACAAAATGAAGTACCAAAAAAAAAATTTGAAACCCTAAGTAAGGAAACCCTAAATGGAAGAAAAACGAAACCCCAAATCACTTACAGAGTTCGCTGGCACCGTAACCACCACTCGCCGCCGCGAGACCCAAGAGGCAACCCACCGCAGATCCATCCAGCACCATAAGTCGCCGCCGCTAGCGCACCAAACCACCACCAGATTCGCGCCGCCCACACCCTCGATTCCAACCCAGTCGCAGGCGACGGAGCCCGCCACCGCCGCGCCAGCCACTGCTTCGCACCTATAAGTAAAGAGAGAGACGAGAAAAGAGAGAAGAGAGATCAGAAGCGGAGAGAGAGAAAAGAGATAAAGAGGACGAGAAAGGAGGGAAGAGAGAAATGAGTGATCAGAGGGTAACAAGAAGAAGAAGAGAAAAAGAAGAGGAAGAGAGAACATGGAAGAGGAAGAGAGAAAGAAGAAGAAGGAAAAAAGAAAAGAAAATGAAGAGGAAGAGGAAGAAAGGAAAAAGGAAATGGCTGTGGGCCCCACGAAAATGCCACATGTGGCAATTCTGGTCCAGCACAGTGAAAAGGTTAACCCGCTCATAATATTAGTATCGATACACTTCTTCATCCTCTTGTCCTGCCTTGCCTTCAACTGCTGCTTTATCAGCAACAAAATCAGATCAAAAAAATATGTGTTAAACTATCACAGAAAATGTGGAAAACAATAGAGGAACAAATAAAAAATAAAAAATGAACCTATTAGTTCAAGCAGTGACTGATGTTTTACCTCCTATGTTTTACATTTCAATTGTTAAATGACTCCACTGCCTTAAGTTAAAACCTAAGACATTTCATGGGCTCATGTCCACTGTCTTAAGTCAGGTGCTTGCACAGCACAGCCCTCTGCTATGAGGCAAAAGTGCCCTCAAGACACGAGGTGTGCACCTCACTAAAGTGAGGGCACCTCAACCAGCAGAAGGTGAGTGAACCTCCCTCCCACCCTCCTTAGAGCCTAAGGCATGCCTTTTGGTGCCTTTAATTACATGAGCTTATTTAATAGCATGGGCCAAATTATTTCCTGTAGTTAGTTCATCAGCTATACAGGTCTTGCCCCCTTTCTCTCTAACCCAGAGATATTAACAAACATTATAAATGTACATGCATACACGTGTTTTGCGAGTACATATAAAATTAAAATACACAATTCATTCTTCTTTGCTTTTCTCATTTTTTTCAATTCCAAACACATTTTAGAAAACAAACAGATGTATTTGAATAAAAACCTGCATGAATAAATCTTCCAAATGAATTTTGAGGTAGTTTTCACTTTTATGTTTTTGTAGCCACATACATATAGATGTAGACAACACAAATGTCTGGGAAAGAATATATTCTCATTAATTCTATGCCATTTAATACAATAATGCAATAATTCTAAAGCAACTTCAGAAAGTGGGAGAAGAGTTTCTAAACAAATAAAAAAGATTAGTGAAAGCTTGTAGTTCTTCTGCAAATTGAAATGGATAAGGCGAAGAAAAAGATGAGAGCACGCTATAAAAAGGAGCAAGTAGTGCATATCTATTCATGGGAAACTGTGAAGTTTCTTTATTTTTTTCAGGTGCTACATGCTCAAGTTCAGCCACTAGCCTCAATATTAGATAATATTTTGGAAAGATCAATTCAACAGTCGCATGACATGCATTCTCCACATGATAACAATCTAGCCATGTAAGGAAAGCTAAAACTTAACTTACCATAATGTTATCTACTTCAGCTTATCACTTGTTGCCGGCTTCAAGTTTTGCTACAAGATCTACCATCTGTAAACTAATTGTAAATACAGATGGCACATGGAAATAAGGTAAAGAAAAATACAATGGAAAGACTACCTGCCATTGACGATCCTCTACTTCAGTTTCAAGTTCTGCTGCACTTTGACTACTGTGCTAAAGTGTATTTAAAATGAAAATTAGACAATTTATTGTACTGTGTTGCAATTAAACGACCAACTAGCCAACCTTTGAAAAAAAAAATACAGAAAATGTTCGTTTGGTTTGGTGCATCGTTCTTTCCAGCACAATTACAGAAGATATCAGAAAACTATGATTCAAAACAATGTGGCCAACTATAACAGACATTTCATTTATCTAAAGCATTTGTGATGTACATTGCATCAAAAAAAGATATTGTGCACATAACTGCATAATCTGAACTCAACATACTGATACCTTTAATATTATTAAAGGCAATGTTGTCGATGGCGGAACATAGCGGAAGGCTAAAAATCCGCCATTTCAAGCCGCCATAAAATGCCATGGCCGCCATGGCGCCGCCATCCTTCACAAATTGGCCATAGAGATTGGGCAAAAATCCGCCACCGCAATCCGCCATAGCCGCTATTTGATAACACTGATTAAAGGTACAACTTTTTCAAACAACACTTTGCATCCTCTACAGGTTGAACCAAACCTACTTGTTCCCTCTATCAAATAGGTGAGAAAATTGAACTTGCGTCCTTTGAGGAAAAGCTTTCATAGTCAGTTGAACTCTCGGATTCAAATGTCAAGGGCTAACTTAAACTAAATCATGAAACGGAGTGTTGGTAGCCATGCAACATGGCATTAGTCAGTCTCAAACACAACACAAGTGACAAAAGAAGGACAAAAAACTTGTACTCCAACCATTTTATTCTTGACTCATTATCTTCGTTATATCAAAGAACAGCAATTTCAAGGTCAACAATTTGTAAAAGGAAAATGAGTTTAAGAACTTATCAAGAATAACGTGAATCTAATGTTTCTACTTTCTACAACTAAGAACAGGCTTAGCGAAAGAGACAAATGCGAGTACACTGTTCTCAAGAGGCAAAACAAAATTACTCTGCAACCTTTAAGGAAAGATAATAACCAATCTTACTATCCTACATCACAGAAACCAGAAACCAATCCTTATGTTTGCAGTTATACAATGTAAATTTGAAGAACAGATGCAGCAAACAAACAATGGATGTGACCTCTTCCCTAAAACATTTTATCATCGAAGTCCCTTTTGTATACCAGTTAATTGGTTCACAAGGTCTTTTTCTACACATTTACATAGAATATCAATATCACTGTCTTGGTATGGAGCTCTCAGCAAAATTGATTTATTGAGCATTATCCTAGCAAGCTTTGTAGATTCCGTCAAGTGGCTTTTTTGACAAAGCCCGACCAAAAGAATAGAATAAATCTCAGAGTCAATGGATGACAAGTATCCCCTAGTCTCTATTGCATCAAGCAAGTAGAAGCCATCGAGTATCCGGTCCTTCATACAAAGCTCCTTTAGCATAAGGCTACATGACAAAGAAGTTGGTCTGACATCACCAGCAAGCATTTCCCTGAAGAGCTTCTCTGCTTCCACAACTCTTTTTATCCTTATCAATGCAATCACAAGTGAGCTGCAGGCATCGCCGTATGAAACACCATGTTCCACCACAAACTTATCAATCAACCTATAAGCTTCCTCCACACGACCCTCATCACAAAGGCTCTCAATCAAAGTAAAAACTGTTACATGATTTGCATGGCACCAAAAAGCTTTCATTCTATCAAGAACATCGAATGCTTCCGTCCACTGGCCTCTCTTACAGAAACTTTGAATCAGAGTTGTATAAGTAACAACATTAGGACTACAATTCCCACCTTCTTTCTCCATTTCCTCCAACAACTCCAATGCCCTTTCCATAGATCCAGACCTACAAAAACCATCTAAAACAGCCGAGAAAACCACCGAATTGGGCGTACATCCATGTACTCTCATATCCTTGAGCAGAGTGTAAGCATCCTCCGATCGGCTCACATTACATAATCCCTCAATCACTGCCATATATGTAAACATATCAGGGTAAAGACCATCCGAGCTCATCTCTGTCACCAACTTTTCAGCCATTTCAATGTCACCCTTCTTGCAACACAATCTTATAACCACATTATACATCAAGGTATCCGGGTGCAAGTTAAAATTCTCCATTTTCCTCAACACCCACAAAGCCACATCAGCAACCTGAGCTTCTTTACACAATTTGAAAACCTCTCTAAACATGTTGGTAGTGACTAAACACCCTTCAGCCTCATAAGACCCAATCACATCACAGATAATCTTTGGGTTTTGAACAATCCCAAGCAAGTTGCATGCTTTCTTATACATGTAGGCACTATGCCTGTACCCAGATTGAAATCCGGCCCAAATGAAAAACCTAACACCCAATTGAGATTCCTTGGGGTAGCACCTACTGAGGACTTGAATGACACATTGCGAATCAAGTTTAGGGTTAACCTTAGACAAGGAATTTTCAACACTGCAATTGTTGTTTTTATGCATATGGCTATAAAGGGTATCTGAAACAGAAGCCATACCCATTTGTTGAGAGAAGAAAGGAAGGGTTTTGAATCTGTGTAAGCATGAGAAAAAACGAAATTTTGCAACTTGGGCCATTGTGATGTGAGACAAGCAAGAAAAAGTGAAGAAACTGAAGGAATGAGGTCTCAAGATGATAGATTAATAATAATACTGTAAAAGGAAATTATACTAGTAGAGAATAATGCTACTTGTTAGGAGAGTGTAAAAGGATTGATTGATTAGTGTGTGAAGAAATTGGTCTAACCCCTAAAAGATGCTGGCGAACTGGGCCGTAGTAGCAGACTGCAAATGAGTGGTTGCAAAACCCTTTTCTGTGCATCACTCTCCTCCTTCAAATGCACTCCTCATCCCTCTATACGCACCGTTTCACTCTCTCTATCTTCCCTCCTTCTCCACCACCCACATGCTGGTTTCTCTTTCTCTCTGTTTATGTTTTGTGCCTCTAATCGTACTTACATTCACCTTTCAGGGCTAAGCTTCACTTCGAGATGTTACACGTCAGCTCCATGCGTTACTTCAGTGGAAGAGCAATCAAACGACACCGTACAGCACATCCTCCCGAGCAACAACGAAGGAGTTTCGAGACTTACGAAGATGGAGCGTCGTGAGTTTGGGGAATCCGAACCTCAGGCTCGGTGGTTCCCTTACCTAGACAAGGTTCAGGTGCGGGAACGGTTACTTGACGAGTAGCAGGGAGATCGTCAACGCCGTTAGCCCGATTATTTCGGAAGCGAGGAAAGAGAGGTTCGGGAATGTGGTCAGGAACCGAAGATACTCGGTATGTCTGGTGGTGGAAGGGCTGTGTGATTTCGGGAACGTTTCTGCTGCGTTTCGATGGGCTGATGCGCTTGGGGTTCAGTCTGTGCACGAGGTGTCTTGTGATGCCAACAAAAGGTGTTGAGGTGAATGGGACTTTGTTTTGATTCTTGAATTCTGTGGCGTACCCTGTTTTGGTTGAATTTTCGGCGCAGTGTTTAAATTTGATTGCTTGTGTTCATAAGTTTTTTATTTAACTTTATCGAAACACTTATTTTTTAAATAAAAGTAATTATACGACTAGAGAAACTCTACTAAATCGTAAGCTGTACTATTGAAACGGGGCAATTTAACGGGAGCCGAGCCGTGTTAAACGGACACAAATTTTCGGACACAAATACGACATCTATTACAGTAGTGTTACTGTAGCATCAATTTTATTTTATTTTTTAAATTTTGACTTTTTAAAAAAAATATATATATTTTATTTCTAAAAAAACACATTCATCAGATAATGAACTGAATTCACCAGATATTTGTACATGATTCACCAGATATTTGCACATACTTAACCAAAAAAATTATTTATCAAAAAAACTCATTCACCAGATAATGAACTGAATTCACCAGATATTTATACCTGATTCACCAGATATTTGCACATACTTAACCAAAAAATTATTTCTCAAAAAAACCATTCACCAGATAATGAACTGAATTCATCAGATATTTCTACCCGATTCACCAGATATTTACACATACTTAACCAAAAAAATTTATTTCTCAAAAGAACCCATTCACCAGATATTTAAACATACTTAACCAAAAAAATTATTTATAAAAAAAAACACATTCACCAGATAATGAACTGAATTCACCAGATATTTATACCTGATTCACCATATATTTGCACATACTTAACCAAAAAATTTATTTCTCAAAAAAACCTATTCACCAGATGATTAACTGAATTCACCAGATATTTATACCCGATTCACCATATATTTGTACATACTTAATCAAAAAATTTATTTCTCAAAAAAACTCATTCACCAGATAATGAACTGAATTCACCAGATATTTGTACCCGATTCACCAGATATTTACACATACTTAATCAAAAAAATTATTTATAAAAAAAATTAAAAAAAAATTTAAAAAAAATAAAATACCCGCTACATTGCCGCACAGTGCAGCTATAGTGCCGCACAGTGCGACACTGTTCATACGGTGTCATCGTAAGTGTCCCAAATTTTGTGTCCGTTTATCATTTCTGTTTACATTTTACAACATGAGCCGTGCTAAACGGACACAAATTTTCGGACACAAATACGACACATGCTACAGTAGCGCTACTGTAGCACCAATTTTTTTTATTTTTTTTAAAATTTTGACTTTTTAAAAAAATAAAAATTTTATTTCTAAAAAAACGCATTCACCAGATAATGAACTGAATTCACCAGATATTTGTACATGATTCACCAGATATTTGCACATACTTAACCAAAAAATTTATTTATCAAAAAAACTCATTCACCAGATAATGAACTGAATTCACCAGATATTTATACCTGATTCACCAGATATTTGCACATACTTAACCAAAAAAATTATTTCTCAAAAAAACCATTCACCAGATAATGAACTGAATTCACCAGATATTTCTACCCAATTCACCAGATATTTACACATACTTAACCAAAAAAATTTATTTCTCAAAAGAACCCATTCACCAGATATTTAAACATACTTAACCAAAAAATTTATTTATAAAAAAAAACACATTCACCAGATAATGAACTGAATTCACCAGATATTTATACAGAATTCATTCTTATAACATGCTATTTATCCTCGAACTTATCCACCACTACTTTCTGTTCATTGTCCTTTAACTTTTTGATTTAAATCTATCGCCTTGAAAGGCCTAATCCAAACTTACTCCTTTCTCTCTTCTTAATATCGGTCCACTAGAAAACTCGATTACAACATCTGACTCTTACATTTAGCACCAAGACATATACCACCATGACTGCCTACTCCATATACCCAATCACAATCTTAGTTCCTTAGAGTGCATTCCACGATTCCGGATTGTATCAAGTACTTAAAATGAATTCTCTTAATAACCCCTTCTTTCAATAACCAATTGATCACTACACCTCATCCCCAAGAACTAATCCTTCTAGTAAGCTTCTTGTCTAACATGCTAGGTAGATAAACAAACAAGGTCTACCATATATCCAATACATACCTTGCATAAGATTCACAGGTTGAGGGGTCTCAGCTCCCCTCACGGTGAACACTCTTCCGGTGGCATGAGGTCTAGCCACTTGTGGTCCTGCTGCTGGGACTCCTCTTCCATCTCCACCTCTTGGCACACTAGTTCCTTTGTCAGTAACTACAGACTGTTGCATATCCCGCTGCCTACAATCACGGGCCAAGTGATCTGGTTCACCACAGATGTAACAAACACGCATCTGAAACAAGCTAAGCCCTTCTGCTGCTGTTGATCTGCTCCACCCACTGGTGCTGTAGGAACCGATACTGGTGTAGATGTTTGCACTGGTCTAGTATATGGTTCTCGTCTCCTCTGAGAACAAATGTCTACTCTCCTTTGAGTATCTGATCGAATAGGGCCTCCACTCCTTAATTGTTGATGCTCATTGGCCATCCTCAGATCTATACTTTCAATGGCGCTGCATCTCTCGACTAGTTTCGGGAAATACTGAATGTCGAGAGACACTACAGCCCTCTGCAGCTCGTCCCAAAGTCCTTCCTCAAATCTTCTACACAGCCAGTCTTCACTCGAAAACCTTTGATAGAATTCCGAAAACTTGATCAGAGCCTCAAAACGTGATGCATACTCACCACCAGACATGTTGCCTTGTTTGAGGTTTGTTAATTCCTTTTCCTTTTCCTTCTCACGTCTAACTAGACGCGGAAAATACTTCTCGAAAAAGCAGTTGGTAAATAGCTGCCAGGTAATATTTCTGCCTTTGGCTTCCAAAACCCTTTTCTTTCCTTACCACCAGAATTCTGCTCCTTCAGTTAGCATGAAAGCACCATAGGTCACTTTCCTCTCCTCCCTGCAGCAAACAGTAGCAAATATCTTCTCAAACTTTTCTATCCACCATTCAGCCTTCTCCGGATCATACTATCCTCTGAATTGAGGTGCCTTTCCGTTCATAAAATTTGTCTATCCGGCCTCTTCAGTTGCTACAGCCCTTCTCCGATTCTTTATTTCTAGCTGCTCTCTATTCATATGCAGCATCTCAACATTCTGTTGGGTTTGCAATAGCATAGTAGCATATATTGTTTCCATGGTATTTGGAGTCGTAGATGATCATCCTCCATTCTCAGTATTGTCAGCATTACCATTGACGGCTCCAATAATCCTTTCTGGAGTTCCGTCACCACTGTTAGTTGGACGTCCTCTTCCGCGAGCCATGATTTTGTTAAAAGAAATCACTCGCTCTCATTAGTATGAAATATAATACTACATAGACAAGTATATAAATACCATATGCCATACTAATATTAACCTCTCACATCAGATTCAGACACACTACCAAACTTCTAAGCATAGTCAAAATCCGATGTGGATTCAACTAGACACGGCCAATGTTGTTGGTAAAGAAGAAGGATGGCAGCATGAGGTTATGTGTCGACTATCGATAACTCAACAAAGTGACCATTAAGAATATGTATCCCCTCCCTAGGATTGATGATCTTATGGACCAGTTGATAGGAACTTGTGTCTTCTCCAAGATAGACTTTAGGTCAGGGTACCATCATATTCGGGTTAAGTCTGAGGACATTCCGAAGACTACGTTTAGAACGCATTATGGTCACTACGAGTACTTGGTTATGCTCTTTGGTGTGACTAATACTCCTGCTGTGTTCATGGACTATATGAACAAGACCTTTCACCCTTACTTGGATAAGTTTGTGGTGGTTTTCATAGATGACATCTTAGTGTACTCCAAGACCAAGGAAGAACATGAGGAACATTTGAGGGTAGCCTTGCAAACCCTTAAAGAGAAGCAATTATACGCTAAGTTGTCTAAGTGTGAGTTTTGGTTAGAAGAGGTGAGTTTTTTAGGACATGCATCTCTAGAGGAGGATAGTCGTGGATCCGGCTAAGGTAGAGACTGTGCTCCATTGGGAAGCACCAAAGTCAGTGACCGAGATTAGGAGTTTCTTGAGTTTAGCAGGGTACTATATAAGGTTTATAGAGGGGTTCTCTAAGATAGTCTTACCTTTGACCAGCCATACTAAGAAAGGTCAGATCTTCGTGTGGGACTCTAAGTGTGAGGAAAGTTTTCATACCTTAAAGGAAAAGTTGACATCTGCGCCATTGTTAGTCTTACCCAATGCTGGTGAACCTTTCATAGTGTATTGTAATGCTTCTAAGCAAGGTTTAGGCGGTACATTGATGCAGAATGGTAAAGTAGTTGCCTACGCCTCTAGGCAGTTGAAAACCATGAGAAGAACTGCCCTAACCATGATTTGGAACTACGAACCGTAGTGTTTACCTTAAAGATCTAGAGGCATTATATGTATGGAGCGAGGTTCGAGGTATTTAATGATTATAAGACTTTGAAATATAAGTTTGAGCAGAAAGAGCTCAATATGATGCAGCGTAGGTGGATGGAGTTTCTTAAGGATTATGATTTTGAGTTGAGTTACCATCCAGGAAAAGCCAATGTAGTGGCAGATACCAACAGTTTGATGGACCAGATGAGAGAAGGTCAAAAGATGAATGTATACCTCTTAGGCCAGAGAGAGTTTCTTGCTCAGGGTAGAAACCTCAGTTTTAAGGAAGGAGCTAATGGAGTTTTGAGGTTTCAGGATAGAGATTGCATACCTGATGTTCCAGAGCTTAGGAAGTCGATCCTTGAGGAAGGACATAGAAGTGGTTTGAGTGTGCACCCAAGTGCCACTAAGATGTATCAGGATCTGAAGCGCATGTTTTGTTGGTCTAGAATGAAAAAGGATGTAGCCGAGTTTGTCTATGCTTGCTTAGTATGTCAGAAAGCTAAGATAGAACACTAGAAACCTTCAGGTAAGATGCAGCCTTTGAGTATCCCAGAATGAAAATGGGATAGTATCTCTATGAATTTTGTGTCTGGACTCCCTAGGACTCCAGATGGTTGTCATGCTATTTGGGTTGTTGTGGACAGGTTGACTAAATCTGCCCACTTCATCCCTATGAATATGGAATATCCGTATATTAGGGAGATAGTTAGACTGCATGGTGTGCCCTCTAACATAGTGTCAGCTAGAGACCCTAGATTTACCTCTAGTTTCTGGAATAGTTTGCATGAGGCTTTAGGGACAAAGCTTAGATTGAGTTCAACTTACCACCCACGGATTGATGGTCAGTCTGAGAGAACCATCCAATCCTTAGAGGATCTGTTGAGAGCTTGTGTGCTAGAACAGTCGGGTAGTGGGGATAAGTTCTTACCTCTTATAGAGTTCACCTACAACAATAGCTTCCATTCCAGTATTGGGATGACACCCTAGGAAGCTTTGTATGGGAGGAGATGTAGGACACCTTTGTGTTGGAATGAACCTAGTGAGAATGTGGTGCTAGGACCTGAAATAGTGTAAGAGACTACAGAAAAAGTGAGAATGATCTAGGACAAAATGAGAGTGGCACAAAGTAGACAAAAGAGTTATCATGATAAGAGGAGGAAGGCTCTCGAACAACTGGGGTTGGTAGAGTAATGAAAGCACGGAAACTTACTCCCAGATTTATTGGTCCTTTCCAAATTCTAAAAAGAGTTGGTGATTGAAGTTGCTTACCAAATAGCCTTACCACCTTTCTTGTCCGACCTTCACAATGTGTTCCATGTGTCCCAACTTCGGAAATATATTCATCATCCTAGCCACACTACTACATTTAACACTTTTAGCAACATTTTAAAAAATGTCGCTAAATTATATGTAACATTTAATAAATGTTGCAATATGTTCTTTTTTAAACATTTATTTAATATATGACAACATTTTTGTTAAATGTTAGTAAATGTTAAAAATGTCGCTAAATGTAGTTTTATTGACGTTTTAAAAAATGTTACTAACTTTAAAAATGTTACCAAAAGATATTATTGATAACATTTTTGAAAATACAAGTAATCATATAAAAAAATGTCGTGAAAGATATTATAGACATTTTCAAATATTACCCAATTCACGCAAAATGTTTGACATATTTATTGCATTAATTTTTGGCGTTAAAAGTCTAGTTGTTCCAACTACATATAGTACTAGTATCCAAAAAATAAATGTTCAAATCTTAAAGATCCAAGTCTACAGCATAAGACAATTCAAAAAAAAAAAGTCTACAACATGAAAAAAGTTTGACGTCAAATGACTTAGAGGATGGCCTCTTCCTCTTCTTTTCTGACACAACCCTTGGAGCCATAGTGCCTGCAAAGATGCAATACATCATAAGACTCATTACAGTAATAAACATCATGTACCCATTGCAGAATCTCAAAACTGACACAATGTAATTGATAATCCTAATATGCTAGATTATCTAGTTTTATTCTAGATTTTCTAGTGCAATTTACCATATTGATGAGTTATATTCTCAATTCTTACTTAACTTTGGCTTTGTTTTCCTTAAGTAATGTTTAGAGTCTTTAAGTATATTTTTTCTCTTTTTAATTAGGAAATTTAGTCATTTACTATAATTTCTTGTTTGAAGTGATCTCAAGTGTATACTGGCACTAGGAAATGAGAAAAGTGAAGCCTGGGAGCATTGGAAGCAAAAGAACAAGGACAGGCAGATGAAGAATTGGAGTTTGGTTATTGTGATGCTTAGGCCCGACGGAAGTTTATTAGGCCCAGCCTAACGCCCCTTTTCTGTTGGGCTTATTTTTTAAGTTGCGCCGGGTGCAACATACTTAGGCCCAGCGCATCATGCACTGCAGAACCTATATATAGAATTTCTCTGTATTGACCTAGGATCTTCTTACTATTCTTTTGGCTGCGTATCCATGATTTTATGACTTGTTTTCTGCCACTATTTCACTGTTTTCCTGCAATGGGTTTGATTCTTAATGCTTTGTTTTTTATTACTTTGATTATGAACTATTCCTCCATTCGAGGGAAATGATGTAGTCACGTTTGGACGGTTTGAATGTTTTTATGATATTTCGTAGTTCTTTTCTTCATCCCTTTTGTATTTTACTTATGCGCCTAATGCTTGCTTATGGCCATTATTATGCATGATTTGCCAATCATAATAATACTGAGAGGTTAGTTATGTGTTTAGAGCATTGGGGTAAAACCATATAGTTTATGTGGATAGAGATATACCATAGAGATCGTATGCAACCTTCATAGGGAGTCATAGAACTTAATTAATTTCTTAATAATTAACCATCATATATATATATAGTTGGTTAAGGGTTAAGAGGTGTTTGCTAACTATACTCGAAAGAGACATTAAGATAATTTAGGACTCTTGGTTGATAAACGTAGGTGAAATCAAATCCTTAGACCTTTCTCATAATTGTTATTCATCATAATATTGCGACTATTTTCTTATTGCTTGCGTTAGTTTACTTGAATTAATAGTTTAATTGTTTTTAATCATTGATTCCAATATTTTCCAAATTGTTCGTTCAAATAGTTATTAAATTTGCGAAGTGGTACTTGATCTATTAATCCCTGAGAACGATACTCGGTCTCACCATTTTTATTATTATTTGCATCGATTCGGTACACTTGTTGGGATTCGTCAAGTTTTTGGCACCGTTGCCGGGGATTAGTATCATCAATATCATTAGTACTAAAGGCAATAGCTACATTGAAAATTTTATTTTATTTTTACTTGGGTTTTCTCATATCTGCTTGACCCTGCTCCTAGTTTCAGTGTATGCGAGGTACAGTTCTCCATGATAATCTCTTATATGATCATGAGATTCGGAGGACTGAGCGGGCTTTGAGGAAACATATTCGTGAACAGAAAAAGGCATTTCAGCAAACGCTTATTGTTATTGCAGATATGGCGGAATAGGATCCTCCAGCATACAAGTTGTTGATTGAATATTCTCGTCTTAACTTAGACGACTATGCATCTCTTATTGTTCATCCGCCCATTCAAGCTAATAAGTTTGAGCTTAAATCAGTGTTATTGCAGTTACTTGCACTTAATCAGTTTGATGGGTGGTATAATGAATATCCCCACAGGCACATTACTATGTTCCTGGAGATTTGCGACACCAACAAGCAAAATGGTGTCTCTGATGAAGTTCTTAGATTGAGGGTATTCACATTCCCACTAAAGGGTAAGGCCCGTGATTGGTATGATTCAATGAACAGCTGGAGCATAATTACGTGGGTAGACTTGGCTCAAAAGTTCTTGGCTCGGTTTTTTCCACCGTAGAAAGCTATACTAGTGCAAGCTGCTATCAGTTCTTTCAGGCAATATGACGGTGAATCTCTTAGTGAAACATGGGAGCGGTATACTGCACTGTTGAGGAAGCGTCCACAATCTTTCTTCAACTTATGGATGCGTGTTCATTATTTCTACAATGGTCTTATACCTGATACACGAGATTTATGTGATGCATCCGTCAATGGTTCGCTTGCTTATAAATCTGTCGAAGATGCATGGGAATTATTGGAGAAAATGACTCAAAATGATTATCTTAAAAGGAGTGAGTGACGTGTCACCAAGCAGGGAGTGCACGAAGTTGAGACTTATAGTGCCATGTTAGCTCATAATAAACTTTTGTCACAACAAATGGACCTTCTCACTAAGGAAGTACAGAGCTTAAAGATGAATGCAGGGAAGAATACTATGGCTACTTGCCATTTTTGCCAAGGGGAGCATGATGGTTCAAATCGTCCTAGAAATATGTCTGCTAATCAATCTTGTCATGAGCAAGTGGATGCAATGCACAATTTCATGACTCTAATCCTAAGGGGCGGAATGATTATCAGAAGACTCATAATAACCCCTACACAAGCACTTATAATCCGGGTTGGAAGAATCATATGAACTTCTCTTGGACTTCTAATGGGAACCCTGGACAGCGAAAGCAAGGCTTTGGAAGTCATAATTATTCTCAACAACCTCCTAACCATAATTCCTCAAATCAAATGCAAAACAAGGAGGGAAAGCGTGATTGGGAGATTGGTTTTGAGAATGGTCAATCAACAAACCATCATGATAAATCAACAAACTTCATTCCAAAATGAGACTAAATAAAAATTTGGCAATGTGGAATTGGGATTCAAGCATATCACTTCATCCATCACGAACCTAGAAACTTAAATAGGTCAAATCTCCAAGCAACTAAGTGAAAGGCTTCCGGGTTCTTTTCCGGGAAATATCAATAATAATCCTAAAGGACAATGCAATGCCATTTTAACTAGAAGTGGCAAAGTGATTTCTCCTAATGGAGAGCTTTTGGGAAAAATCGAAGACATGCAAGCTAAGGATCTAGGAAAGAAAGAGGAGATGCCAAAAAGCATGGAAAAAGAGGTGATTGTAGAAGATGTTGAAGATGAAAGTGAGAATGGTCAACCTTCTTTGGAGAAAGAAAACGACCCAAAAATGATATTAGTTGATGAAGAATTTGCCAAGGACATTCCACCATATGTGCGGGTTCCATATCCTCAAAAGTTGAAGAAGGGGAGAGATGAAAAGCAATTTTCATGCTTCTTAGATGTTTTTCGGAAATTACAAATCAATATTCCATTCGCGGAAGCTTTGGAGCAAATGCCTTCTTATGCCAAATCATGAAGGACCTTTTATCCAAGAATAGGAGATTGAAGTATGATGAAATCGTAGCTTTGATCGAGGAGTGTAATGCTATCTTGCAAAGGAAATTGCCTCCAAAGTTGAAGGATCTGGGGTCATTTAGCACTCCTTGCACCATTGGAGTAATCACTCGAGGTAAGGCTCTTTGTGCTCTTGGGGCTAGCATCAATTTGATGCCCTTCTCCATGTTAAATTAGCTTGAAATAAAGGAAGTCAAATCCACTATGATGTCTCTTCAACTAGCGGATCGCTCTATCAAATATCTATATGGTATGGTTGAGGACCTTCTAGTCAAAGTGGACAAGTTCATCTTTCCAATAGACTTTGTTGTTCTTGACATGGACCATGATTCGAAAATACCCCTCATATTGGGTAGGCTATTCTTAGAAACCGGAAGAGCTCTTTAGTGGAGATAGAACCACGGAAAAGGTCTTGCAATGTGGGTTTTATTGGCCAACCATCTTCAAGGATGCAAAGGACTTTGTTGCACGGTGTGATAGGTGCCTACGAGTTGGAAACATCTAAAAAAGGCACGAATTGCTCTTAAGTAGCATTTTGGAGGTGGAGATCTTCGACGTGTGGGGTATTGACTTCATAGGACCATTTCCACCCTTCCACTCTTACATGTACATTCTAGTGGGGGTGGATGATGAGGACCACGACAAGTGTACCAGATCGTTGCAAGTAATAAATCAGTGAGAATCGGATATCGTCCACATGGATTAGTTACCAAGTACCAATTCACATAGTAAACAGCTATCTAGACCAATATTTGGTGTGAAGAGAGCTCAAACAAAATAAAATAAAACAGAAGAGAAATAAAATATTTTTTGAAATCTTTGTTGAGATAAAATAGAATAAAAGCACTAGGGATTTGATTTCATCCAATTTTAAATCCGGATTCCTCATAGACAAGGAATCCTATGAATTAGTGAAACTCTAATTATCCTAATCTCAATTGATTTGTTGAGGGACAAATTCCCTAAACTAATTGAAACCTAATTCCTTAGTGAATCAATTCTACAAAATCTCTCTAATTACCCTAATTCCTTAGGTCTAATTAACAAGGCATGATGGTAACAACTCTATGGAATTTGTAAAATGCCCACATTAACCAACTCTATGTTTGCATTGTTGTTCACAATCGTGTATTTGGAATACACGAGGTCAGGAGTTCTCACAAGACCGTTCCACCTTAGATATAGGTTGTGCAGCTATAGTGTCATTGATTTTCATGAGCACCCTCGGGAGTGGACAGGGTGTGCACCGGGATAATTGTGCAGCTATAGTGTCATTGCTTTGCATGAGCATTCTCACCAAGGAAGAGAATGTGCACCGGGAATTTGGAATATGTCACTTGAACAACTGACTGACAGTCCCAACGAGGGATGTGTGAAGGAATTGGTAGTGTCCACGTCAGCATAAAGTTTTAGATTGCATGAGTGAGGGTAGAGGTTGATATAGTGAATTATGGATGATGGTTGATTATGAGTGATGTTATGTCTGTGACATTTATTGTATGATATACTATGACTCTTTTCCGCTTTTGATGATAGAACTGTTTCTTATCCCCTATATTTTTTGTATGTTGTGTTTTATCATTTATGGAATCGTACAAGAAGACCCTGTATTGAGCTGAATGAGGAGGAGTTGGATGGAACTCCTTACGAACCAGAGGCCGGAGGACGAGCTGTAAACCACGGTGATAGAGTTTAGGATGTATGGCCAGTGCGTCTCATGAGATGTTTTATATTTTCCGCTAAGTATAACAGTTTGTTTAAGTATATGCCTGTAAGGGATCCTACTGAGATGATACCCTAAACAATGTTTTGTATTACCATAATAAGGCATATGTGTGTATGTATAACATAAGTATGGTGTGGTGCTTTAATTATCCGAAGTTGTATGCTTATTAACTTACGTTTTTAATTTTTATGTATTTCACGTTAAGCACGTGATTAAGAAATTAATTAATAAGGTTTTAATCTAATAACACAATGGGGTACAACAGGGTTTCTCATTTTGGTATCAGAGCAGTTTGGTTCTAAAACGGACTGTGGGGTTTTATCCGATTTGAATCAAGGACTGTGAGGTCTAGGATGTTGTTACTGGTCGTGTTTAGTTGAATCCACATCGGATTTAGACTATGCTTAGAAGTTGGGTAGTGTGTCCAAACGTGATACGATAATTAATATTGGTATGACATTTGGTATTTATATACTTGCCTATGTAGTATTATATGTCATACTTATGAGAGCGGATGATTTCTTTTATAGAATCATGGCTCGAGGAAGAGGACGTCCGACCAATAGTGGTGACAGAACTCCGGAAAGAATCATTAAAGCTGTCAATAGTAACCATAGCCATACTGAAAATGGAGGAGTGTCGTCTGCGACTCCCAACACCTTGGAAACGATAGCTGCTGCTATGTTATTCCAAACATAGCAGAATGTTGAGATGCTACAGATGAACAAAGAGCAGCTGAAACTAGAGAATCACAGGAGAACTGCAGCAGCTGAAGATGCCAGAATGGCTACATTCATGAAAGGGAAACCACCTAAATTCCGAGGAGAGCATGACCCAGAGAAGGCTGAATGGTGGATACAAGAAATAGAGAAGATATTTGATATTGTGCACTGCAGAGAGGATAGGAAAGTGACTTATGTTGCCTTCATGTTGACTGAAGGAGCAGAGTTCTGATGGAGAGGCAAGAAAAGACTATTGGAAGCCGAGGGCAGAATGGTTACCTGGCAGTTATTTACAGATTGCTTTTTCGAGAAGTATTTTCTGCGTCTAGTTCGACGTGAGAAGGGAAAAGAAATTCACAAACCTTAAACAAGGCAATATGTCTGTAGGTGATTATACATCACGTTTTGAGGTGCTGATTAAGTTTTTAGAGTTCTTTTAGTGGTTCCCAAATGAGGATTGGCAATGTAGGAGATTTGAGGAAGGACTCAAATGAGCTGCAGAGGGCTGTAGTGTCTCTTGACATTCAAAATTTCCCGGAACTGGTTAAGAGATGTAGCGCTATTGAAAGTATAGATCTGAGGATGGCTAGTGAGCATAAACAAATGAGGATTGGAGGTCCTAACCGATCAGGTTTTCAGAGGCGCGGAGGAAATGGTTCTCAGTGGAGACATAGACCCTATGCTAGACCAGCACAAACACCGGCACCAGCACCAGTGAGTGGAGCGGGTCAGCAGCAACAAGGTTTAGTTTTCTTCGGATGTGGAGGACCACATTATGCTAGGGACTGTATGAATAGGCCTAGTTGTTTCAACTATGGGAAACCAGGTCATATGGCACGAGACTGCAGACAACGGGTTAAGCAACAACAAGTAGCTGCGGGAAGAGGAGCTGGAGGCAATAGAGGTGGAGCTGGAAGAGGAGTTCTGGTAGCAAGACCACAAGTGGCCAGACCTCAAGCCACGGGAAGAGTGTTTACCGTGAGGGGGGCTGAATCTTCTCAATCTGCTGATCTAATACAAGATATGTGTTTGATAGCTGGTAGACTCTCGTATGTGTTGTTTGACTCAGGTGCTACGTATTCATTTATCTCGCATTAGTGTATGGATCATTTAAACTTAACTGTTTCCAAATTACCTTATACCCTTACCATATCTACTCCAACTAGTAATCCTTTGATGTGTCAACACTGTCCTATAATGGTGGAGAATAGAACATTTACTGTAGACCCTATATGTTTGCCTATGCAATAGATAGATGTCATTCTTAGCATCGATTGGCTTTCGGCTAACCATGTAGTGCTAGATTGTTCTAGTAAGAATTTATCGTTTCTTAAACCTTCCAGTATAATATCTGCCAATGAAGGAGTATCTATGAGGAGTGACAAGTCTCAGCAGTTCGTGATGCTTTTCGTAGTGAAAGTTAATGAGACTCCCAGCATTGATTCTATGCCTATTGTGAGAGAGTTTCCTGAAGTTTTCCCTCCAGACGTTCTAGGTTTGCCACCACAGAGAGAGAGTGGGAATTCACTATAGATCTCGTACCAGGGACAGGACCTATATCTATAGCACCCTATCAGATGTCACCGGTTGAGTTGGCGGAGTTGAAGAAACAATTGGATGACATGTTAGGGAAAGAGTTTATTATACCAAGTGTTTCACCTTGGGGAGCACCAGTGTTGTTTGTTAAGAAGAAAGATGGAAGTACGAGGTTGTGCACGGATTAAAGGCAATTGAATAAGGTGACAATTAAGAACAAGTATATGTTGCCTAGGATAGATGATCTGATGGATCAGTTGAAAGGAGCAATAGTGTTTTCCAAAATTGATTTAAGATCTGGATACCATCAGATTAGAGTAAGGAAGGAGGATATACTCAAGACGGCTTTTAGGACGAGGTACAGGCATTACGATTATTTAGTTATGCCTTTCGGTGTAACTAATGCGCCAGCTGTGTTCATGGACTTTATGAACATAATTTTCAAACCGTTCCTCAATAAGTTTGTTGTTGTGTTCATCGACGATATTCTTATCTATTCTTGTATGCGGGAAGATCATGATGAACATTTGAGAGTGGTGTTTCAAGTTTTGAAAGATAGGCAACTATATATCAAACTCTCCAAGTGTGAGTTTTGGATGGAGGAAGTGCAGTTTCTAGGTCATGTGATCAACAAAGAAGGAATAGCAGTAGATCCAGCTAAGGTCGAGGCAGTTCTCAAGTGGGAACGACCTAAGTCAGTAAGTGAAGTACGAAGTTTCCTAGGACTAGCTGGTTATTATTGGAGGTTTATAGAAGGTTTCTCGAAGATTACGTTGCCTATGACGCAGTTAATAAGGAAAGATACAACTTTTGTATGGACGGACAAGTGTAAGCAAAGTTTTCAAAAGCTGAAGGATAGGTTGACTACAACACCTGTATTGACATTACCAGATCCTTTAGGACAGTTTGACGTATACTGTGATACGTCATACCAAGGGTTAGCTTGTGTCTTAATGCAAGATGGAAGAGTTGTGGCTTATGCTTCCCGATAATTGAGAATTCATGAGAGGAACTATCAAACTCATGATTTGGAGCTAGCAGCCATAGTGTTCGCATTAAAGATATGACGACACTTTCTGTATGGAGCAAAGTTTAACGTTTATAGTGATCATAAGAGCTTGAAGTATCTGTTCGATCAAAAAGAGTTGAATATGAGACAGCGGAGATGGATGGAGTTTATTAACGATTATGATTTTGATTTACTGTACCATCCTGGGAAGGCAAATATTGTAGCAGATGCTTTGAGTAGGAAATCATTGCATGTATCCGCAATGATGGTTAAAGAATTGGAGTTGCTGGAACAGTTCAGAGATTTGAACTTAGGAATGGAGTTGGTTAGTAATAAAATTTGTTTAGGTATGATCACTACTGGTAGTGATTTTATGAATGATCTTAAGGATAAACAAGTTCAGGATCAATATCTATGGGAAGTAAGTAGAGATATAGATGAAGGTAAAATTTCTGAGTTTAGTAGAGGAGCAACTGGTGTGTTAAGGTATAGAGATAGAATAGAACTTAGGAAAATGATTTTGGAGGAAGCACATAAGATTAAGTTGAGTTTTCATCTTGGATCCACTAAGATGTATCAGCATTTGAAGAAAATGTTTTGGTGGACAAGGATGAAGAAAGAGGTAACTGAGTATGTTTTATCTTGTCTAGTGTGTTGGAAGGCTAAGATCGAGCATCAAAAGCCGGCGGGCTTATTGCAATCATTAGATATCCCAGAGTGGAAATGGGATAGCATAGCTATGGATTTTGTGGTTGGATTACCATGATCTCCAAAGAAATATGATGCGATTTGGGTTATCATTGATAGGTTGACGAAGTGTGCTCACTTCTTACCTATTGGTGAAAGTTATAGTTTGGAGAAGTTGACCCATATTTACATCAAAGAAGTTGTTATGTTGCATGGTGTGCCATCGAGCATTGTCTCATACCGAGATCCTAGATTCACATCTAGATTTTGGATACAATTGCATAATGCTTTAGGGACAAGTTGAGAATGAGTTCTGCTTATCATCCCCAGACAGATGGACAGTTAGAGAGGACAATTCAGTCATTGGAAGATCTTTTGAGAGCTTGTGTGTTGGAGCACACTGGCAGTTGGGACGAATTCTTACCATTGATTGAATTTACTTATAACAATAGTTTTCACGGTAGTATTGGGATGGCACCATACGAGGCTTTATATGGCAGAAAGTGTAGGACTCAATTATGTTGGTATGAGACTGGTGAGAACTAAGTTTTGGGTCCAGATGTAGTGCAACAAACTACGAAACAAGTCGGGAAGATAAGAGAAAAGATGAAGGAAGCACATGATAGGCAGAGGAGCTATAGTAACAAGAGGAGAGGACCATTATAATTCCAGGAGGGTGATCACGTGTTTTTGAGAGTCACTCCGAAAACTCGAATTGACAGAGCTATAAAATCTAGAAAACTTACTACTCAATTCATTGGACATTTTCATATTCTTCGACGGATTGGTCCAGTAGCTTACCACATTGCCTTACCACCTAATCTTTCTAACCTTCATGATATCTTTCATGCCTCTCAGTTGAGAAAGTATTATCCTGGTCCTTCACATGTTATTGAGTCTAAGTCTATACAATCGCGAGAGAATCTAGAATATGAGGCTTTACCTGTAAGGATCACGGATAGACAGATTAAGGAGCTTCGCGGTAGACATATTCCTTTGGTTAAGGTTATATGGGATGAGATTACTGAAGATGTTACTTGGGAACGTGAGACAGATATGCAACAACAATATCCACATCTTTTCTGAGGTACATAAATTTCGAGGACATAATTTTTTTTAAGAGGGGTAGTAATGTAACAGCTTGTTTTTAATTACACTGTTTAATTTATATTTTAATCTTAGATCAAGGAAATTATTTTAAATAAAATAAAATCATATTCATAATCTATCTTATGGTAGAAAGCTACGATGAACTTTTGGGTTGAAAATTCAGACGGAACTCGGTCTGCGTTTTCGCTGATAGTAAGATTTTAATGAGCAGAAACCCTAATTTTGACTCGTGGACAAAAAGATTAGGTTTTACATTTCGCTCCCAACGATTTTCTGTATTTTGAAAAAATTCGTTAGGAATGAAATTATATAATTTTATTCGGTCGTAATCTTTAAGAAAACGCGTAAAACCTAGGTCGGGAGATAAGTCAGGTAAACGACGGAGTCGAGTATGGAGCTGAGGTAATGGAAGTAATTAATGTAGCCGAGGGGACAAGGGAACAAGCATTAAATGCTTGTAATCATGTGTTTTCAAGTGAAATAACCAAAATACCCTTAAGTTTAACCTAACCTATTCTAGTTAGATTTTAACCATGGTTAAGGCAAGTTAGGTTAATTCTTGTGGTCTAAAATCAGCCACACCTTCCATGAATTCTTGACCACAAAATTATAACCATGATTACTAATTAACTATAGTTAGGTTATTATTAACTATAGTTAAGTTATTACATTATTTTCTAACTTAACCTTAGTCAAATAAACTTAACTATGGTTCTATTTTAATGTTAAAATTTTATCTCCCTCACTAAACCTCTCATTTTGCCACAGCCCCCTCACCACTCTTAGGCACCATTTTGTTGCACTTTGCTTCATCTTTTCTTCACAAACACAAAACAACACCAATAACACTTAAGAACACATACTTGATAACTTGTGATCTTGATCAAATTTCTTCATTTCCTTCATCAAACTTATTCATTACAAGGTGAGGAATCCCTTCCTAATCATCTTAGATTCATTAATCATCCATCAATCTCCATGTTCATCAACTATTTCATGATTTTCCATTTCTAGATCTAGAATTTCAAATATTTCTAGAAAATTGTAGAAAAATCATTTCAATGTGAAACCAATTTCTATGATCCTTATATGTCTTCTACTATCCTAATCTAGGAGCATGTAAGCAAAATCATTTTCCTTCCAATTTTTCTTGTTGAGGCCGAACCTATGTGGTTTTAGGCAAATGAAGTTTTGTTCAATTTTTAAAGTATGACACTTGATCTTAACTCCTTAAAAATTATAGTTGTTATATCTAGAAGCTTGAAATCAAATAATTTCCTAACCATATTTTCTAGCCTTGGCTGAAATTGTGCTCATATGGGGAAAATAAGTTTTCTTCAATCTTTAAGTGAGTGCTGATTTGTATGAACTATCTAAGGTGTGTAGGTTATAGATCCAAGAGTTTGTGAGAAAAAGGAATTTTTAACCTATTTTACTCATCATGGCCAAAACCCTAACCCTAGAGGTTAGAGGATTTTGTTTCATATTTTTAACTTCTTACAATTTATCTATGCTAGTTAATACTATAGGAACCAGACTCCAAAAGATTGGAATGAGAAAATGACCCTAGCCTATTTTTGAATTGATGGCCGAAACCTAGCATCGATGTGTCATAGTTGGATTTGTTTGATTAATTGTTGTTATGTTGTGTTGGTTGAAGGTTAACGGATACTCGTGATTTAGTGACGAGGATCAGAAGATTCCGGTGTAAGCTCGGGTGGGGGAAAGAACCAATCTACTGTCGAAATGGATAAGTAGTGTATGATATAATAATTGTGTAGGGCGACCTAAACCCTACTAGTGGTCGAGTAATAGACAACACCAAAATCACGTTGAATGATTTTCTAAAAAATCAATGATGATTTGGGGATTGTAGGTTTATCGATGTTTGGATGATTTTATATTATCTATGATTGATTGATTTTATTATTATTATTGAATTGATATGATGTGCTATTTTGTGATGTTGGAATATTTTTGTTGATATTGTGTTATGCATGATCTGCCTGGTTTTAATATTGTGCTTAGTTGATTCTTAAGCTAAGATATGTGTAGTTCGGATGTTGTTGATTTGGGTGTGAGGATAATGGTGATTTAGAGGTGCCTAACCTAAAATATTTATTTCAAAGAGGAGGTGTGACATAGAACATTTGTTGAGGCTTTGATGGAAGATTATGGCACTAGGTTGTTCATATGTTTGCATTGTTGTTCACAACCGTGTATTTGGAATACACGAGGTCAGGAGTTCTCGCTAGACCGTTCCACCTTAGATATAGGTTGTGCAGCTACAATGTCATTGATTTTCATGAGCACCCTCGGGAGTGGACAGGGTGTGCATCGGGATAATTGTGCAGCTATAGTGTCATTGCTTTGCATGAGCATTTTCACCATGGAAGAGAATGTGCACCGGGAATTTGGAATATGTCGCTTGAACAACTGACTGACAGTCCCAACGAGGGATGTGTGAAGGAATTGGTAGTAGCCACGTCAGCATAAAGTTTTAGATTGCATGAGTGAGGGTAGAGGTTGATATAGTGAATTATGGATGATGGTTGATTATGAGTGATGTTATGTCTATGACATTTATTGTATGATATACTATGAATCTTTTCGCTTTTGATGATAGAACTGTTTCTTATCCCCTATATTTTTTGTACGTTGTGTTTTATCATTTATGGAATCGTACAAGAAGACCTTGTATATGAGCTGAATGAGGAGGAGTTGGATGTAACTCCTTACGAACCAGAGGCCGGAGGATGAGCTGTAAACCACGGTGATAGAGTTTAAGATGTATGGCCAGTGCGTCTCGTGAGATGTTTTATATTTTTCGCTATGTATAACAGTTTGTTTAAGTATATGCCTATAAGGGATCCTACTGAGAGGATACCCTAAACAATGTTTTGTATTACCATAATAAGACATATGTGTGTATGTATAACATAAGTATGGTGTGGAGTTTTAATTATCCGAAGTTGTATCCTTATTAACTTAATTTTTACGTATTTCACGTTAAGCGTGCGATTAAGAAATTAATTAATAAGATTTTAATCTAATAACACAACGGGGCACAAGGGGGTGTCTCGCAATTTCATTTAAGGCCAACACAATTACTTGTGCCCCCCGGATTTGACACAAGTTGCATTCTCTCCTTCTGATTACGCCCGGCACCATGCTCCTGAGCCCTTGAAATTCAAAATCAGGTCTGAAGATTTGGGATTTTTTAAACACGCTAGGCTTAAACTAACTAAGCCGGGCGTATCGTGTGTTTAAACACATAGAACCCTTCTTCTCCCTCACTTGTCACTTGAAGCAAAACACTCACTCATGGTTTTCTCTTCTCCCTCGTGCAACCCACTCCCTTCGGAAGCGAAGAAGCTTTTGAAGCTTCAACGCGCTACCATCCCTTACGCACAAAACATAAACCCTTTGCTCGTTTATTTTCATGCAAAATCAAATGGGTAATGGTTTCTTTCATCTGTCTCATATGAAATAGGTTCTTCTGATGTGGTTTGGATTTTTACATGATTCTTGAATGATTTTGGCCGGAAATAATGAGTGTGTTGCATGTTAACAATGTTGGGGAATGAATTAGTTGTGTAGTTATATGTTGTGTGGGGTGGATTGATACACGCTAACATTGTTGGGGAATGATTTATATTGCTCAATACATGTCTGATAAAATGTTTCATCCATTATAGACATGATGTAGCTAGTTGGCCAAAAAGCTTACCTAAATGAATTATCCCTTGTTAGCCCCATTGGGCTTGAAGCCTATTTATGCTGTTACCTAAATATAATTGTTAAATCCGGAAAAACCATGTTTACCAACTCGAAAGGATTAAGTGAGCATTGGAATTCAATGTAGAATGGTAGCAAAGTGCTAAGTTTGAGGTGGCACATGAGAAATTCAATTTTGGAAGAAGAAAAAAAAGAAGGGTAAAAAATTCCCTTGAAATAATAAAGAAAAAAAAATTCTGAAAAAGTGGAAAAGGAAAAAAAGTTTCAAGATAAGAAAGTGGAAAAGTGTGCAAAAAGAGCAATAAAGTGAAAAAAAAGAGAGAAACCAAAGTAGTGTATTCTATGGAAATCGAGCTCCTTTGCTCACTTGGTCTTTAGGGTCTAAACTTGCATTCCCTTTCTTTATCCATACCTTCCACCTTGGCCCCATTACAACTTTGTAAAGACCTTTTGATTGTGCATCATGTAGTTGTGTGAACTAACAAGTGAGATGAAAATCAAACCCAAAGAGTGAGTTTCTCAATATGCAGATTTTTGAAAGAAACACAAGCCTAAACACTTGAGCGTTGAGTGAATTAATTATCCTTGGTGAGGGGCGAGACTCATTGACGACTAGTGAAATTTTGGTTAAGTTTTTGAAACCACTACTTGATTGGTAGTAGTATGATGGTTGAGTTCACTCCTTTGTTGATCTTGAAGGTCCTCTTGATAGTTGAATGTTTGATCTTAGGAAGACATGCTTGATTTAGATGAAGTGGTTGTGGTTGACATTATGTGGGAAATTATTGGTTATGAGTCCATTAGTCTTATATCAATTCATTGTGTGTCTTTGAGTCCTTTGTGGTTTTTTGCTTTGAGTATTTTTGTGTGTAGTTTAGTACTTGAGGACAAGCAAAACTTAAGTTTGAGGTGTTGATAATCCGCTAGATTATCTAGTTTTATTCTAGATTTTCTAGTTGAATTTACCATATTGATGAGTTGTATTCTCAATTCTTACTTAACTTTGGCTTTGTTTTTCTTAAGTAATGTTTAGAGTCTTTATGTAACACCCCGTTTTTTGTAAATAAGCTTAATGTGTTTATGTATGCTATAAATATGTTTGTATATGTTTTTTATGTTTTTTTATGTCTAAGTTTATGTTTGGGGAAGTTTAGCCTTAGAAAGATTCAATCCTTTTAGAGTCCTAGTAACTTGTTTCACCGTTTTGGCCATATCTTGAGTTCTAGATGTCCGATCGATGTGATCTTTGATGTGTTGGAAAGCTAGGAGAATTATCTACAAGTCTTATTTATGTGTTTTGGCCAATTTTGTTGTTTAGTAGGTCTCGCACCTCAATCATTGTTCACCCCATGAACTGTATAGATCCAGAAACGTGTTTTGGGCTATAATTAAGCCCAATTGTGCATAAACCATCCTTAACCTCCAAAACCATGACCTTAACCTAATGTTATATATCTAAACCACTCTAGATCAACCTTCATTCACCCCTCTTTGAATTCCTAACCCTTTTCTCTCTAAAACTCCCTCATAGGAACCCGTTCTTGCACCATTCTTCACCGCTTCATGATAGGAGAACATTGCTATGAATAGAGGTTCGTTGTGCTTGTTGTTTGGGACTTTAGAAAAGGTAAAATTCGTTCACCTTGTCCCTTGTGTTTCTTTCTTTCAAGTTCTTTATCTTTTCCTTTTGATTTCTTGATCTTAGAGTTGAATCAATGTGTTTCTTGTCGTTCTTGAGGTAGTAGACAAGTGTTCGTGAGACGGGACCCTAGAGGACTTTCTTCCTTTCCTTTTGAATTTCAATCTTCATACCAGGTATGGGGAGAAGGGATAGTATGAACATATAGGCATTGGGGGTAGCGTAAGATGAAGAGTTAACCCATGACCTTATTGTTTGCTATTTGTCTATTTGTTGTCTTGCTATATGTTTATCTGTGTTTGCTTATAACTGACATGTTTATTCATGAATGCTTATAATGTTGTTATGTCATGGATGATAGTGTTGGTGTTATGGTTGTTGAGATAAATGTTGATATCAATAAATGTTGTTATGTTGTTATGCCATGCATGATAGCGTTGGTTGTTATGGTTGTTGGGATAAATGTTGATATCAATAAATGTTGTTATGTTGTTATGCCATGAATGATGTTGTTATGCCATGGATGATAGTGTTGGTTGTTATGGTTGTCGAGATAAATGTTGACGTTAATAAGACTCTAACCAATTAATAGGGCTTATTAATGATGTTAAGACCTTAGAAGAGATGTTAATAAAGATAAATGCATTTAAGGAATGTTTTCCCGGTTTGTTCATAAGACATGAATATAGTATAAGAGGCAAGGTTATGTTCATAGGGCTTAGTCAAAGACCCTAGGATTGATTAGTGAGTGTTTTAGGGACGTTAGTATTGAAGCTGGAAGTAAAAGACATGGGAACAATTAAAGGTAGTGAAACTGAGAATTGATGGTGTAGTTTAAGCCAGTAGGTTTGATCTTCGAATGCACCAGGAAACATAGTAAGGGTTTCCAACCCGTTCTGCCCAGATCAGTACAGCCATGCTCCAACGAGCACAGTCGTGCTTGTTAGGCAGCACGCCCATGCTCAACTTAAAGTTCATCACGCTCGTGCTGAGGGTGAGCACCTGTCCAGAACAGAACGCAGAAAGCAGAACAGGGGTGGTTCACCCCCGTTGTTCCTAATAATGAAGAAGACACCAAACCAAGTAAAGACAAGTTCGATAACTTAAAGATAATAATGTACCTTGATAGCCGAGTGACCAAGGGGGCCATGATGCTTAATGGTCAAGGTGTTGAGCTCTGGTGCCTATGGACCAGAGTGTTAATAAATAAAGTGAAAAGATGTTGTTCTGTACCTTGGTAGCCGAGTGGCCAAGGGGGACCTTGATAGCCGAGTGGTCGAGGTGTTGAGCTCTGGTGCTTATTGGCCAGAGTGTTGTTGTTCTGTACCTTGGTAGCCGAGTGGCCAAGGGTGCCTTGAAGCATAATGTCAAGGTGTTTTTAAAAGATATTGGACCTTGGTAGCCGAGTGGCCATGGGGGCCTTGATGCTTAATGGTCAAGGTGTTGAGCTCTGGTGCTTTTTGACCAGAGTGTAAGTGAAAAGATTATGTGATTAAAGATTAAAGACTAAAGATGAAAGATAACGTTGATGATGATGATCAACTTGGGTAGCCGAGTGGCCCAAGCTGAGGTGGTGATTGTTGGTTATGCATTGTGTTGGTCATTCATGCATTTGGAGTAGTGGAGTAGCGTTGCATCACATAACATACCTTGTTTGGAATGATATATATATATATATATATATATATATATATATATATATATATATATATATATATATATATATGATATTGATGTGATGAAATGGTTATGCTTGATATGCTATGTTTTTATGATGCATGTTCATCTTGCTAACTGCTTCCATGCCATTATGTTTTATACATGTTTCTTACTCCCCATCTTTTGTTGTTTGCTTTACATGTACTTTTTTGGTTATGCAGAGGACGGTGAGCAGCTTGCTGAGGAGTGACTCTGAGGAGCTGCTACTCGTAGTGAGGATTTCTTTTGTTTATGTTGTTTATCCGAGATGTTTCGGACTATGGTTATACCAGCTTTGTAATGTGACATCGGAGTTGGGTTTCGTTTATGTTTTCAGTTATGTTTCTTTAAAACATGTTTTCTTTTTCCGCGTTTGAGAAGTTATGTTACAATGTGGCAACCTCTGCTCGGTTTTTATTATTATGATATAATATGCATGTGTTATTTTTATTTTATTTTTTGTATCGCTCTTATGTGTTATGAATACATGCGGGGTAGAGGGTGTCACACTTTAAGTATATTTTTTCTCTTTTAATTAGGAAATTTAGACGATTTCTATAATTTCTTGTTTGAAGTTATTTCAGGTGCATACTTGCACTAGGAAAGGAGAAAAGTGAAGTCTGTGAGCATTGGAAGCAAAAGAACAAGGACAAGCAGATGAAGAATTGGAGTTTGACTATTTTGGTGCTTAGGCCCGTTGCAAGTTTATTAGGCCCGTCCTAATGTCCCTTTTCTGCTGGGCTTAATTTTTAAGTTGCGCCGGGCGCAATATACTTATGCCTGTCGTATCGTGCACTGCAGAACCTGTGTATAGAATTTCTCTGTATTGACCTAGGATCTTCTTGCTAGTCTTTTGGCTACATCTCCTTGAGTTAAGGACTATTTTCTGTGACTATTTCACTGTTTTCCTTCAATGGGTTTGATTCTTATTGCTTTGTTTTTTATTACTTTGATCATGAACTAATTCCTCCATTCTAGGGAGATGATGTAGACGCGTTTGGACTGTTAAATGTTTTTATGATATTTTTGTAGTTCTTTTCTTCACCCATTTTGTGTTTTACTTCTGCGCTTAAGGCTTGCTTACAACTCGCCATTTTTATGCATGATTTGCCAAACATAATGATACTGAGAGTGAAGAAAAAAACAAGCAATATAGATACAAGATTATATCATATTGAATCCGATAACATGACAGAGAAGGATCAAGAGTTAGATTGTGTACCTTGGAGCATCGTAGAATCCATCACCACAGATCAGAATGTGAGAGGGTTGCTTCTCTCTTTCTGGTTGGTTCAGTGTGTGTGTCTGTATGAATGCCTAATAGGGAGGCAATCCTTTTAACCTACCAGCAGAGAGTAGGGACCTCTCAACGGGTTAACATTAGAATGACCCAGCCCATCATAGGGTCATTCTTAGTAAATACCCAACAACAATTTCATCAATTGGTTACGTAATTAAGAATTAATTTTGTAACTGATATATTATAATTTAATTATAATTAATCACCAATTAATGCTAATCCAAATATTATTAAATTAAAATTTAACAATTCTCCCACTTGGATAGCATTAATCAATTATTAAAAGGAATATCAGTTACGATCAAAGCACACGTTAACCAGCAGTATAAGAAATATAAGCTTTAACAATGCAGAAATAGTATCCGATAGGGAAGTAAATCATACATGCTAAAGACTCATATCTCACATAAAGAATGATGAATATAAAATTGCATATAATTAATAAAGAGAAATATGCAATTCAGGAATGGTCCAAGCATCTTAAAATGCTATAAGAGATATGAAAACAAGAATGACGTCAATTTACATATCTCATAAAAAACGATAATGGGCAAATAATGGTTTCAGACTCCCACTAATCCAATACATCAAAAGACTTAACTAAGCCCATATGAATTACATGATTCCGGAATATTCCAACAGTTAAGCCTTTGGTTAGTGGATCAGCAAGCATGTTTCTGTATCAATATGCTCAATACGAGTCCGAAACTCCCGAATCTTCTCTCTAACGAACAAATATTTCACATCAAAATGCTTAGTGCGAGAAGAGCTTCTATTGTTATGAGAGAAGTTCACAAAGCAGCAGATTGTCACAATATATCACAAGTGGCCTAGATATGCTTTCAACAATATGAAAGCCGTAAATTAAATTTTTCAGCCACATGGCTTGACAAGTAGCCTCATAGCAAGCAACATACTGCCTTCCATGGTAGAAGTAGTCGTAAGCGTCTGCTTGACGCTTTTCCAAGAAATAGCTCCTCCCGCCATCATAAAGATAAAGCCGTAGATTTTCTATTCGTCAGGGCAACTCGCGAAATCGAATCGGGAATAACCAGTGACCTGAAGTTGATCGGACTTCTTATAGGTCAACATATAATCTTTGGTTCCCCGCAAATATCTCATGGCCTTTTTACGGCTTTCCAATGACCCAAACCTGGTTGCTCAAGTATCTCCCTAAAGCATTTACAAAGAAAAGCAATGTCGGGACGAGTACAAACTTGAGCATACATTAAACCGCCAACAATGGAAGCATATGGGACTTTTTCCATTTCATTTATTTCTACATCATTTTGAGCACATTGAGATTTAGAAAATTTTTTCCTCACCCTTTTGAACAGTGCAAGACATGGGGAGCAAGAATGCATGTTAAACCTTTTGAGGACCTTTTCAATATATCCTTTTTGAGACAATCCAAGAACACCACGTGACCTATCACGATAAATCTGGATGCCTAAAACAATGAAGCATCACCAAGGTCTTTCATTTCAAAGTGGCTACTCAACATAAGTTTTGTCTCTGGTTAGAATTTTAACACAACTGCTAGCAAGAAGTATATCATCAACATATAGAACGAGAATGATGAACTCACCCTCACAAGTCTTCAAGTAAATGCACTGATCTGAGGCATTTTCTTTGAAGCCAAGAGAAGTGACAACCTGATCAAACTTCAAATACCATTGTCCTGAGGCCTGTTTGACTCCATAAATAGACTTATTCAGCTTGCAAACCAAGTGCTCTTTGCCTGTTTCAGTAAAACCTTCAGGCTGAACCATGTAAACATCTTCAGTAAGGTCTCCATTCAGAAAAGCCGTCTTCACATCCATCTGGTGAAGTTCTAGATCAAAATGAGCTACCAAAGCCATGACAACTCGAAATGCATCTTTTGTAGAGACTGGTGAGAAGGTCTCCTTATAGTCAATGCCTTCTCTTTGGTTATAGCCTTTAGCTACCAGTCTGGCTTTGTACCTTTCAACTTTACCATCTGGAGTACGTTTGGTTTTGAAAACCCATTTGCATCCAACAGGTTTACAACCAATTGGTAAATCCTCTAGATTCCAAACACCATTATGAGACATAGAAGACAACTCATCATGCATAGCATTCAGCCAATCAGAAGCATGAGAGCTAGAAATTGCCTCCTTAAAGGTAATAGGATCATCATCATCATTGAGGTCAAACTCATGTTCCTGAAGATATACAACATAATCATCTGGTATGGAAGATCTGCGCACTCTTTGAGATCGTCTCAATGAAACTTCATCAACAATAAGATCATGTTCTTGTTCATCTACTAGTGGTGCTGCCACACCATCTTCATGTTGAAGATTCTGATCATCATCATTAGCTGGAATCATAACTTCTGTAGGAAAAGGAACAGCTGGTATAGGAACTATGGTGCGATCTTCTCTAAGAGTAACTGGTCGTGGTATATCACTCCCACTATCCAAGTCATCCTCAAAGAAAACCGCCGATCGTATTCGACGACTCGCATAGAATGAGATGGACAATAGAATCTGCTACCTCTGGAACCCACACAATAGCCAATAAAGAAACCACTAACAGTCTTAAGATCAAGCTTCTTAGACTGAGGATTATAAGGTCTAACTTCTGCCTTACAACCCCATACATGAAAATGTTTCAAACTCGGCTTCTTTCCACTCATGAGCTCATATGGAGTTTTTGGTACAGACTTGCTGGGTACTTGATTTAAAATGTAGACAGCAGTTTTTAAGGCATCTCCCCAAAGAAAGTCTGACAATGATGAATGGCTCAACATACACCTTACCATATCCATAAGTGTGCGGTTACGCCTCTCTGCAACTCCATTTTGCTCAGGAGTACCAGGCATAGTGTATTGAGCTTCAATACCGCATTCCTCAAGAAATCTGGCAAAAGGTCCTGGGTTTCTACCCGTCTCATTATATCTACCATAGAATTCTCCACCTCCGTCGATCTTACATATTTTATCTTCCTACCTGTTTTCAACTCAACAAAGAAATTTTAAAAGATTTGAAAGCAGATAGGGAACTAGACTTTTCTTGAAGGAGATCTATCCATCCATATCTCGAGAAGTCATCTATAAAGGTAATGAAATACCCATATCCACCCATGGCAAAGGGTGTAATAGGTCCACACAGTGCGGTGTGAATCAACCGTAGCACATCATCACACCTATTTGCCGCTTTATTCCTAATTTTGGCAAAGAATTTGCCCTTGATGCAATCAATACATGTATCAAAATCGGAGAAGTCTAGATCATGAAGAATACCTTCCTTGACTAGCCTCTCAATACGGGGCCTAGAAATATGCCCCAAACGTCGATGCCATAACATAGAAGAATGCTCATTAATCCTACCGTGTTTGTTTCCAACAAAGAGAATTGATGAGACATATCATGTAGATTTAACATATAAAGGCCATCACGTAAAACCCCGAACCAACGGAAATAGAATCTGAACAAACAATCAATTTTCCACTACCAAACTTAAAGGTGTAACCACATTTATCCAAAGCAGAAACAGAAATCAAGTTCCTTCTCATAGAAGGTGCATACACAAAGATCTCTTAAAAACAAATTATGTCCAGAAGGCAAAAGTAAAGAAACAATTCCAATGTCAATAACGTAAACTCCAGCTCCATCTCCCATAATAATTTTAGACTCAAGCATCACTTGGTTTCCTCAAGCTTGTGAACCCATTCAAGGAATTCACAACATGAATGGTTGCACTCGAATCTAACCACCAAGTATTTGGAGGAACATCAATGACATTGGATTCAAAGCATGTTAGAGCCAGGAATATACCTTGCTTCTCTTGTTTCTTTTTCAAGAAATAGCAATCATCTACCTTGTGGCCATACTTCTTACAATACTTGCAGTTACCCTTGAAGAAACTTTTCTTAGCCTGCAGATGCTGCTTTGTATTTTTCTTCTTTCCCTTTTGATCTTTCTTCACAAATCTTGAACCTGAATTAGAAGTAGGAGTTGGAGCAGATGCAGCAAAATGAGCACTGTGTGATTTACCCTTTATAATCGACTCTTCTTCTTGTGTAACAATGGCAATCATCTCGGCCCACTGTCCATTCAGCCTTCTGTGTATTGTAAGAGGTCTTCATAACATCGAATTGTGAAGGAAGAGATTCAAGAACACGGTAGATTAAAGTACTTTCGCCAATTTCAACTTTAAGAGATTTCAGTTTGTTGTAATAGTGCATTAGCTTCATGATATGCTCACGCACACCACTGACCCCATCATATTTGGTCTTGTCAAACAAGGAAAGATACTGACTTTTCTGAGCCTTCTCAAAAGTCATAAATTTCTCCCCAACAGCTTTCTGATATTCTTTAGCATTATCGGTCTCTAAGATACTCTGCCTGATGGATTTTTCCATAGTATACTTCATCACTTTCAGGCACACTCTATTAGAGTGTTCCCATTTCTCATAAGCATTCCTCTGAGCTGCAGTAGATTCATTTGTGAGAGCTGCTGGCTTGTCTTCCCTCAAGGCCAGATCCAAGTCAGCAATGATTAAGTAGAGATCTAGAGACTCTTTCCAGTCCTCATAGTTTGTCCCATTTAGAGTTTTGACAGAATTTGGGAAGGAGGCTGACATAAAACAAAGAATAAGGAATCATTAAGAATTGAAAGGTAATATGATTCCATATATATGTTCAGCCAATCTTGCCCATAATACAAATTTCTTATTCATTATAATTCCGCCTAAGGGTCCCGAATCATAATAAATAAGAAATATAATAAGAAGAATAATACAATGTACAAAACTTACATCACCAAAATTTCTAATACTGATAGGGTACTTGAAAACCATAATTGACATAAGCTTGAGACAATAGTACGATGTATAATAACGAATTACATTAATAATAGTACACCGATAGGGTATAATTATTATTAATATAATACAAATATAACAAATTAGAATAATTAATTATTTAATAACACAAATTTTGTATAATTATACCCACGATAGGTGAGTTCATAACTATACAAAATATCAATAGTCATGCTACAATTATACATTAGAAAAATTATATTATATAACAAATATAGCATAGAACACACAACTTAATTCACATAAGGCTCTAAAATTAATTCCATCTATATGACACATGATCAAGGAGAGTATAACATATCAAAGTGTCACAAAAAAGCAGGGAACAATCATAGAATTTTAGACCAAAAAAAACTGAGAGTACAATATTAAAAAATACAATATATTTTTCGGATTTAACTATATAAAATGATTCGCGAGGCGAGAATCCGCTTCCAGAATAGCGAGGCGAGTAGAACAGTCAGCAACGTTTGGTCAGCAACGTTTGGTCTTCTCGCGAGTACTCGCGAGGCGAGTAAAGTGTTCGCGAGGTGACCCAGAAACCTTGCATTTTCCTAGAACAGTCAGCCTTCGGGGTCGCGAGGCGATAAAAACTCTCGCAAGGCGAATCTGCATCGCAGGGAGAGGTCATCTTCCTCGCCCAGCAACCAAAAACGGGTCGAAGTGACCCGCGATACAGACCCGATTCATTCTCCTGTTTTAATCAACCATTTTCGATGATTCTTGGGGGGTTTTGATCGTTACTGTTCGATCAATAGAAGCCCCATACTAATTTGGAAGATTATTCGTCCAGTTGCAAGAAAACGAGATCGAACAAGTTGGGGTTTTCACGCAAAAAAAGAAACGAAAAAGCATCGATTTCTCACGTTTTATTTGATAAAATCCAACGATTTTTGAGTATGTTACTCGAATAACATGCGGGAAGAAAAGCCCTTTATTGATTTCAGAGTTTGTAAATAAACTAATCATGATTTTGATTCAAGAACTCCAGAAAAAACAAAAGCCATGAATTTGTACAAAGTTGTTCTTGATCCAATTCAACAATAGCTATAATATGTATCTATTTGGCTCTGATACCAATTGAAGAAAAAAACGAGCAATATAGATACAAGATTATATCATATTGAATCCGATAACATGACAGAGAAGGATCAAGAGTTAGATTGTGTACCTTGGAGCATCGTAGAATCCATCACCACAGATCAGAATGTGAGAGGGTTGCTTCTCTCTTTCTGGTTGGTTCAGTGTGTGTGTCTGTATGAATGCCTAATGGGGAGGCAATCCTTTTAACCTACCAGCAGAGAGTAGGGACCTCTCAACGGGTTAACATTAGAATGACCCAGCCCATCATAGGGCCATTCTTAGTAAATACCCAACAACAATTTCATCAATTGGTTACGTAATTAAGAATTAATTTTGTAACTGATATATTTGATGTCGGGTGCGGATGCGCGCGTGCGATTCCGGCAAGTGTACCGGATTGCCGTCAAGTAATAAAAGATATCGAACCCACAGAGACTGTGTTCCCGAATCGCAATCGGTTTTCGAATCGATTATATCTGGACAGTTTTTAGAAGGTTTTGAAAAAGGTTTGAATTGAAATTAAGAGATAGATGAGCAGAGAACAATTTAAAACAGAAAACAAATGTTTTTGGGATTTTTTTATCTAAACGGATTCCTAGGGATTTGGGTTACCTTTGAGGCTGTTTATGTTGTTAATCTGATTTACCTTTGTTGATTACTGAAATTGCCTTGAAGGCGAGTTTATCCTCTAATAGCTTAAGCTCCCTCTCGGGTTACAAAAGCCGTGCCCAATTGACCCGACCCCTACTCTCGTGGTAATCGATCCCAGATTGGACCCTTTGCGTTCCGTGACAACTCGTTGCTCCTCGAGGGACGGCTTCTAACTCTCGTGATTTCAGTCCCAAGTCTGACTTCTATAGGTCCGACACCCAAGTTCACCGCTAGGTTCCTCCTTGAAATGTCTCAGTCATGCAAATAACCTAAGTTCACCGCTAGGTTCCTCCTTGGATCATTCACATCTCACAAACCAGTGGCTGCCGGGCTTTACGAGTGAAACACCCTAGAAATCCTAAGTTCACCGTTAGGTTCCTCCTTAGAACGTCTACGTCACGCAAATAAACGGTTGCCGAAATTTATGAGTGATTAACACACTAGAAATCAGATCTAAAACAATAATGAAATCAAAAACGATTTTACATCAAATCAACTTCATTTACAAACCTCGGGCAGAGCCCTAGTCCCTAGAAACTAAGCTACTACTCCAGTCTTGCCATGGAGATGACAAGCTGGGTTGACAACATAATAGAAAATCAGAAAAGAGAAGAGAGGAGAAGAAGAGAGAGATCCTAAATCTATGCCTAGAGTAGTAGCCCCCAAAGGTCTGATGTGTTCTGCCTCTGCCTGGTCCATATTTATAGAAATGGGGAAGTTAGAGTCCCAAACCAACTCAAAATCTGATCTATTTCGGTTTCTTCAGGTCCAAGTAATGCGCGTCACGGCCGTGATGGCCATCACGGCCAGGCCGTGACGGTCTCTCTCGCTCTCGCGATCTGCAAAAACCCGCCTTCTCGCGAGGCGAGAATGAGCTCGCGTCGCGAGCCCTCTGCTTTTGGCCCGTGGATCTCAATCACTACCGGGCCGTGATGTGCTCGACTTGTGGTGGTTTTGGGTCACGGCCGTGATGGCTATCACGGCCAGGCCGTGATGCACTCGACTTCACCCTTTCTTCTTCTTCTTCAGTTTTGCTCGATCATGGCCGTGATGGGCATCACGGCTAGGCCGTGATGGGCATCACGGCTAGGCCGTGATGGGCTCTGTTTGGCTCATTTTCTTCAGTTTTAAAGCTCCATTTTCATCCAAACTTCATCATGGTTGATCTTGAGCAATTTACCCTTGATATCTGCAAAACAACACACGAAAACCGCCTTACTCGTTCCAAAGGAAAATTAACCTAAAATCTAATAAAAATATGCCTAAACTACATGAAAATGCATGTGAAATGATAGACAAAGATGATGTGGAATCACACTCATCAATATTATAATTTAATTATAATTAATCACCAATTAATGCTAATCCACATATTATTAAATTAAAATTTAACAGAGAGGTCAGCTATGTGTTTAGAGCATTGGGGGTAAAACCATATAGTTTATGCGGATAGAGATATACCGTAGGGATTATATGCAACCTTCATAGGGAGTCATAGAACTTAATAATATCTTAATAATTAACCATCATAGAGATATAGTTGGTTAAGGGTTAAAATGTGTTTGCTAACTGTACTCAAGAGAGACGTTAGGATAATTTAGGACTCTTGGTTGACAAAAGAAAGAGGATTAGTAATTGTGAGAATTCATAATTGCATCAAACTTGATAAACGTATGTGAAATCAAATCCCTAAACCTTTCTCATAATTGTTATTCATCATAATATTGTGACTGTCTTCTTATTGCTTGTGTTAGTTTACTTGAATTAATAGTTTAATTGTTTTTAATCATTGATTCCAATATTCTCTTAATTGTTCGTTCAAATAGTTATTAAGTTTGCAAAGTGGTACTTGGTCTATTAATCCCAAGAACGATACTCAATATCATTGTTTTAATTATTACTTGTATCGATTCGGTACACTTGCCGGGATAAAAAAAACACTCATCGCTGGACAAGACAAACAAGTGAGAAAATTTGGTCATTCGATAAGTGAAGATCAACCTTTAATTAATCAAAGAGGTTTTTTACCACTAAAGTCTGAACAACAGGCCATAAAATGATAAATGAAATTTCTAAATTCAAATGCCCTCCTAGCAAGAACAGAGTAAAATGTGTCTCATTATTTGTACGACCAAGTTAAACATTAACACCACATTTTTCTACACTCAAATACTTATTTTTCCCCTCGACTTGAGCATTTCAACATTGCAAAAAGTGGTTGTATATGGTGTCAAATGATTCAATGTCTCTTCCTGATGATGGAAACACGTTATTCATTCAAAACTTAATTGAAGATAAATTACAGAAGGAGTGACTAAAGAGGAGGTCTAGTCCAATAAACAGAGACCAAAACAAAGTAACAAGTTTAGCTAAGTGAGAACAATGTACATTATAAAATTTTAAAATTTTAAAAACGCTAAAAGAGGATTAACTTAGCACCAAAGATGCATTCAATTGCTACATGGAATATAAAGAGAAAGACCAACTTGAGAAAGAAAAACAGAGAGACAGACAGAGAGAAAGATACTTTCTCTTTTGTCTAAACTTATTGCCTTATTAACTTATAATAACAATACCAAACCAAATTCAAATCATACAAGAATGCAATTCAAGGCCAGAGTGGAAATAGAAGTATAAAAATGTTAAGATACATATAGTACATGCAGGCATGACCCAAGGGTGAGGCTATTAAAACCCTTACTTTAGGTCTCACTTTGAAACTTTATATAATATTGTTTGCTACAATAAGGCAACAAGGCCTGTATAACGCATGGTTAGGTTCTTGGTTTTTGAGTGCTTGTATCCGAGTTTGAATCTTGTGCTTGTCGTTTATTATGTTTGTTTACCATATTGCAATGGAACTCCAAATGCACGGTTAGGCCCTGTATAACGCACGATTAGGTTCTTTGTTTGTGAGTGCTTGTTTCCGAGTTCGAATCTTGTGCCTGTCGTTTATTATGTTTTTTTTTACCATATTGCAATGGAACTCCAAATACTGGTAGGTGGGCTATGCATGCACCACATTTTTTTATTATGTCTATTTTTTTTCTTTTTTTTATTCTTGAGGCATTTTTGATTTGATACTCACCCTAATTAGTCCTTGGGACCGAGTGAGCACTCGAAGTATCCCTACGACTTAGATCATTTGGACCCGCTATGGGACTAATCTCCTAGTCAGCCGTGCGGTTAGTAAAGCATGACCAATGATTGTTGCATATATACCCAATGGTTGTTGAGGCATTTATTTAATTAGATATATTATTTTATTTAAATAATAACATCAAACTATTAAACAAAACAAAGTTAAAAATAATTGAAAGGAATATCTATTTGTTTAAGGTTTAAAGTGACATTTACATTATATAAAAAGATTATTTTTAAATTTTTTATTTAAATCAGAAGTTAATTTGTGATTATTTATAATTTTAAAATTCACTTTTTAATTTTTATAAAGATTACTTATTTATAAAATATTATTATTAATTTTAAAAAGACCTCACCTAAGAGTTCGCCTTAGGCCTCAATTGGTGTTGGGCCGGTCGTGAGTGCATGTGTGTGGGTTTGTGCAAGTTCAAAAGCATCTTCCAATATAAACCAGTCAAGATACACTCCTATACTAGCAAAAGTTGATTAAAAACCAAAAACCAAATGAAATGAAGTACCAGAAAAGCTTTTTGAATGACAGGATTCATATGTAATGAATCCATATAAAGTTTCTTCTAAAAGCATGAATTCCTCCAAAATCTCTAGGAACAAATATGCTTGCTATCTGCAAACCAAAAGAATAGTATGTGATGATTCATATCTAACATATCTTCAATCATCGATGGACACAAAATTCTAAAAAATATTATATTGTACAAAAAAAAATTTGAAATGCAGCATCCCGTGACTAATAAAGCAACATACCGAGGAAGGCATATAAAAGCAAATGGAAAAGAATAGCATCTATGTTCAAGCACAATTGTATAATTGTATAATGATAACAATTTCCCACCCAAAATTCCATAGAAATATTAATAATAAAAAAAAAAAGTAGTGAGTGTCATCTGGGGTTATATTCTCCATAGATCATAGCTTGAAAATTTAGCCGGCAACTCCCAGAGGCATATTGGTACCAATGATGATTATATGCAATTTGTAAATAGAAGTAATGATAAATATTATGTGGTGTTTCTAAAACACCTTTCCAGTCTCACTTTACAGACTTGAATTTTGTGAACTTAATTTTGGATTTGGGTACATTTAATACATGTTTACCTAAGTGCTTGCAGTCACCATGACATGCTTCTTCCAATGAGGAACAAAGGCAATGTCCTTATCATTCAGTAAAGGGCAGAATATTCAATATTACAACAGTTATTTTAAACAATATATTTTGATCAAAACAATTAAGTGTTCCAAAAGAAATGAATCAGTTTTAATCTATCATTGCGCTACTCTGCTGTATCAGTTTTTCAGAGTAAATAAAACAACGTTCATTTAGTTTCTTTCCTCACCTTGACTTTTAGTTACCACCATTAGCAGCTTTTTATGTCCTTCTGCAAGCACAAAGACCAAAAGCATGAACAACATTAGATGTGAGTAACTGAGCATAAGCAAGCATCTTCTTTAACACTTATTTAATGTGAAACCTAAGCCTTTCTTCTCTCTATTGCTTTTAGTTTTTTCAACATATGTTCATTACAACAAGTTTTGAACCCGGGATCTCCTTCTCAGATTAGGTGTATGGGTAACTATTTGGTAACTACTAACTACCTTCAGCACAAAAGCATTAACAAACCTAGCTATGATAAACACGCAGGGGAGATGGACTTGATAGAAAGTGTACCAATTGAACTTCTGACTTTTTAGGATCCAATGCTGGTTGTTATATCTCCAGCCCTTCACGTTTGATAATAGAAACACACCAAAAAATCATTAAAGACCAAATATCAAACACTCATTCTTAAGATGAATATACCCGGCATGTAACACCCCCTCGGGTATTACTATGTAACACATGCGGAAGTAAATTTAAAAGATAATTTAATGGTTGCTTTCGGAAAATTGTTTTCTTTCAAGTTAGAAAATTGGGTATAAAATATTTCTTTAAGGATAACTCTGAAATCCATAATACATACATTTAAAACATAAAGTCACATTCGTAACAAAATTACCATGACACACAACATTTCTCTAAGTTTCCATTTTCGAAAGAAAAAGTTTAAGCTACATATGGATGTATATAACACTACATTTATCGACCTCTTCAGATATACAACCCAATTCAGACTCTTAAGCTGGTCATTCTATCAAATATTCATTGGAGAGACCCCCTGTGGCCATCCCCCAATCAGAATACTTTCCCAACCTCTAACACTAGGTCTTCAAGTGACTTAGAAAGACTCCTCTGCAACATCGATACTAGAGTACCAAGGTACTACAGCAAAATCCGAAGAGACCTGATATAACTGTAGGAGTGAGACACCGGCAACTGGATATATCATACAACAACCATATACATGATACATACAACACATTGGCATATTAGCATTTAAGCATTATTCATAGATAAAATAACAAGTGTTATATTAGTGGGTCTTATACCCGAATCAATCAGTTTTATAAAGATAAGGCATGACACTTCAATCATCAGGCTCTAAACTTAATCTCCGGAGATCCCAACATCCTCAAAATGTGTTGATCAGACTCGATACACCGTCTCATTGGCTGGCTAAGCACAACGATAATACACCGTCTCATTGGCCATTTAGGCACAACGACTATGCACATTGTTTCATTGTCCATTTAGGCACAACGATACACGTACACCGTCTCATTGTCCATTTTAAGAACAACGATAATACACCGTCACATGATACCTTTCTTGTTAAGGTCTCACGTTAAAACCACGTCGGACACGTCTGCCGTAAATGCAAATGTAAAACATTTAGTTCTCGATGTTTTCTTTGTGTTTGTTCTCATTCGTTGTCGAAGCTTAAAGCTAACGACCATTCATAATTTTCATCACTTGAAATTACTCAACATCAACACAGGACATGCAGTCCGAGTGCTCAATCACAACACCTTAGGCCGATGCACCAGTCAAGACTTGTGGTCATAGAAAACAACATTCACCTTTAATAACGTTTATCACAACGTGATTAGGACATACAGTCCACAACAACGTGAATAGGACACACAGTCCACAACAACGTAATTAGGACACAGTCAACAACAACGTAATTAGGACACACAGTCTACAACAACGTGACACGGATCAAAGATCTACGTGTAAATTACAGAACGCTGGTATTTCGACGTCTCGTATACTAGATTCGATTTCACCTGTTCTTACTTTTCGTTCAGTGAAAATCAAATACCAAAATAAAACCTCGGTCACTTACCCAAGTAACCGGAACGTTTCCAAATCATTTAGGAGAAAATCATTTTCCTTTGCAAAATCTTTTATAAAGCAATTAGGAAATTCATTTGTTTTTTGAAATCCTTGATGGAATAAAGTCAAATATTTTCAAAGGGTTTTTCTTTCATAAAACACATAGTTCGAAAAAGGTTTTCTCTCATACAAAACTTTAGATTATGAAAGTGTAGTTTCTGTTGACTTAAAATCACTTCAACATTTCTTTTAAAAACGAGAGTCTTATTCTTTTTGATGTAAGCACTTTAAACACGAAACTTTTATAAATGAAACCAAAACTTTCAAAGTTCTATTCAAGGCTTATTGAGGCTTTTAATCCTTATAATCATTGAGCACAGACTCAAGTCCGGCTTCTCAAACTTCAATCAACAGTAATATATCTCAAACAGTAATATGATAGACAATGACAGTTCATCACATATATATAATTCACAATACTGTAAAGCAAGTAATAATCAACTTCAGGTAATAATCACAATAGCTCAAGTAAACAAGTCATTCAAGTATTGGCTCCATATCATAATAATATTCAAATCACTCAAGTTAAACACATACACACAGGCATATAGTCATTGAATGTCCCTAGGCAATCCCCTCTTACCTTCCGTGAAAGTAAGGAGATTAAATGCTTGAAGAGGTATACCACGAACGTCCTGCTTTCTCCGGGATATAAGTCTAAGGTTATAATCACAAGATCACAAGTTAAAATCAACCAAGAACACTAACCACAAGGTATAGGTTCGGCCAAGACTAGTTCTTAGGGTTAGAGATTCCCGAAAATATACAACTCATGGATTTATGATCCTTAAGTGTTAGGATTTCATAAACAATGATCATTTAACAAAGTTGAATTAAAATCCCACTAAGTTATAAACTTAGGGTATTCGGCCAAGGCTAGTAAAATAGGCTAGCATTCACTAAACTTTCCAATATCTTAGGTCTAGCATCCATATGTGTTAAGGAGCTCAAAACCATGATCATTTTGGAAAATAAAAACAAAGTATCCTAGGTCCATAACCTTCTAGGTTCGACCTTCATAAGATTTATAGGCTATAAATCTTTAAACTTTCCAATCTGTTAGACTTAGAATCCAAATATCTTATGGAGCTCAATTCCATTATCATTTTGGAAAACAATGGAAACTTAAACATTCCAATCTTAGACTTTGCATCCAAATATCTTATGGATCTCAAGTCCATGATCACTTTGAAAAATGAGAAATAACACATCCTAGGTTCCATAACATAGAATAATCAAGTTAGAAATCCTTAAAATTTCCAATCTCTTAGACTTAACATCCTTCTATATTAAGGAGCCTTAGTCCATGATCATTTTGAAAAATAAAACTCAAACATCTTTGCTCTAAAACATTTAAGTTTCGGCCTATATAGGATAATGAGGAAAAGTGTCTTTGTTTGATGAAACTCTTAAGTTTAGAATCACAAGGTATTAAGAGTTCTAAATCCATGATCATACTTGGAAAGCTGAAACTTAGTATTCTAGGCTTACTTATACATATTTTCGGCCATCATAGGAAAACAAGCTATCAAATCCTTCAGTATTTATAGATTTCATATCAAGGAATAGTTAGAAACTCAAACACATGATCATATTCCAAAAGTTGAAGCAAAAACCTCATAGGCCACATATGCTTAGCATTCGGCCTTCAAAGGAAGAGATAGGTAGAGATTTTTGTTTTACACAACCTCTTAGTATGTGAAAATGTAAGTTAATACAAGACTATAGAAAGTGGTTTCAACTCAAAATGAGTTTTCTACCATTTTAGAGAGATTTTAGAAGTTTAAAGCATATAAAGAACATATAAAGCAAACTATGAAATAAAAAGAGAAACTTGCAAAAAAGATTCATATGAGAGCATTACCCTTAGTATAAGGAAGAAATTTAATGAAGAACTCAAGTAAAAAAGACGAATAAAAACTAAAGCTTTAAGAGCTTGAACTTTTAAAAGAAAAAGAAGTAGTTGAAAGTTTTAATGGAGTTTTGGAGAAGGAAGGTGATGAAGTGAAAATGAGATTGATATATATAGAGAAGGGGGAGAGTCCACGGCTCCAAGGGGGAAAATAAGAGCTTGGGGTGCAAGCTTGGTCTAAAGGCATTGTTTGGTTGAAGAGGAAAGAGAAAAATAGGTTTTTAGAATATAATATGATATAATTTGAAAAATGTGATGATTACACTTTTGGAGTGTGTCATAAACCTTTCCCATCATGTCTCATGAAGTCACTTTACTTCTTTTGTGCTCCATAATCTACTTCATTTCGTACCCGGTTGCATTTCCGATCGTAATTCTTCCGGCGTTTTCGTCCGAATAAAATAATATATTTTATTTTTGAAAGAAAATTTTCAAAATATCCAAAGTTGAAGGAAACATAATAAAAACACTAACCATCTCGTTCACGGGTCAAAATTAGGTTTTCTGCACAGTAAACTTGTACCGACAGTGAAAACGTAGACCAGCTTCCGTCTGAATTTTCAACCGAAATTTTTATCGTGACTTCATATGTTACAACAACACAAGAAAATGATTTTATTTTAATTAAAATCATCCTCTGAGTTTAATGTAAAATAAACACATTTAAATATGTATTTACTACTACAGAAACTTGTCAACAAAACCCAAGTTCTTTCATTGTCATTTTAGTCATCATAAGAAAACATAAGACATGGTAAAATTAGGAGGAAAAAAATGGTTATTCAAGACTTCTGTATGACTCAAGAAAATAGTTATTTCCATCAAATTCCTCCAAGGGTAGACCAAATCCACCGAGATTTTAGCTCCAAATATAGAGATATATGCAAAAGATAGACCATAGTTAAAGAAAAAACAATGTTGTAAACCTTGCTTCTTCCTCGCTAAAAACTCATCTAGCACCTAGAGGCTAGAGCATGATGAATGATTTAACTTGGTGTACAATTATTGAATGTATAAAATAAAAAAGAGTAGAATGTTAAATTTTAATGTGTATAATATGTGGATTAGCATTAATTGGTTATTAAATTATAATTAAATTATTAATATATCAGTTATAAAATTAATTCTTAATTACGTAACCAATTGGTGAAATTGTTGTTTGGTATTTACTAAAGAGTGACCCTATGATGGGATGGGTCATTCTAATATTAACCCGTTGAGAGGTCCCTACTCTCTGCTGGTAGGTTATAAGAATAGCCTTCCCATTAGGCATTCTAATGCATGTAAACACAAAAACCAAAACCAACCAGAAAGAGAGGAGTAACCCTCTCACCTTCTCCAACATTCTGATCCACTATTCATCTCCCTCTCACCCTCTGATCTGCTGTGATGAATTCTGTGAATCTCCAAGGTATGAAATTCTTCTCTTTCCTTTGATTAACATGAATAACATGCTATGATTTGTATCTGTATGGTATTTAGAATTATAGGTTTTCCTTCAATTGGTATCAGAGCCAAGGATAGATACATGTTATAGCTATTCTGAAAATTATATGAACCCTAATTTATGTTTTTCAATCAAGATGCAAAATCTTTTTAGGGATTTTCATATCATGTTATATCAATATTGTAAAAATTTTGTTTGCCCAGAATTTTTTTCCTTCAGCAACTTTCGTTTTTCATGCCTTGTTCTTCAAAATTCGAAACTATGATTCTGACCAATGATTTCGAAAATTGTTTGAGGGCTTTTCTTCCCACATGTTATTCGAGTAACATACTCGAAAATCATTGGAGTTCATCAAATAAAATGTGAGAAATCGATGCTTTTTCGTTTCCCTTTTGCGTGAAATCGGTTCGACGCCCGCGAGTTTTGCTCGCCTCGCGATTCTCGGGCATCGCATCTGTGGAATTCCGGATTCGCCTCGCGAGATTATTCTCGCCTCGCGAACCTGAAAGCCGAAGAACAGTGAAATTGTCATGCTCTCCGGGTCGCCCCGCGACTACGCTTCCGCCTCGCGACCCCGAAGGCCGACTGTTCTAGGAAAATGAAAGGTCTCGGGGTCGCCCGTGACTACTCTTCTCGCCTCGCGACCCCGAAGGCCGACTGCTCGGGAAAATGAAAGGTTTCAGGGTCTCCTCGCGAACACTTTACTCGCCTCGCGAGTACCCGCGAGAAGACCAAACGTTGTTGACTTTTCACAAGATTCGCCTCGCGAGATACCTCTCGCCTCGCGAATATTTTATATGGTTAAAACCGAAAAATATATTGTATTTTTTAATACTGTACTCTAAGGTTTTGATCTAAAATTTTGTGATTGTTCTCTACCTTTTTTTGTGACACTTTAATATGTTATATTCTCCTTGATCATGTGTCATATAGATGGAATTAATTTTAGAGCCTTGTGTGAATTAAGTTGTGTGTTCTATGCTGCATTTGTTATACAATTTAATTATTCTAATGTATAATTGCAGCATTACTGTTGATATTTTGTATAGTTATGAACTCACCTATCGTGGGTATAATTATACAAAATTTGTGTTGTTATACAATTTAATTATTCTAATGTATAATTGCAGCATTACTGTTGATATTTTGTATAGTTATGAACTCACCTATCGTGGGTATAATTATACAAAATTTGTGTTGTTAAACAATTAATTATTCTAATGTATAATTGTAGCATGACTATTGATATTTTGTATAGTTATGAACTCACCTATCGTGGGTATAATTATACAAAATTTGTGTTGTTAAATAATTGATTATTCTAATGTGTTATATTTGTATTATATTAATAATACTTATACCCTATCGGTGTACTATTATTAATGTAATTCGTTATTATACATCGTACTATTGTCTTAAGCTTATGTCAATTATGGTTTCAAGTACCCTATCGGTATTAGAAATTTTGGTGATGTAAGTTTTGTACATTGTATTATTCTTCTTATTGTATTTCTTGTTTATTATGATTCGGGACCCTTAGGCGGAATTATAATGAATAAGAAATTTGTATTATGGGCAAGATCGGCTGAACATATATATGGAATCATATTACCCTTCAATTCTTAATGATTCCTTATTCTATGTTTTATGTCAGCCTCCTTCCCAAATTCTGTCAAAACTCTAAATGGGACAAACTATGAGGACTGGAAAGAGACTCTAGATCTCTACTTAACCATTGCTGACTTGGATCTGGCCTTGAGGGAAGACAAGCCAGCTGCTCTCATAAATGAGTCTACTGCAGCACAGAGGATTGCTTATGAGAAATGGGAATACTCTAATAGAGTGTGCCTGAAAGTGATGAAGTATACTATGGAAAAATCCATCAGGCAGAGTATCTTAGAGACCGATAATGCTAAAGAATATCATAAAGCTGTTGGGGAGAAATTTATGACTTTTGAGAAGGGTCTAACATGCTTTGAATCCAATGTCATTGATGTCCCTCCAAATACTTGGTGGTTAGATTCAGGTGCAACCATTCATGTTGTGAATTCCTTGCAGGGGTTCACAAGCCTGAGGAAACCAAGTGATGCTGAGTCTAAGATTATTATGGGAGATGGAGCTGGAGTTTCTGTTATTGACATTGGAATTGTTTCTTTACTTTTGCCTTCTGGACATAATTTGCTTTTAAGAGATGTCTGGTATGCACCTTCTATGAGAAGGAACTTGATTGCTTTCGCTTTGGATAAGTGTGGTTACACCTTTAAGTTTGGTAGTGGAAAATTGATTGTTTATTCAGATTCTATTTCCGTTGGTTCAGGAGTTTTACGTGATGGCCTTTATATGTTAGATCTACATGACATGTCTGTCAACCTCTCATTGTTGGAAACAAACGCAGTAGGATTAATGAACATTCTTCTATGTTATGGCATCGACGTTTGGGGCATATTTCTAGGCCCCGTATTGAGAGGCTAGTCAAGGAAGGTATTCTCCATGATCTGGACTTCTCCGATTTTGATACATGTGTTGATTGCATCAAGGGCAAATTTATCGCCAAGGTTAGGAATAAAGCTGCAAATAGGTGTGACGATGTGCTACAGCTTGATTCACACCGACTGTGTGGACCTATTACACCCACCGCCATGGGTGGATATGGGTATTTCATTACCTTTATAGATGATTTCTCGAGATATGGATGGATAGACCTTCTTCAAGAAAAGTCTAGTTCCCTAGATGCTTTCAAATCCTTTAAGGTCATCTGTTGAGTTGAAAACAGTAGGAAAATAAAATGTGTAAGATCCGACAGAGGTGGAGAATTCTATGGTAGATATAATGAGACGGGTAGAAACCCGGACCTTTTGCCGATTTCTTGAGGAATGCGGTATTGAAGCTCAATACACTATGCCTGGTACTCCCGAGCAAAATGGAGTTGCAGAGAGGCGTAACCGCACACTTATGGAGATGGTAAGATGTATGTTGAGCCATTCATCATTGCCGACTTTCTTTGGGGAGATGCCTTAAAAACTGCATGTCTATATTCTAAATCAAGTACCCAAAGAAGTCTGTACCAAAAACTCCATATGAGCTCATGAGTGGAAAGAAGCCGAGTTTGAAACATTTTCATGTATGGGGTTGTAAGGCAGAAGTTAGACCTTATAATCCTCAGTCTAAGAAGCTTGATCTTAAGACTGTTAGTGGCTTCTTTATTGGCTATTGTGTGGGTTCCAGAGGTAGCAGATTCTATTGTCCATCTCATTCTATGCGAGTCGTCGAATCTGATCGAGCGGTTTTCTTTGAGGATGACTTGGATAGTGGGAGTGATATACCATGACCAGTTACTCTTAAAGAAGATCGCACCATTGTTCCTATACCAGCTGTTCCTTTTCCTACATAAGTTTTGATTCCTGCTAATGATGTTGATCAGAATCTTCAACATGAAGATGGTGTGGCAGCACCACTTGTAGATGAACAGGAACATGATCTTATTGTTGATGAAATTCCACTGAGACGATCTCAAAGAGTGCGCAGACCTTCCATACCAGATGATTATGTTGTATATCTTCAGGAACATGAGTTTGACCTCAATGATGATGATGATCCTATTACCTTTGAGGAGGCAATTTCTAGCTCTCATGCTTCGATTGGTGAATGCTATGCATGATGAGTTGTCTTCTATGTCTCATAATGGTGTTTGGAGTCCGGAGGAATTACCAATTGGTTGTAAACCCGTTGGATGCAAATGGGTTTTCAAAACCAAACGTACTCCGGATGGTAAAGTTGAAAGGTACAAAGCCGGACTAGTAGCTAAAGGCTATAACCAAAGAGAAGGCATTGACTATAAGGAGACTTTCTCACCAGTCTCTCTACGAAAGATTCATTTCGAGTTGTCATGGCTTTGGTAGCTCATTTTGATCTAGAACTTCACCGATGGATGTGAAGACGGCATTTCGAATGGAGACCTTCATCAAGATGTTTACATGGTTCAGCCTGAAGGTTTTGCTGAAACAGGGAAAGAGCACTTGGTTTGCAAACTGAATAAGTCTATTTATGGACTGAAACAGGCCTCCAAACAATGGTATTTGAAGTTTGATCAGGTTGTCACTTCTCTTGGCTTCAAAGAAAATGCCTCAGATCAGTGCGTTTACTTGAAGACTTGTGAGGGTGAATTCATCATTCTCGTTCTATATGTTGATGATATACTTCTTGCTAGCAGCTGTGTTAAAATCCTGACCGAGACAAAACTCATGTTGAGTAGCCACTTTGATATGAAAGACCTTGGTGATGCTTCTGTTGTTTTAGGCATCCAGATTTATCGTGATAGGTCACGTGGTGTTCTTGGATTGTCTCAAAAAGGATATATTGAAAAGGTCCTCAAAAGGTTTAATATGCATTCTTGCTCCCCATGTGCTGCACCTGTTCAAAAGGGTGAAGAAAAATTCTCTAAATCTCAATGTCCTCAAAATGATGTAGAAATAAATGAAATGAAAAAAGTCCCATATGCTTCCGCTGTTGGCAGTTTAATGTATGCTCAAGTTTGTACTCGTCCCGACATTGCTTTTGCTGGAAATGCTTTAGGGAGATACTTGAGCAACCCAGGTTTGGGTCATTGGAAAGCCGTAAAAAAGGTCATGAGATATTTGCAGGGAACCAAAGATTATATGTTGACCTATAAGAAGTCTGATCAACTTCAGGTCACTGGTTATTCTGATTCTGATTTCGCAGGTTGCCCTGACGACCGAAAATCTACTTCTGGCTTTATCTTTATGATGGCAGGAGGAGCTATTTCTTGGAAAAGCGTCAAACAGACGCTTACAGCTACTTCTACCATGGAAGCAGAGTATGTTGCTTGATATGAGGCTACTTGTCAAGCCATGTGGCTGAAAAATTTGATTTCTGGCTTTCATATTGTTGAAAGCATATCTAGGCCACTTGTGATATATTGTGACAATACTGCTGCTGTGAACTTCTCTCATAACAATAGAAGCTCTTCTCGCACTAAGCATTTTGATGTGAAATATTTGTTCGTTAGAGAGAAGATTCAGGAGTTTCAGACTCGTATTGAGCATATTGATACAGGAAACATGCTTGCTGATCCACTAACCAAAGGCTTAACTCGTTGGAATATTCCTAATCATGTAATTCATATGGGCTTAGTTAAGTCTTTTGATGTATTGGATTTGTGGGAGTCTCAAAACCATTATTTGCCCATTATCATTTTTTTATGAGATATGTAAATTGACGTCATTCTTGGTTTCATATCTCTTATAGCATTTTAAGATGCTTGGACCATTTTTTGAATTGCATATTTCTCTTTATTAATTATATGCAATTTTATATTGCATATTTCTCTTTATTAATTATATGCAATTTTATATTCATCAATCTTTATGTGAAGTATGAGTCTTTAGCATGTATGATTTACTTCCCTATCGGATACTATTTCTGCATTGCTAAAGCTTATATTTCTTATACTGCTGGTTAACGTGTGCTTTGATCGTAACTGGTATTTCTCTTTAATAATTGATTAATGCTATCCAAGTGGGAGAATGTTAAATTTTAATGTGTATAATATGTGGATTAGCATTAATTGGTTATTAAATTATAATTAAATTATTAATATATCAGTTATAAAATTAATTCTTAATTACGTAACCAATTGGTGAAATTGTTGTTGGGTATTTACTAAAGAGTGACCCTATGATGGGATGGGTCATTCTAATATTAACCCGTTGAGAGGTCCCTACTCTCTGCTGGTAGGTTATAAGAATAGCCTTCCCATTAGGCATTCTAACAGACAGAAACACAAAAACCAAAACCAACCAGAAAGAGAGGAGTAACCCTCTCACCTTCTCCAACATTCTGATCCACTATTCATCTCCCTCTCACCCTCTGATCTGCTGTGATGGATTCTGCGAATCTCCAAGGTATGAAATTCTTCTCTTTCCTTTGATTAACATGAATCACATGCTATGATTTGTATCTGTATGGTATTTAGAATTATAGGTTTTCCTTCATAGAAGACCTGTTCATAAAAAAGCAAAGCAAGCTAACACATCATGCTTTAACAAAAATCAACATCTACACTTAATTAAAGACATGAAAAAGGCAGGAAATAGCACCTCGGAACTAAAAAACAAAATGAACCATCTCTTATAACAGTGCCAACCTTAAGAACTTAAATACTAAGTGAAATAGTTCCTACCTTCTCTTATAAGCATTCTTTCAAACAGCTAGAGTGCAATAATGAAAAACATCATAGTTTTGCATTCTTACATACAAATAAACGCAGAAAAAAGAGGGAACTAAAAATTCATAACAACATTCCAAACAAATTCAAAACAACATTCATGCTCAAAATTCAGAACTAACCTTTGGTGAGCGATTCAAAAAATGAAGCAAAGTGCAAATCATAATGAAGAAGAAGATGAAGAAGAGGCTCAAATTTAGAAATCATAAAATCTGATATTACGAAGAAATTGACAAATGCAGTGAGAGAAACTTACCGAACAGAGAGATGAATATGGAGGTGAAGAAATATGAGATTTGAATTTAGCGAGAATCAAAGATTACGAATAATTGGATAGTTCTTATTGTGATAGTTAAGACCCTTCCATAGCCGACTCACATTACTCTCGGATGCGCCACCACGAGTGTCCACGATTCATCTAACTCTCGGATGAATCACTGCGGACGGCCAGATTGCCTTAATCTCAGATGACCTCCCATTTGTTGAACATCCCCAATGCATGAATGCTCGAGGAACAGTCAACACACAATCAAACAATCACCACCTCTGCTTTGGTCACTAGGCTACCAAAGTTTTATCACAATCAACACCTCGGCCACTTGGCATCGATGCCCCCTTGGCCACTAGGCACCAAGGTCAACATTAACAACACCTTAACCATTAAGTATCAAGACCTCCTTGGCCAATAAGCATCAAGGTACAACAACGTGTGGTAACATCGTTACCGACTTAACCATATTTAACACTTTATAATTATCTCATTAAGTCTTCTTTAAATTATCTAACTTGTCTTTTCTTCGTTCGGTGTCTTATTATCATTGAGAACAGTTGGGGTGAAACACCCCGGTTTCTATTTCATTTTGTTTTGTCTAGGGGAGCACGGTCGTGCTTCCCCCAGCACTGGTGTGCTGACTTCTAAGTTAATAACGAGTGTGCTGACTATTGAGCACGGCCATAATTACTGGAGCATGTCTGTACTGATCTGGGCAGAAAAGGTTGGGAACCCTTGCTAAGTTTCCTAGGGCATTCCAAGATCAAACCTATTGGCTTTTAAACTAACCATCAATCATCGGTTTCATTATTCTCAATTAATCTCCATCTCTTACACTTATTGGGAATTAATCCTTTAATTCTTGTTCAGTTTATTAATGTCCCTAAAACACTCATGAATCAATCCTAGGGTATAGTCAAGACTATCAAGCATTAACCTTGCCTCTCATTACTATGATTCAAGCCTTGTGAACAATTGGGAAAACATCCCTTAATTCCATTCGTCATTGTTAACATCTTTTAATGTCTTATTCACATTATTAATAAGCCCTATTATTTAATTAGAGTCTTTTTAACATCAGCGTTGGCATTAACAGCCTCAACAATCAAACACTCATTCACAGCATAACAACATCATCGTCATCATTCATTCATGGCAATAACATCATCATAACAGTTTGCAATTAAAGCATGCCAACAAGTAGAGAACATTGACAATAGTCATATAACAAACAAATATCATTTAAGCAAATAGCAAACAAATAGGGTCATGGGTTAACCCTTCATCTTACATTAGCCCCAATGCCTACATGTCCATACTATCCCTTCTCCCCAAACCTGGTATGAAGATTCCCCTTAAACAACTCTACTCAGTTTCCCTCGAGCAGCTCCACGAACTTCCCAAGCCTTGGTCAACACAAAAGGTAACGAATTAATCCCAAATAACAAAAAGTAGGAGATTAAAGAGAGGGATAATCAGTTTACCTTTATTGAAACTAAATTGAACTTTCTCTTCCAAACGACTGCAAGAAACCCAAGAACTATGATGATTTCGAAGGAAAGGGGTAAATGAGGTTTTCTACCGTCTTAGGATTCCTAAAAGTGTCACAATGAGGGTTAACTCGTATCACTCCCTAAAACCCTCTTTTTATAACATCATATCCCGAGCACGGCCGTGCTTCCACTAAGCACGGTCGTGCTTAACGTGAGCACGGGGTTGTGCTCATTTAAGCATGGGCTCGCAACTTTAGCGTCAAAAATGCATATTTCTGACATGCTCATTCTCCCCCTGAGCACGACCGTGCATGTGACTCAGGCAGCCACAGAACACGTGCCTAAGCACAGGTGTGTTGATACATGAGCATGGCCATGCTAATTGAGACAGCCCTCGATGTCCCATTAAAAGAACCATATTTTATTTACTTCCTAATCATGATATTAGCGCTAAACGAATATATAACATCCTAGAAAACAAAAAATTTATAGCCAATGACTGAGAGGAGTGCTTATCATAAGTGCTTGGTCTAGGAGCAGACTTAGTAACTTCCTCATTCTCAGTTTCTGGTGGAACAGAGTCAACATTCATTGTAGGTCTTCAACTATGATTTTCTCATCAGTGTGCTCTGGAGGTGGAGATGGTGGAGGTGAGTCAGCAAGAGTAAGAACATGTGGGGGCAGCTCTTTGGCCTAGTAGACATGATCTTCTTCAAAAACAGGACTAGTGACAGGAAGTCCCAGAATGTTCTTGTAAATGAAGTATCTGCAATGTGATAGTCGACATTGTCCTTTGACTTTTGGAATGAGTCTTTTCTCTTCCATACTCAGACCAGATGAGGAAGCTTCTTGTGCACATTCCACCATGTGAGTTCTCCAAATATCAACAGCCATATCTTCACGAACATCTTCAACAGGTTATGCCAACCAATAGTCTATGACATTCTGATCAGTGAGGTTGACATCTTCAAGATTGATCATGCAGGAATCCGGAAATGGCATCTTTCCAGTATTCCTCTGTTTCTTCTTGTCCTTGTCCTTGTTCAAGTCAATCATAGGAAGCCTTGGACATAGCATATAAGGCTTGATCCCAATTTTCATGTCTTTCAGAGTGTGGAACAGCCAGGTAGGAGGGACAAAATTTGCAGCTCTAACAACTCTGAATAGCTCAAATTCTGACTTCAGCATATCATACATTATATGATCAATTATATCAGCAGCTTTTCCATATTCTCTGGGATGTCTGAAAGTCTTCCATTTGGTCTTGTCATCCATGATGATAGGAATATGTCTGAATGATCTTGACCTTTTGTAGATGACATTTTCCAGATTTTTCTTTGCTGGATCCTTAGACCAGTCAGTGATGATGTGACTCTCTATATCTTCTGTGAAAGGTTTAAAAGGAGGGTATCGGACTAGGTTGGGAGTAAATCAAATACTGCTATGATAATATATTTTTTTTTGCTATCATGATATAAATTTGTCAAAAACACTTAGCATTTGCTACACTTATACTCTGATCTTATAATTTGTTAAAAGGTTTGTCATAATCAAAAAGGGGGAGATTGTTAAACTCAATGGCTTAGAAATTTTGATATATGACAAATACAACTTAATGTGTATGCAAGTGTTTTTAGTGTCAAATTGTAAAGACAGGTATCAAGCAATATTCAACAAGTTCAGTGAGCAATCAAAGGAGAATATTTAAGGAAGAACTTGGAGGAATCAAAGAGCAAGGACGAAGATAAAGGAATCATCAAGACAAGATCTTAACGAAGAAATTAGTGTTAAGTCTTAGATGATTTGTAAGAGATGAAATCTCTTATTCACAAATAAGCTCAATTTGAAAAGATGCATGAAATAAAATCATTTTTCATAACCTGCATTCAAATGAAGTTTTCGTAAATGAAAATGATTTTTGAAATAAGATTTCAAAGCGCTCGTCCAACACTGGAATAATATAAGCACTCGTCCAACACTGGGAATAATAAAAACTGGCATCCAAGAAAGTGATACAAGCGCATGTCCACTAAGGTGATACAAGCACACGTCCACTAAAGTGACACAAGCGCACGTCCATTGAAGTGATAAAAGTGCTCATCCACACAAGTCTTTGGACTTGCTAAGATCTTAATGAGAAGCTCCGTCCAATGACATGGCATATGGAGCTCGTCTACTAGTTGGAGTACATCCAATTACTTTGTGTTAGTGCTCCCGTCTGCTGACGTGGCAAATGGACGCGGCTATTTTTTCCAAATGGACGCGGCTATTTTTTTACAAATGGACGCGACTATTTTCTTCAAATGGACTCGGCTATTTTTCCAAATGGACTCGGTTATTTTATGGAAGCAAATTCTATAAGAACAATCAGAATCTTATTTCAAGAATGAGAATCAAGAAAACAGATTCTGTTAATCAGATCCAAATCTATTTTGATTGATCCCAACGATTATAACTTGTTTTCTATATAAAGAGGGATCAAAGGAACACTTAAACAACATATACGAATATCATAACATATCACAGTTTTACAAAATCGTTTTGAGAAATCAATTGTGAAAATCATTCATCATCTTTATTGAGCTTACTGTGAAAAGAGTGTTTCAATACTCATAAGTGCTTCAATTTGTTTATGTGACTATTGAGAGTTAGGAATCAACTTTTGTTTTTACTTTTGATTGTAAACAGAGAGGGAGTCTCTCTGAGTGATTAGGGTGAGGTATCCCTAAGGTTGAACATTGAGGCTTTTCACAAGAGTGTGGTATCTCGAGGTGAAGGAGTGCTCAGTGGTGTGAAGGTTTTTCAAGCTACCTGGTAAAGCTTGTGTGTTAGTGTGTGAAATCCCACAGATGGAGTGGGAACTGGATGTAGGTCACAGTGGAGGTGACTGAACCAGGATAAATCTGGTTGTGTGGTATCCCTAAACTCAAACTCCTTTACTTTCTGTTTATGTTCAAGAACCTGCAACTTTGATGTTTAAAGTTCAATATAATTTTTGTTCTTGATCTGTATAAACTGTATTTTGTTATTAATGAGTTATTAAATCCGAACCTATTCTGAATCTTTCTGAACTAATCTTTCTTATCCTCATCACCTTCATCGATTTTGTAAAAGATCCTGAGAACACTAATCCGCAACTCTGATTTATAAAGCTTTGTGAAAAAATTTTAAGAGGGAAATATTTTTTGAAAACACAATTCCCCCCGAGTCGTTGAAGCCAAAACAACAACATCTAATGCTAATTTTACAGGGTCATTAGCAGGAAGAGTTACATCAGAAGTCATAATAGACTTAGCTTTCCTTGGAGGTTGCCTTCTGGGTTGTGTGGGAATAGGCATATTAGCAACACCAGCAGTAGCAACAGTCCTCTGTTTCTTCAAAACAGTACTAATGGGAATCCTGTCCTCATCATCCTCATTATGAGATAGGATCACATTCCTTGATCTCTTCTGAGTAGGTGCAGGTTGAGAAGTAGCAGCTGATGGTTCCCTAATTACAATTCCACCAGCAATAGGCCTTTTAGGCATAGGTTTCCTTACTGCAGTGGTTTTCTTTTTAACTGCCCTTTTGAGTCCATGAACTTCAACATTGCTCTGCTCAACCATTTCTTCTTTGATCTTCATCATTTCCTCAGTCTTGGCCAAGCCAGCAGCAATGTAAGTACTCAAATTCATGTTGGCAACATTTGTTTTGCCAAAATCAGCAGTAGACATTGGCTTCTCAGTCAGAATTCTTGCTTGCTTTTCAGGGGACTGATAACTCATTTTTGAGTTACCTTTTAGTGTGTATACTTGGCCTAATTAATGGTTATATGTGTTTAATATTGGTGATTTGGATGAGTTTTACATTATTGGGCTTAATTGCTAAACATTGTTAATTTTCGGATTTTCAGTCATCCTGACCGTATTGCCTTGCGTAGAGCATAACCAGAGCTACAGATATCGGATTTTGGTGATCTTGCTATCCCTAGAAAGATAAGGAAGAGACCTACAATTTAAGGTTTCACAAGAATTGTAAAATTAGGCCAAAATCAAGGCTAAATTGGGTCCCGAGTTCTCTGGCGTGGATTAGTGCGCAGTCCATGATGTTCCTTCACTTAAATGGGCCTAACTTACTCATCTTAAGCCCAATTAAGGCATATGATACCTTGTTGGAAAAATTATGCAGAGGTCCTTAATTAGTTCAAGGGTTAGGTCAGGATTAATAAGCATAAATAGCAGTTTACATCCGCACAAGTCAGAGAGACGAAAATTAGACACTTTATCTTCTCCTCTCTTCTCTATTCTCTTCTTCTTAGTTTTCTGCACTTTGTTGGATGTTTATTGTTAAAGCTTATCCAATGGTGATGACTATGGAAGGCTAAACCTTTGATCAATCCTAGACATTCAACTAATTTGGTTTGAATTCTGAGTTCCCTATTCTTAATTGTTTTTCAATTGCTTCCTCTCCTCTTCTCTTCTTTCAATTATGATTTCTGTGTTGTGAGTGTGATTATGCTTGATCTATGTCTGATTAGATGTGGATTCAGTTTTCATAATTGAATTGAAATTAGAGACTAGTGTTGATTAACCTAAAAATCTAATAGAGATTAGGGAACCGATTGGTAACCTAAGTTAATCGAATTTGTGCACGAATCAATATTATTAGTGATTGCGATTGTGATTTCAATTTTGTTGATTAAACCCTACATGATTATGTAGTAGATTTGAATTAACAGAGAGGGAGAGCAAACAAGTTTATATCTTTTGGAACAATGACGAATTCTACCAAAGAACATGATGTCTTGGATTGATGTTTTTAATTAATTGAATTTCTTTGTTTATTGCAAATTGTTTTCTCGAAAAATTTGAAAACCCCCTTTCTCTAATATTCTTGATTGGCTGATAATTTTCAAGATCCTCATGAGACGACCAAGGTTGTTTTGCCTTGTACTACAATTTTTAATTACTATATTATTTTTACCCGTGTACGACCACGGATCAAATTTGGCGTTGTTGCCGGGGATCTTTGATTTTTATAAGCTATATTAGGAATTCTTTTTTTTTTTGGTACTAGTTTTTGTTTTTGTTTCTTTAGTCGCATAATATTCATCTTTGTTTTTTTGATATTTTTTTATTTTTATTTTTATTTTGCAGTGAATCTTAGTACTCCCCATGGATATTTGTATGCAAAATTATATGCCTAACGTTGATTATGAACCATCATGCATATATTATCCTCAAACCAATTTTGCTCATTTTGCAAGAGGTTATATAGATTCAAGTATGTCTGCGTCAATGGATAATTATTTGTCTCAAAGCACTTTGAGAGATTTTACCATATTTTATGAACCACCATGCATACATTATGTAGAGAAAGAGGTTGAGCCACCATGCATATATTATCCTGACATTACTGGTGATTATGAGTTTAGTAGTGATTTTGGCATGATTGGAGTGAATGAGGTGCAATTTTCCTATTCTGACCAACATGGGGGAGAACATGGCAGCTTGGACGAATTAGCTTCTTTGGTGCATCAATTGACAATAAGTCAGCAGCAATATCAGCCTGACCCCACACCTGTCCAACCTAGTCTGGAAGAATTGGTGCAACAAATGGCAGAGCACACTCTTGAATTCCAACAGAGGACAGAAACAAGTCTTCATAATTTGGCCAGTCAAATTGGTCACATTACCTCCACATTGATTGCACTGCAATCACAACATCTCCTTGAACAACATTCAGATTCACAAATAGATTTCTTGACAATACTTCTTCTGAGCATAATTTTGATAATGATGTCGAGAATACTATTATTGATGAACTTTGTGTTGAATTTCCAGATATTCAAGATTTTCCTGATTCTATTTTATGTACTTCATGTGTTGACTTTAACGGTGCTATTTTGTGTGCAGCATGTGTTGAAATTTCATCCTTTTTAGGGTATAAGGAGCAAAAAGTGCATATGGAAGATATGACACATGAGGTTAAAGACCCTGTTCAGCCAAGAAATGTAGAAAATGGGGATCATGTGGACATGCTACCCACAGAAAGAATCCCCATAAAAGATGGTGATCATGTCATGATGGATGATGTAAGACTACTTATGTTAGAGATAACCACTAAGGCTTTCATAGTTGATAAAGACTGGCTCAAGCAATTTGGTGAGAAATTCTCAGAGCATGCATTGGAGAAGCGCTTGAGCTACAATGAGACTTGCTGCACTACATTTTATAAGGCTTTTTCTCATCCTTTCTATTTTATTTTTCGTGTCCTCTATGTGAATGAATTTGTTCTTGTTCTTGATTTTAATATGTTTTATATTGAGGACAATGTAGATTTCAAGTGTGGGGGAAATATACTATGTTATGATGTTTTTAAATTGTATGTTGAACTTTGTTGGCATCTGTTTCTTTTGTTGTTTATGTTATTTTTCTCTACTTTTAAAATAAAACGTAAAAAATGTATTTTTTTATTGGTGTTTTAGTATCTTAGGATTATTTTTTTTGTTTTCTTTGTTGTTTTTAGGGTCTCAAAATTTTTTTAAAAAAAAATTGTGTTTGAGTCTTGTTGCATGCTTTTCAGTAAATTTTTAAGTTGGTGTGAGTTGTGAGTGATTTGCTTCATCCTTGGTTAAAAGGTTTCATGACCTGATATAGAGAAATTCTTGTATTCCTAGTGTAATAAGTTGGCATTGAAATTAATTTGTGAATCTTTTATGGTAGAATTAACCCTCGTGAGTTTTTGAACCCTATACATGGATGAACTGCAATTGTTCCATGCTTTTCTTTCTTGTGTGATTTCACTCATGATTGTTAATTGCTCTAGAACTTGACTTGACTTTTGAAGCCTCTTGTTCACATGCATGTATTGAGATGATTTAGGCATTCTTTGTTTTTAAGCTACTATCCAAATAAGCCTACCTTAAAATTATCCCCTTGATAGCCCTTTGAGCCTATTTATCCCATTCTTTGTTTTATAGCTCATTGCAAGCCTAAAAGTGAAAAACAATGATATGACCCAAACCTTAGGGAGTAAAGGAGTTTTGAAATTGTTTTGGGAATGGATGCTTAAATAAGTGTGGGGTCTATGCAATAGTTTGTGGCTTACTTGATTGGAGTGGCAAAGTACAAAAGAAAAAAAAATAAAAAAATAAAGAAAATAAATATAAAAAAAAGAAAAAAAAGAAAAAAAAGAAAAAGAAAAAAAGAAGTAAATTACAATGCAATGTGAAAGTGCAATTGAGTGAAAGTGCAAAAGGAAGAAAAAGTTCAACAGAGACAAAGTGCTGTTCATTGGCATTGAATTGTGTTTCTTGGGATAAATTTGCATGCTTATTTAAACTCATTCCCCATTTCTCCTCTAGTCTCTTTGGTTTATAGCTAACATCCCTTCTTGTATCCACCCATACCTTAGCCCCATTACAACCTTGAAAAAGTCCTTTTGATCTTTATGTGCATGTGTTTTGTTGAAGACGAATCTAGGCAAGTATATCTAGTCGTATAAGTAATACGGTGGTGAGACCGATATCGTTCCCACGAGGATCAGTTGCCAATTACCAAATCACAAATCAACAACTATCTAGACTAAACTATGGTATGAAGAGAAATCAAAACATAAAATAAAGCAACAAAAACAATAAAATATTTTTGGTCTTTTGGGAATTTTTATCAAACACTTGGAATGTAAATAGGGGTGTTGGGATTAAATTTCACTAAACCTTAGCCTCATGCAATACCAAGACTATCAATCCAGTTTATGCTTCAATTATTAAAATCAACCCACAGAATTACTCAAGCCCTGATTCCTTAGATGACAAGAGCCTAAATTCCCTAATAAACCCTAATTCCTTAGATGGCCTAATTAGTGAATTTGCGTTAAGAGTAAGGATTACAGGATTACTGATAAACCAAACTCCATTCCTAGATGCAAGGTTGACTAGGTGATTAATTCCAGATCAAGAATTGATAAGAACGTCCCCATTGCAAATCAAATCACAAGATTAGTTCATGGGTAGCTATGCCACAAAAAGCATTAAGCAAAGAAATTAAACACTAATAGAGAAAGCATAAACATAGATTGATAAATCAAGGCAATTACATAATATTTAGTTAAGCTACATCTAATCCCAACAAAAAGGGATTTTAGCTACTCATAGTCATAGAAACTACAAAAGAGAAAGAGAGAAGAGAAGAAGAAAACTCCATGACGAATCCTTCAATCTTCTTCCAATCCAAGAGCAGAGAAAATGTCCCTTTTAGGGTACCAATTCGCCCCCAGCCGCAGCCTCCAAGTCTCTGTTAAAAGTTCTCTTTTTTTTTTCTGTCAAAAGTTTTCTTTTGTGTGCGCCCCCTGAAGCTCCCTTTATAATGCAGCCGTGGCATTCTTCTTTTAATCCCAAATCAATTATCTATTGGATATGTTTCAATCAAAACCAAATCATGAATTGATCCCCTAATTAATGCTGACGTTATCTCCTTGCATATGGTGATTGGTATTCTTTAATGACTTCAAATCTTCTAAATTAACTGCCCAATCAATATCTTCATCTTCTATTTTTATGGTAAGTCATTAATATCCAAATCATCAAATCCATCAATCAGGCCTCTTACATTGCTGCTGGACTTTTGTCAATTGTCATTAAATATTTCCATTCCAAATTAAATTGGAGTCATCCAATATCTTCAATTTTCAAGCTCCAACTTTATCCAGGCTCATCATGGCTCATCTTGGGCATTTAATCCTTAATTTCTGCAAAACAACACCACAAAACCACCTTACCCGTTCCAAGGTAAAAACTAACTAAAAATCAAATTAAATATGCCTAAACTATATGAAAATGCATGCAAAAATGTATATGAATTATGATGGGAAATCACACTATCAAATCACCCCAAGCTTATTCATTTGCTTGTCCTCAAGCAATCATTAAGGCCAGAAGAGATAAATAATCAAAGCATGGATAGTGAACCAAGAACCCGAGTAAACAATCCAAGTAACAGGAATTTCAAATAATTCAGCAAGAGACAATCAATTTCAAGCACAATTATAAGCTTAGGTTTCCTAGACTCGTATTCTCACTGATTCGGGCACTCTTTCTCGCCTCACTCAAGTGTTTAAGGATATATGACCATTCGCTCAATTTCCTCAAGGAATGAATTCTACCATAAGCTTGACTATCAACCAAATCTCTACTTTATTAATGAAAACACATTAGAATCAAGAGGTCTTTACTTTGGTTATAACGGGGCCATGGGATTAGTCGTCGGGTGGGGAAATCAAGAAAAGGAAATTTCAAAAGGCTACACAAAATATCAGGCAATGCAAAACATGACACCTTCTAAAATACCTTTTTGGGTTTCGATTCACATTTTCACCTTTCTTTCTTTCTTTTTATTTTCTTTTATTTCTCACTTCCTTTTGTCATCCCCTTCTCTATACTCTCTTTTATTTTTTTATTTTTATGGAGAAGGGGAGATTTTCAATTCAAGATATATATATATATATATATATATATATATATATATATATCGATTTTCTCATCCCATACTTTTCAACTACCTTTTTACCCTTTTGTGCAATACTTTAGAAGGTCTCCTATCAAGCATCATTCATCAAAACATCTCAAGGTACCAAGAAAAGTATTTTATTCTTTCAGGCTCAAAATTGGGCAACTAAGGGGTAGCATTTAGTCATTCAAAGCTCAGAAGGCCAGAAAAATACCTAGTGCCTCAATCATTTTCAAAAATGTTTTCAAAAATTTTTAAGCTTCAAAACGGTTTCAAGTCAAGTTCTAGAGAATACCATCCAAGAGGAATAACACTCTATAAAAAAGAATGGGGTAGATTTAGTGAGTACCCCTTTTTGGCTCAAGAATCTCACATTTAGTAGTTCAAAAATCAGTGAGAAACACGAATTTACGGAACCACATGCTAATTATCAATTATCAAAGACCATCTCAAGAGTTTTTATTTGTAGCCTTATCACAATAATAAATAATTGGGTTCAAAAATTCACTATCTCAATTTATTTGGCACTAAGTTCTCACAATTGGATGCATAATCTAAGCAAGGGGGCAATCGAATCATGTGATCGTGCAAACTATGCCTATATGAATGCAACATGCAAAATGCAAAAATTTTAAAAAAAATATATGCAAAAATACCCCTACCCCAAGCTTAAAAACTTACATTGTCCCCAATGTAAATAATCAAGTCGGAGAGAGGATAAAAATGGAACAACTCACCGAGGCGGTAGCGGGTGTTGGCTCACATGCCTAGTCAGAGGGATTGCATGAAAAAATGTGTCACGGCCGTGATGCTCATCACGGGCAGGCCGTGATCAATTCTGGTTCATAGGCTGGCCTGTCACGGCCGTGACCACCATCACGGCTAGGCCGTGATGTTCTCTGATCTTAAGGGTCCTCTCATCACGCCCGTGATGGGTATCACGGCTGGGCCATGATCCTTTCTGATTTTCATGATTGGCTCATCACGGCTGTGACCAGTGTCACGGCCTGGGCGTGATGGTTGCTAACTTTGTCTCTCCCTGCCCTTTTGCTTCTCCTTCCTTCTTGCCCTGAAAACACTTAACAAATCTATTAATTTATTTTCCTCTTGATCTTCTCAAATTATTCAAGAGTTAAATTCAAAAACAAAGGGAAAAGGGAAAGAAAACTTGGGTTGCCTTCCAATAAGCGCTTCTTTAACGTCAGTAGCTTGACGGGTTAGAATCTTCCTCCCGGATCCCATGGTCTGTGGAGTGGCATTTGTAGGAGCAATATGACTCTATCCACAATTCCTCCTAGCAAGTGTGTGGAAATTCCATTGACCTCCTCAACTACGATAATGGACTCGCTTCCTCTCGGGTCAAATGGTATTTCCACAAGAAGAATTAACAGACGAGTGGAAGGGACTAATTTTCTAGTGTCCACACATGCATATAAGCCAACATATTTATCCAATGCAGCAATTTCAGATCTCTTAGCAAGCATGGTGGAGTGAATGTCTTCCAAATGGCTTATCTTGTCAACTGTTCTTTCCCAAGGATTTATGGACGGTAATTCCTCTTCTTGTGATTCGTCTACCACCACCACTTCATCTTCATTTTGACCCATCCCCACAACCAGATTTTGCTCAAATTGTGCTCCATGTGACTCTTGTATTAACTGTTTACAAATTCCCTCAACTTGCATTGTGAAATTTTGCATCACAGCTTCGATACTATCACAATTGGCTCTTGCTTTGGCCTCAGAGATGGACAGCTCTTGGGAATATTGTTCTAGAGCAACTTTCAAAGGTGTTTGCTCATTCTATTCCCATTCCTCTTCTTGTGGCTCGTCTACCACCGCCATTTCATCTTTATTTTGATCCATTCCCACAACCATATTCTGCTCAAATTCTGCTTCACGTGACTCTTCGGGAATCACTTGTAAACATGGTGGTGGTGGTGGTAAATACGAACAAAAGGTTTCCCAGTCCTCCTTGGAGAATATATATACAAGCTTGCCCGTCACACCATCAACTTGTGCTGGAATATCATGATCTCCCAAATCTATGTCGTCTCCCAAACACCAGTTGTCCTCCAAAGTGTGACGTGAGGCTTCCTCATCAGATGGATAATAATAGTTGTCCATGAATTGCATCCACCTTGCATAACCAAAGCTCAAAAGAAAAAATCAAATATATATACAGAAAAAATAAAAAAAAATAAAAATGTCTAAATTAGTTGCCTTCTTTGTTACTAATGATATTGGTAAAACCGATCCCCGGCAACGGTGCCAAAAACTTGTTGAAGACGAATCTAGGCAAGTATACCTAGTCGTACAAGTAATACGGTGGTGAGACCGATATCGTTCCCACGAGGATCAGTTGCCAATTACCAATTCACAAATCAACAACTATCTAGACTAAACTATGGTATGAAGAGAAATCAAAACATAAAATAAAGCAACAAAAGCAATAAAATATTTTTGGTCTTTTGGGAATTTTTATCAAACACTTGGAATGTAAATAGGGGTGTTGGGATTAAATTTCACTAAACCTTAGCCTCATGCAATACCAAGACTACCAATCCAGTTTATGCTTCAATTATTAAAATCAACCCACAAAATTACTCAAGCCCTGATTTCTCAGATGACAAGAGCCTAAATTCCCTAATAAACCCTAATTCCTTAGATGACCTAATTAGTGAATTTGCGTTAAGAGTAAGGATTACACGATTACTAATAAACCAAACTCCATTCCTAGATGCAATGTTTACTAGGTGATTAATTCCAGATCAAGAATTGATAAGAACGTCCCCATTGCAAATCAAATCACAAAATCAGTTCATGGGTAGCTAAGCCACAAAAAACATTAAGCAAAGGAATTAAACACTAATAGAGAAAGCACAAACATAGATTGATAAATCAAGGCAATTACATAATATTTAGTTAAGCTACATCTAATCCCAACAAAAAGGGATTTTAGCTACTCATAGTCATAGAAACTACAAAAGAGAAAGAGAGAAGAGAAGAAGAAAACTCCATGACGAATCCTTCAATCTTCTTCCAATCCAAGAGCAGAGAAAATGTCCCTTTTAGGGTTCCAATTCGCCCCCAGCCGTAGCCTCCAAGTCTCTGTTAAAAGTTCTCTTTTTTTTTTCTGTCAAAAGTTTTCTTCTGTGTGCGCCCCCTGAAGCTCCCTTTATAATGCAGCCGTGACATTCTTCTTTTAATCCCAAATCAATTATCTATTGGATAAGTTTCAATCAAAACCAAATCATGAATTGATCCCCTAATTAATGCTGACGTTATCTCCTTGCATATGGTGATTGATATTCTTTAATGACTTCAAATCTTCTAAATTAACTGCCCAATCAATATCTTCATCTTCTATTTTTATGGTAAGTCATTAATATCCAAATCATCAAATCCATCAATTAGGTCTCTTACATTGCTGCAGGACTTTTGTCAATTGTCATTAAATATTTCCATTCCAAATTAAATTGGAGTCATCCAATATCTTCAATTTTCAAGCTCCAACTTTATCCAGGCTCATCATGGCTCATCTTGGGCATTTAATCCTTAATTTCTGCAAAACAACACCACAAAACCACCTTACCCGTTCCAAGGTAAAAACTAACTAAAAATCAAATTAAATATGGCTAAAATATATGAAAATGCATGCAAAAATGTATATGAATTATGATGTGAAATCACACTATCATGTTTCAAGTGGTTGATGTTAGAGGCTTGTCAGGCTTATGGTAGAGTTAGCATTCATGATGTGCCTTGAGCGTAAACACAAACATTAAACACTTGAGAGTTGGAGTGTATGCCTAGTGAGGACTCTACCACTTTGGGTTCATCTTTGATTTGAATTGCCTCCTTGTTTGCTTGATATGTTAAGGACGTATTCATGATTGTTTTGATTCCTCGATGCTTTGAATGTTTGTATCTTGCTAACTCTTGTCCATTCTTGGGATTCATTGATAAGTGTGTTTGTTGTGTTTGTAAAGTTTTTAGGAATTCCATTTTTGAGTTTTGCTCAGGAGTGCAAAAGAGTAAGTGTGGGGGAATTTGATAACTCATTTTTGAGTTACCTTTTAGTGTGTATACTTGTCCTAATTAATTGTTATAAGTGTTTAATATTGGTGATTTGGCTGAGTTTTACATTATTGGGCTTAATTGCTAAACATTGTTAATTTTCGGATTTTTCACTCATCCTGACCTCGTTGCCTTGCACAGAGCATAACTAGAGCTACAAATATCGGATTTTGGTGATCTTGCTATCCCTAGAAAGATAAGGAAGAGACCTACAATTTCAGGTTTTACAAGAATTGTCAAATTAGGCCAAAATCAAGGCTAAATTGGGTCTCGAGTTCCCTGACGTGGATCAGTATGCAGTCCATGATGTTCCTTCACTTAAATAGGCCTAACTTACTCATCTTAAGCCCAATTCATAGGCTCTTAATTTGGTCTAGGGTTAGGTCAGGATTAATAAGCATAAATAGCAGTTTACAGCTGCACAAGTCAGAGAGACGAAAATTAGACACTTTATCTTCTCCTCTCTTCTCTTCTTCATAGTTTTCTGCATTTTGTTGGATGTTTATTGTTAAAGCTTCTCCAATGGTGATGACTATGGAAGGCTAAACCTTTGATCAATCCTAGACATTCAAGTAATTTGGTTTGAATTCTAAGTTCCCTACTCTTAATTGTTTTTCAATTGCTTCCTCTCCTCTTCTCTTCTTTCAATTATGATTTCTGTGTTGTGAGCGTGATTATGCTTGATCTATGTCTGATTAGATGTGGATTCAGTTTTCATAATTGAATTGAAATTAGAGACTAGTGTTGATTAACCTAAAAATCTAATTGAGATTAGGGAACTGATTGGTAACCTAAGTTAATCGAATTTGTGCACGAATCAATATTATTAGTGATTGCGATTGTGATTTCAATTTTGTTGATTAAACCCTACATGATTATGTAGTAGATTCGAATTAATAGAGAGGGAGAGCAAACAAGTTTATATCTTTTGGAACAATGACGAATTCTACCAAAGAACATGATGTCTTGGATTGATGTTTTTAATTAATTGAATTTCTTTGTTTATTGCAAACTGTTTCTCCTTGAAAAATTTGAAAACCCCCTTTCTCTGATATTCTTGATTGGCTGATAATTTTCAAGATCCTCGTGAGACGACCAAGGTTGTTTTGCCTTGTACTATAGTTTTTAATTACTATATTATTTTGACTCGTGTACGACCATGGATCAGGGACTTAGCAGCAATGAAGTCATATATCCCTTGTGACTTGAAGATCTTTGATAGAAGATGGCAGTAAGGAAGTGCAGAGTGCTTCTTCCTATTAACAGTAGCATCCCTAAATCTTCCATACAAGATTCTGGGCAAGTTGATCTTAGTCTTTGTAATGAGATGACAGAGACAAAATTTGTGCATGCCTGATGAACGCCGGCAAGTGTACCGGGTCGTCGCAAGTAATAAAAGAAACACGGTAAGTAATTACCGAGGTCGAACTCAGGGATTGGGCTACCAATTCGACTAATCCGCGGGAAATCCGATATGTTTGGTCAAGTTACAGAAGGTGGTTGAGAGAGAGAAGAGAGAATAGGATCGAAATTCAATTAACAAATCTAAATAAAACTTAACTATTAAAATCTGAAATTAAAATGTCCAAGGTCACAAATCCACCTACCCAACATGCATACCCAAGTGATGATGAATTCCTCCCTAAGTTCAATTACAATGTCAACCGGGACCCCTAAATTCTCCTAAATCCACTCTCGTGCTCATTAGGACGTATTCGACGATTGGATTAATTACTTACTAGGTCTCATAATCCTAATCTCGAATTTGGTTAATTCTTGTTCCCTACAAGGTTGCACTAATCTCCTACTCACTCTCGTGTAATATTCGATTAGCGATCCCAATTCAAGTTCTAAAACGCGAATCGCCTCTCGGCCTCAAACACGTTTAACTAGTTAATCACGCAAAACATATGATCAACGCATTCAAATCAGAATTGGAAAACATAAATTGAGAAAAAGGGAGAAATACATACATCACATTGAATCTACACTGCCATGGGTGGCTTCATTGTTCCCTCAGACGAGGGGATTAGTTCCTCATGCTCATAGACAAACAATCGGACATAATCTCCATAAGAAAAAGGGAGACGCAGCTCCAAAGAGAAAAGAAATTACCCTAAACGCTACTCTACAGTGGAAAAACCCTACTAGGATTCGGATCTCCAAAAGTTCTCCAGCCTCCCCCCGTAATCTGATCTGAAACAACCTTTATATAGGATTCCTGATCTGCGCTCGCTCGCTCGCGAGCAGCCTCTCGCGAGGCGAGAATTAAAATTGGCGCGCATTCAATTTGAACTCTCGCGAGGCGAAAGTGTGTTCGCGGGGCGAGTCTTCAATTCTAGGCTGTGACCTTCATCACGGCTGGGCCGTGATGGTCTCTGACTTCCAGGGTCTTCAGACTCTCGGGGGCGAGATGCTTCTCGCGGGCGAGACTTCAAACCTTAAACTGTCACGGGCGTGGTCTTCATCACGGCTTGGCCGTGATGGTCTCTGTCTTGCAGGTCTTCATGATTCGCGGGGCGAACATATTCTCGCGTGGCGAGACAGAATGATGACTTTTGCTGCTTTGTTGACCTTCAGTCTCGCGAGGCGAGCATACACTCGCGGGGCGAGTGTCTCCAGAAGTGCTTTTTCCACTGCTTCTTGACTTTCCTTGACTCCCGGAGCTTCACTTATTGACCTGAAAACACCAAAAGCAACCAAAAGCATAATTCTATCCAAAATAAGCTAAAAACTACACAAAAGACGCAAAACGAGTCAAAGTCCAACTTAGGAACAAAACAAGGCAAATTTGGGCGAAAACGAGATTGAACTCGAATAATTTGCACAAAAACCACGGTCCATCTAGTTATAAAACTAGATAAGTCGAAGGCTTATCACCTGATAAGTTATCCTTGGAGCCAGTTTTGTGTAGAATCACCTTGTTCAGTAAATGATGAAGGATGCGAACTAAATCCTTCATTTCTATTGATTTCCAGGAATGGGTTTTTACTGTGTCTTCTCTCATCAGAAAGGCAGCAATAACTTCTGAACCACCAAGGTCCGTCTCCCATGTCTCAGTAAAGACCACTCCTTCTTGAGCGCGTATGATGGCATCAGAAATGGTTTTCTCATACACCACTATTCTCTTCCCCAACACAGAGGTGAAGACTTCTCTATCAGAAACTTGAAGACCTCTCCAGAAATCCCTGATCAGATTAGGGAAAATGGAGATTTTCTCCGTGAAGAGTCCTCCCCAACCAGCAGCGTTGATATTCTTGCTAATATCTAGGTTATACTCCTCCAAGATTCCAAAATTGAAGTGGTGCTCAATAGCAACATTCAGTTTGTTCACATTAAAAGTTGAAGAAGAAACCATTGTTGAAGATTGAGGGTTAGGGTTTTGAAGCATAAAGCAGAGAGTTCAAGAGAGAGTTCAGAGACGAAGAGAGTGAAAGGTTTCTCGGAGGGAAGAGACTTGCTTAAAAAGGTTTTCAATTTTAAAGGTTTTTCTTTTGGAAATAAATCAAAAAGAAAATATTTGACAAGACGTGTCATTAAGGATAAAATGGCATTGGTATTTTGAAACTATAAAAAGGTCTTGATGGGATTGATGGAAGTAACTGACTCAGCAAAGAAATTAAAGGACAAATTTGTCTTTGAGACAAAATAAATGCATTTAATAAATATATGTATGGACGGGTCCAAGCAAAATGATGGACGCGGTATGCAATGGACGCGCACTTTAATTATGCAATGGATGTGAAATGCTTTAGACGCACATACATCAACAACAAAATTCTCAATGCTAAACAGCATAATCAATCCACACATAGCATATTAAGATGCTTCCTAATGAAAGTAAATATGTCCTCGGTAAGAGGTTTAGTAAAGATATCTGCCTATTGATGGTCAGTATCTACAAATTGTATATCAAAAATATCTTTTTGCACATAATCCCTTATAAAATAATGTTTAATCTCTATGTGCTTAGCTCTAGAATGCAATATTGGATTCTTAGATAAGTTAATTGCAATAGTATTATCACACATAAGTGGAATACTACTTACAAACACATTGTAGTCCTCCAATTGATGCTTGATCCATAGAAGTTGTGAGCAGCAACTGGTATCTAAAATATACTCAGCTTCAGCAGTTGATAAGGCAATGGTACTTTGTCTTTTGCTTAACCATGAGACAAGGTTAGCTCCAATGAAGTGACATCCTCCACTGATACTTTTTCTTTCAATTCTGTCTCCAGCATAGTCAGCATCACAAAAGCCAACTAATCTGTAATCTTCATTTTTCTTTAAACACAAACCCAGATTAGTAGTACCTTTCAAATATCTAAATATTCTCTTAACTTCTGATAAGTGAGATTCTCTAGGACCAGATTGAAATCTAGCACTCAAGCATACACTGAACATAATATCAGGTCTAGACGTAGTAATATATAGAAGAGATCCTATCACACTTCTATATACCTTTTGGTCTACCTTTTTCTCTTTATCATATTTGTTCAGTATGGACGTGGGGTGCATATGGGTATTCATTGGTTTGCAATCATTCATTTTGAACTTCTTTAGGAGTTCCTTTGTAATCTTGGTTTGATGGATGTACACCTCGTCCATAGTTTGTTTAACTTGAAGTCAAAGGAAGAATTTGAGTTCCCCCATCATGCTCATTTTAAACTCTTTCTGCATTAACTTAGAAAATTCTTTGCACAGAGATTCATTAGTAGCACCAAAAATAATATCATCAACATATATTTGCACAATTATGAAATTAGATTTAATTGACTTTCTAAACAAGGTTGTATCAACCTTTCCTCTATTAAATCCATTTTCCATTAGAAATGAACTTAGCCTATCATACCATGCTCTAGGTGCTTGTTTAAGACCGTATAAAGTTTTATTAAGCTTATATACATGTTCAGGTTGGGTTTTACTTTCAAAACCCGGAGGTTGCATTACATATACTTCTTCATTAATAACTCCATTTAGAAAAGCACTCTTAACATCCATTTGAAAAAGCATAATGCTATGATGTGCAGCATGAAAGTAAAATCCTTATTGCTTCTAATCTAGCAACATGAGCAAAAGTTTCAGTATAATCTATACCTTCTTCTTGAGAGTAACCTTGTGCAACAAGTCTTGCTTTGTTTCTTACCACCTTACCATTCTCATAAAGTTTGTTTCTGGAAACCCATTTTGTTCCAATAACTGATTTGTCTTTAGGCAAGGTTACCAGAGTCCAAACATCACTTCTTTCAAACTGATTCAGTTCTTCTTGCATTACTAGAATCTAGCCATCGTCCAACAGAGCCTCGTCTACTATCTTTGGTTCCAACTCAGAGACTAGTGCAAAATCTTCCTGCTCTCTGAAGGTTGATCTGGTTCTTAGCCTGTCATTGGGGTTTCCAATGATTTGATCTTGTGGATGATAATTTTTGAAGTACCAAGATCTCTTAAAAGTATCCTGTTGAGAAGTGGAGGTTTCTAGTTGTTGAGGAGGGACGTCCACTTGATCATCAGCTTTTACCTCTAGTGTATCTCCTGAAATATTTAGATCAAGATCTGCAAAAGCTTCATCTAGCTCTAATAATTTCTTATCAACCTGCTTGTCATCAAACTTGACATGAATATTTTCTTCTACTTCCAGAGTTCTAGAATTATAAACTCTAAAGCCTTTTGAAGTTTCATAATATCCTAATAGTATTTCATTATCTACTTTTGCATCAAACTTACCTAGTTGATCTTTAGTATTTAGTATATAACATTTACAACCAAAAGGATGAAAATATGAAATGTTGGGTTTTCGTCCCTTCCACAATTCACAAGGAGTCTTGTTCAAGATTGGTCTAATATATATTCTATTCTGAATGTATCAGGCAGTGTTAAAAGCTTCAGCCCAGAAGTGTCTAGGGACATAGTTGTTATTGAGCATTATTCTAGCCATCTCTTGAAGGGATATGTTCTTTCTCTCTACCACACCATTTTGTTGTGGTGTTCTAGGTATTAAGAAGTTGTGAAGAATACCACTTTCTTCACAGAACTTATGAAATAGCTCATTTTCAAACTCTCATCCATGGTCACTTTTGATTGAAGTGATACACATGTCTTTTTCATTCTGTACACGTTTGCAGAATATAGAAAAGACCTTGCAAGACTCATCCTTGTGAGCTAGGAACATAACCCATGTCTATCTAGTGTAGTCGTCTACAATAACTAGACCATATTTCTTACCACTGACAGAAGCAGTCCTTGTTGGACCAAAGAGATCTAGGTGTAGCAGTTCTAGTGGTCTATTGGTACTAACAACATTCTTGGATTCAAAAGAACCCTTGACTTGTTTTCCCTTTTGACATGCATCACAGGGAGCATCAGATTTGTACTTAAGGTTTGGTAGCCCTCTCACGAGGTTATGCTTATTTAGCTTTGAGATTAATCTCAGGCTTGCATGACCTAGCCTTTTGTGCCAAATTCATCGCCCAACTTCAATGGACACTAGACATGAGACACTTTGATTTGAGAGGTCCTCCAAGTCAATCTTATATAGATTGTTTTGCCTCTTAGCAGTGAATAAAAGTGATCCATCATTTTTCTTGACATTACACATGTTCTTATCAAAAGAAACAACATATCCACTGTCACATAATTGACTTATGCTCAGCAGATTATGTTTTAAACCATTTACCAAAAGAACATTATCAATGGAGGGAAAATGATGTTTACCAATTTTACCTATACCAATGATTTTCCCTTTCTGGTTTCCTCCAAATGTAACCCAACCACCATCTTTGTGTCTAAGGTCTTGGAACATACACCTTTTTCCCGTCATGTGACGTGAGCATCCACGGTCCAAGTACCAAGATGTTTGTTTCTTTCCTGTTGTTAAGCAAATCTGCAACAGGTATTATCTTCTCTTTAGGTACCCAAACTGACTTGGGTCCTTTCTTGTTAGTGATCATTGGATGAGAATGTTTAGCATGTTTATTATGTATGCATCTAGATGTAACATGTCGACTTTTTCCACACACTTTGCAAAAGGTGTTGGACGGGCCTGACTTAGTTTTAGCATGTTTATCTGGAGCTTTTGAAGCTCTATGTTGTGCATGTGGTTTTGACCTTTTGTGAGATGCTTCATGCTTCATGCTTCTCCTTGTCATAACCAAGGCCAGATTTATCATAAGGTGACCTAGAATACCTTAGGATTAGGCTGAACTTGTCTGAGCCACCTACAAACTTTGACAGAGTGTCTGTCAAATATGTCACATCTTGTTTCAGTTTTGTAACTTCACAAGAAACATCAGGCTTACACTCGAATCTGCCAGTTAAATTGACATTCTCTGATTTTAGTTTGTCATTTTCATCTTTAAGGTTTTGTTTTTCCATACAAACCTTATCATATTCTTTTGATAGTTTTGTAAACTTCTTTTTGAGACTTCTATATTCATGAGACAGTATGGACGACTCATGCAACAATTCATCAAATGCATTTTGAAGAGTGAATGGGTTAGAGTCCATTACCTCAGCATCATTGTATTCAATTTCTGATGACATGTCAGCCATGAGACAGATATTTGCCTCTTCCTCAGCTTCATCTTCCTCATTAGATGAGGACAGATCCATATCCTCCGAAGTAGCCATCAAACCCTTCTTCTTTTTGAAGATCTTCTTTTTGTCCTTCAAATCAGGGCAATCAGCTTTGAAATGACAGGTCTTCTTGCACTCAAAGCACAAGGGTGGACCTTTTTCCTTGGAGTCTGATTTCTCCTTGGAAAACTTCTTGTTGAACTGCTTCCTCCTGAAGCCACCTTTCTTTCTCCACATGTGTTGAATCTTTCTGGAGATGAAAGATAGTTCATCTTCATCTGATCCTTCATCACTATCTAAAGTTCCAGTATCATCTGAAGATTCAACAGCTTTGAGAGCTTTTGATGAACTCGCTTTATTTGCTTTTAGAGTAATAGACTTTCCTTTTTTGGAGTTGTCTTCTTCATTCAGTTCAAGTTCATTAACCTTGAGAAATCCAAGAAGGTCTTCTAGAGAAAGAGTATTCAGGTTTTTGGCTTCCTGAATAGCAGTAACCTTGGGTCTCCATTGCTTGGATAAACTTCTCAGAATCTTTCTAACATGGTCTCTATTTTCATAAGTTTTTCCAAGAGATCTGAGACTGTTAGTGATAGTTTGAAATCTTCCAAACATTTGATAAATTTTTTCATGATCAACCATTTCAAATAGTTCATACCAGGGAACCAGCATGCTTATCTTTGGTTCCTTTACTTGAGATGAACCCTCATGAGCTAGGGCAAGAGTATACCAGATTTCTTTGACAGTGTTGCAGCTGTGAACCTTGTTATGTTCAGATCTAGTAATAGCACACATGAGATAGTGCTTAGCTTTTAGATTGAGCTGATGTTGATTTTTCTGCTCTTGAGTCCATTGGGATCTAGGGGCAGCAGCTCCAGCTTCACCTCTTGGCTCTGTGTAGCCGGTTTCAATCAGCTCCCAAATATCTACGTTCTGTGCATCCAAGAAGGCAATCATCCTCTTCTTCCTGTAAACATAATCAGTTCCATCAAAGAGAGGAGGTCTGTTGATAGCTTGTCCTTTTGCATCCATGGTTGTTGGATCGTACTCCCTCAGCACTTGTTAGATGCTCAACCCTTTCGAGGCTGAGCTCTGATACCAACTGAAGTTGATACAGGCAAACACAAGAAGGGGGGATTGAATTGTGTTTGTTAATAATTTTTGAAAACAACCTTTTTCAAAACTTATTTTCTCATACAAAGAATATAAGGCGGATGCACACACAGAAAATGATCTTTTAAAAGCTTAACAAAATCAAGTTCAAATCCCCACAGTCAGTATAAATAAATAAAACTGTAAGAGTTAAGGGATTAGAAGATTCACGCAAGTGTTTTATCCTGGTTCACTCTCTTCCAACCAAGAGCTACGTCCAGTTCCTTCGACTTGAAGGTTTTACTCCCCTATTTATCCAAATAGATTACAACAAGTATTCAACACCTCTCCAGGTTACAAGTATTCATTTCTTACCAAGCCTCTTCAGGCTCTAACTCTAACAAAAAGATTGATTGCTTTTGATATTCTAACTCACTATGTGTGAGGATATGAAAGTTTAAGATCGGTTGAATATTACAACGGTTGAATATTACAACAATATTCAAGCTAAAGAATTACAAATTTTTACTTTTGAAAGAATGATAGCTTGTGGATTGGTAAAAATTCAGCTTGCAAAAGTTCGGCCTAGTAAAAGTTGTTCTTCAGTGATTAAGGTCTTCTATGTATAGTGACCTTCTTCTTCACTTGAAAATCTTCAACGGTTATTTTGAATATATCCGTTTAGAGATAGCATTAAATGCATAATATCCGTTGTGACTGATAGCTTGATCATGGCCATTGTGAAATGTACTCTCGATTATCACTTTTGCATGAAATGGAGGGTCACAACTCTGAGCAATTGCAACTTGAAAAACTGTCTTTCCTCCTTTATGAAAATTCCAGCTATTCCAGCAGTAAAGGTGACAGGGTGCAGAGCGTTTTGCATTTCCCCATTGTACTATGTTACTTTTTGCATTTCCTTGATGGTACTATGTTTCTCTCACAAAGAAAAAAAGCATTAAAATAAATAAAACAAATAGCAAGGACCAACATTCGTTTGAAATAAATATCAATCATTTAAAATAAATATTTCTTTGTGGTCGAGGCAGCATTTACTTAGTTAGATGGAGCATATAAAAACATATAAGAAAAGCAGCTCGTTTACTTAAAATCTGCGTTTATGCGCTCATGGATAAAACCAATTCTTTAGACTCGTAATTTTCTTTTCGCTCGTCTGCTGACGTGGCATATCCTCTCATCTACTATCAAGTCTTTGGATTTGCTATATTTCAGTGAGTCATTTTGATCTCCATCTGCTGACATGGCATTTAAGCTCGTCTTCTCATTGAAACTACCATTCTCGTCTACTGAGAATATTTTATTATCTCGTCTACTCAAAGATATAAATAAATAAATAAATAAATATACCATACGTTTTGAGCAGCTCGTCTACATGAATGGACGCGGATTCTCAATCTAAGTCCAAGCATATATAAGAAAACATATTCAAGATTTCCATAACTTACATAATTTTAATATTCCTGCAAGACTAGATAAAGCATGTTAGATCTCAACTAAAACTTTGCCATGGAAATTTAATCCTTTTTTGTTAACATCAAAGCTCAGAGATTATTAATCCAAATCACTTTGGTTCTAACAATCTCCCCATTTTTGATGATGACAAAAACTAATTAAATTTGAGTGAGCAAAGTCTAAGAGAGCTTACAAAGCTCCCCCTAAGACAATGAAATATTTTCTCCAGTAGTAAAGCAAACTAGCATTAGAATCTAATTGTCCCTTGTTGATGTGCATAATCTTGAGCTCGAACAAATGGATGTAAAAACAGCTTTTTTACATGGACAATTAGAAGAAAGGATTTATATGAAACAACCCGAGGGATATGAAGTAAAAGGTAAGGAACACATGGTCTGTTTGCTCAAAAAGTCCCTTTATGGACTTAAGCAATCTCCAAGACAATGGTATAAAAGATTTGATTCATTTGTCATTTCAAATGGATACAAAAGAAGTTCCTATGACAGCTGTGTTTACTTTAGTAAAACAAATTCAGGATGTTTCATTTATCTCTTACTTTATGTGGATGATATGTTGATAGCAAGTGCTGACAGGGATGCAATCAACAAGTTAAATGAGCTTCTAAGCTCATAGTTCGAAGTGAAAGACCTTGGTGCAGCAAAGAAAATACTAGGCACAGAAATTTTCAGGAAAAGAAATGAAAGCCTATTATTTCTATCTCAAACCAGTTATGTGCAGAAACTGTTAAAAAGGTTCAATATGCATAATGCTAAGCCTGTAACAACTCATATAGCTGGCCACTTTAAACTATATGTTAATCACTCACCAATGTCAGAAGAGGATCTAAAGTATATGGAAAACATTCCATATTCAAATGCTACTGGAAGTCTGATGTATGCCATGGTCTGCACAAGGCCAGACTTGGCATACTCAGCTAGTGTAGTCAGCAGGTTTATGGCCAATCCTGGTAAGGAACATTGACTTGCTGTTAAATGGATCTTTAGATACTTGAAAGGATCACAATCTGTTGGTTTGGTTTATGGCAAAACTAATGAAAAGTTCAAAGATATTTCAGGTTTTGTTGATGCAGATTTTGTAGGAGACCTTGACAAGAGAAGGTCTTTGACTGGATACTTGTTTCCTCTATATGGAAATGTGGTTAGTCGGAAAGCAAATCTTCGGTCGATTGTAGCTTTGTCAACCACTGAGTCAGAGTATATAGCACTTACTGAAGCTATCAAAGAAGCCATTGGGTTAAAAGGCTTTATAAATGAGCTTGAAGGAAAATCCCTTGCCGTGACAGTTTGGTGTGATAGCCAAAGTGCTATCTTTCTTTCTAGAAACCAAGTGTTTTATGAAAGGACTAAACACATAGATATAAGGTTACATTTTATTAGATATGTTATTGCTCAGAAATTGATAGAAGTGAATAAAGTTGCTAGTGAAGATAATCCAGCTGATATGCTTACTAAGGTGGTTTCAGGAATTAAATTCTCTCATTGTTTGAATTTGATTAATGTTGGAAACTGCAGGGCAAGAGTCTCATCTAAAGACTGACAAAGTCAATCTAAGCTGAAGATTGAAGATCCAAGGTGGAGAATGTTAGCATAGTAGATCATCATTCAGCTGAGTATGCTAGCATTGTGAATTTTCAGGAGCTGACCTGATCAGTTAATTGCCACGTGCCGAAATATTTCATAGCAGCTTTTGTGATATCAGTTAGTTAGTTTGTAACTGAAAATAGTTACACACTTGTGATATAGAAGCCAATTTCGGTTATTGTCAATGGCAGTATAAAAGCAATGTTTTAGAAGGTGTAAAGGCAGTGATTCATTCTGTTTTCTTGTGTAAAACTTTCTGTGATCAGTGTTACTTGAATAAGATAGACTCTGTGTAGATGTAGGAGTTTTGGATCTCAAAACTCTGAACCTCGATGAACCTTGTGCTCTTCTTTTCTTCCCTTTGCTATGTTCTTTCTTATTTTTCTTTTCAAACAGCAATCAAAGCAAGTGTGTGTTATGTTCTCTGTTCTGCAATCAGTCCAAAGACTAAATCATAGTAATATTTTCTACATCCGTCAATCTTAGTTTCAGCCAAACAGCATATAACCTTTTCTGTTGAGGTGCAGCAGCAACATGTATTTTTTTCAATAGTCTATGCATCCACATCCTACTTTGTTAGAAGGGAATTATGGATGGAATTGGCTAATTTACAACAGTCTAATAAGGGATCATGGTGCTTTATTGGAGACTACAATGGCATACTTGGTTCACAAGAAAAAAGAGGGGGTAGGATGCCTAACCGCATTTCTTGTGAAGAATTTATGTAATTTAACCCACCTTTTGACTCGGGAAGCTGAGTTCACTTGGTCAAATAAGAGGGGTGGCAGTGAGCATACTGAACTAAGATTGGATAGGGAAATTTGTAGTGATGAAAGGCTAACTTTTTGGGATAGTGTGGCATGTTGTACATTAACCAGAAGTTTCTCAGATCATTTACCCTATGTTGCTGGTTTTGAAGAAAGGAGCATAATCTCATCCTTCATCATTTAAATTTCATGATATGTGGAATGAGCATACAGATTGTAGAAGATTGGTTAGGGAGGTCTGGAGTAGGCCAGTTCATGGATGTCCAATGTATATTTTAGCTCAAAAATTAAGGAATCTGAAAGTGGAATTAAGAAAGTGGAACAATTTGATTTTTGGTAATGTGCATTTAAAGGTTGAAGAGGATATGGCTAAGGTAGACTTTATTCAAGCACATATAGACAAGTATGGATGCACTGATCTCTTAAAATCTCAGGAAGAGACTGCTCAAATAGAATTGCACAAAGTGTTATCTTATCAGGAATCTTTATGGAAGGAAAAATCAAGATTAAATTAGGTGTCTCGGGGTGATAGAAATACTTCTTTCTTTCACAAAGTAGCCAAGATTAGATATGTATCAAAGAAAATGTCCATCTTAAAAGCAGGGGATGCTGTATTGGTTGAGCCCTGTGATATTGAAAGGCATGTTTTGGAATTCTACACCAACTTATATGCATCAGATAACTCTTGCATTGATAATGTTTTAATTGATCAAGTCATTCCTTCACTGGTTTCATCAGAAGACAACATCATGCTGACCAATGTTTCATCAATGGATGAAGTAAAGGCTGCAGTGTTCTCTCTTGATAGAGGAAGTGCCCCTGGCCCGGATGGTTTTGGTGGGAGCTTCTACTATACTTACTGGGATATAATCTGTAATGATGTGTTGAATTCTGTCCTTCAGTTTTTCACTCAAGGATGAATATCTACTAATCTGAATTCTAATATAGTATCCTTAGTTCCTAAGTTTTCTGGTGCAGACAGAATAAAAAATTATATGCCAATTGCTCCTGTAAACTTTCAATTTAAAGTAATTACTATAGACTTGCAATTGTTGCTCCTAAGATAATTTCTCAAGAGCAAAGAGGTTTCATAAGAGGAAGGCATATCTCAGATTGTATATGCATTGCTTCAGAAGCAATCAACATGCTGGATAAAAAGAAGCATGGAGGAAACATAGCCCATAAACTTGACATTAGAAAAGCGTTTGATACTATAGATTGGAAATTTCTCCTTAAAGTTCTGTCTGCTTTTGGTTTTGACAGTAAATTCTGTCATTGGATAGATTTGATTTTAAAATCTGCTAATCTTTCAATTAGTGTAAATGGTCATGCAGTAGGTTTCTTTAAATGTAAGAGGGGAGTAAGGCAAGGAGACCCTCTCTCCCCTCTGCTGTTTTGTCTTGCTGCAGATGTGCTAAGCATAAGCATTTCTCAGCTTATGAATAATGGTCTGTTACAGCATATGTCTAGTCCTAGGAACTTTGCCACTCCTAGTCATGTCCTCTATGCGGATGATACTTTAGTTTTTTGTAAAGGAACAAAGAAAAACCTTCAAAACCTTATGTCTCTTCTCAAAAAGTATGGAAAGGCTTTAGGGCAGTTTTTCGGCTTAGAGAAGTGTAGATTTTACACAGGTTCTATTACAGCTAGAATAGTAGCAGAACTGAGAAATTTGTTGGGGTTTCCTGCAGGAAATTTGCCTTTTACTTACTTAGGAGTTCCTTTGTTTAAGGGCAAGCCTAAGCAAAGATATTTGAAGCCTATTATAGACAGAATTAAAATTAAGCTTGCTGGTTGGAAAGGTGCTCTTCTTTCAATCATGGGAAGGGTACAATTAGTAAAGTCCATAGTTCATGGAATGTTAGCCTATAGTTTTCATGTTTATTCCTGGCCTATTGCACTGTTAAAACAACTAGATGGTTGGATTAGGAATTTTATATGGACTGGTGATGTGCTACAAAGGAAGTATGTGACAGTTTCATGGATAAGGTGTGTTCATTAGTGGCAGAAGGTAGTCTTTTTTTTTAAGATCACTTTGGTCTATAAATGAAGCAGCATTATTGAAGTTAGGATGGAATTTGTCTTCTTCAACTGATCAATGGGCTTGTTTCCTAAGAGCAAGGTTCCTAAGATGTCTTAAACCAGTTAACCATCATGTTAACCCTTCAATTTGGCATGCTTTAAGGAAATGGTTCATCTTGGTTATGGATAATGTATCTTGGCAGATTGGAAATGGAAAGAATGTTAATTTCTGGACAGATAAATGGACTAAGGATACAATGGCCAATCTGTTACAGATTCCAGATTATATGCATCAGTCTCTTATTGCTTCTCTTTCAGATTTTATCATAAATGGTTTATGGTTTATTCCAACTGTCCTTAGTCATAAATATCCTATTTTAAATAACCTTGCTTTGCAGGTGGAGCTTCCTATAGTTTCCTGTGAGGACAAACTGGTGTGGACTGATTCTGCAACAGGACAACTTACGTTTAATGAAGCATATCAATTCTTTAATCCAATATCTAATACAGTCGGCTGGAATAAGCAAATTGGGTTGCTGCATGTTCCTCCTTCTAGATCTTTTCTAGTTTGGAGGCTATTCTGAGACAACCCTCGATGTCCCATTAAAGAACCATATTTTATTAGCCTTCTAATCGTGATATAAGCGTTATACGAATACAAAACAGTGGATAAATTAAAACTTAAATATAAACAACCAACATACAGATATGTCAACATATACATACATACATGCATCCATATATATATCACATCCTGGGCACCAGTACTGTAAAAGGAATCCCATCAGTAGGATCCCAAATATGTACAAAATGGAAACATAAAGAAAATACACCAAAAGGTTTGATAAAAAGATACCTCGCCGACTCTCAACACCCAGTCCCCTCTCAAAATACATGAAAACCTCACACACAACACACCTATACTAATAGTACCAGCCTGAGCAATCACAAACTCCTACCATCGCTGGCATCCCGGGGTCTCGACGGTTTGGCTACCCCTCCACTACCACTGGAAGAGCTCATATCAGAACATCTCTGGAACATCTGTCGGTAATCTCTACTATCACGAGATGGTAGCCTAGAGGACACTCTAGAAGACTCCGATCCTGTGGCCCTCACCTCAAGAGGTACAGGTGCCTCTGGAACAGGCATCGGGTTAGGAACTGGTACCATAGGGTCCTCCTCCGATACGGGTGCAAGCGCAAGCTCTGGTGCGGGTACTGGTGCTGGCCCTGGGACAAGTACCTCAAAGGGTACCATGAACGGAACTGGTGCAACCTCTGGCATCGGCGGTGCATCCGGAAATCCGATAGGGAAAGGGAACATCTGGCTGGCTCGGAAAGTGCCAACCATCCCTAAAGGTGCTCCCTGACCGAACCCGATAGTCACCGAGACGGGACCCGTGTATACAGCGAAACGAGTGACTGGGTCCACGAGTCACCTGTTGTGATCCACGAACTCAAACTCGAACGTCCCCGTGAGGGGGAAGCCCGCCTCCCGCGTCATCAATGGATGGTCCCAATGTGCCATCCTCGAGCTCACGGTCTAAGGTTGTGACACCCTTCTACCACGCATGTTATAAGCGCTTTAAGATAAGCAATTAATAAAATTTATTCATGAACATACTGGATAAAATAAAGCATTCGTCCATGGGTAGAAAAGTCCACGTGAACTAGTTCTCAAAATCGCAGAAAATAAAACGAGTTTAAAACAATTTAACATAGCAAAGAAATAAACCTATCCCAACCCCGATGTCGCCTACAGAGCTGGTATAACCGTTCCGGAATAAATCCACGGAATACAACTGAAAACTAACTAACTGAACATAAAAACAAGTCCTAACTATGAGTGGCGGCTCCTCAGAGTCACTCCTCTCCGGGATGCTCGTCATCCTCTGCAGGGTGTCAATCAGACCAAACAACAAACAAATAATGGGGAGTAAGAATCATGTAAACATAATAGCAAGGAGGTAGGAAGTAAAGTAAAACATACAAGCATGGCACCAACGTAGCATACATCATTCAACATATATAACATACATCAACATCATTAACATCGAGCATGCTATGCAGTGCAATGCAGTCCTACCCCGCTAAACCAACCATGCATGTGGATCCACTAAACTCGGGATGGACGACTTCGGAGTTACATATCCACATTGAGAATCTACTCAACGCCGGAGAATCTACTCCTTGGATAGCCAACGCATCAAACCAACGAATGCCTCGTCACGGGGGCGCAAGGAGAATCTACTCCAACCGTGGATGGCCAGATAGCCGTACTCTAGGACGGCCTCCCCTATGTCGAACATCCCTCAACAACAACAACAACTCCGATGCAATGCGTATGCAACACAATGACCACGGACAACCACCACCTCCATAACTCCAACGGAATCAACCGAAGACATCGGCGGAATCGACCGCAGCGGAATCTACCGCAACACCTTTAACCAGCGGAATCTACCGCAGCAGAATCGACTGCAACACCTTAGATCCAAACCGTGGAGTCAAGGACCCCCCTTGTGACAAACTCTCGGTCCCTAAGGTACAACATCAATAACACCTTAGACCCAAACCGTGGGGTCAAGGCCCTCTTGGCCATAAGGCACCAAGGTACAGCTCAAACAACTTGTGGTAACCCAACGGTTACCGGCTTAACCATCTTAATTAATCTTTAATTAAGTTATCTAGTCTTCATCATTAATTAACTAAGTCATCATTTGTCGTTGGGGAAGATTGGGGTTAAAACCCCTGTTTAAGTCCGTAATCTCAGATTTTGTCCAGAGGGGTGAGCACGGTCGAGCTTAACCCCATCACGGGCGTGTTGTCACTTAAATAGAGCACGGTCGTGCTTCCTTTTTTAGCACGGGCGTGCTCCTCTGCTGCACGATCGTGCTTACTGCGCGACCATTTTCCAGAATACTGGGAGCACGGGCGTGCTCGGTGTTCAGCACGGTCATGCTCAATGCACGACAGTACTGTTCTGGGCAGAGTCTCAACACAGTTCCTTAACCAATTTTTAGGGTGTTTAAACCTATTGATCTCTAACTCATTTTAGAACCTAATTTAACCAATTAAGGTTTTTAACATTTTAACCATCAACTCAACAGTCATAGCATCAACTATACAACCAACATAACATCAACAGCCAACATCGTAATAACAACGACAATCATCATACTAACATGTTCATATTAAGGAAACCAAGCTAAATATTAACAACATGCCATGAACATGGAACACATACAAATAACATACCAAAATAGCCAAGAACATACCATCACCAAACAATACAATTTAACATGTCATTCATACACATAGAACAACACGGGGTTATGGGAACCCTTTTACTTTACACTAACCCCAAGCCTATGAATACACTACCCTTCTCCCCATACCTGGAATAGAGATCATGATTCAAAAGAGAGAAAGATCCACTTGGGTCCTGTCTCACCAGCGCTTGTCTACAACCTCAAGAACGACAAAGAGACACTTTGGTTCATCTCAAAGATCAAGAAATTAAAAGGAAAAGATCAAGAACTTGAAAGAAAGAACACAAGGGACAAGGTGCATGAATTTTACCTTTTCTAAAGTCCCAAACATCTAGCACAACTAACCCCTATTCGTAGCGATGTTCTCCTATCAAGAAGCAGTGAAGAACGGTGCAAGAACGGGTTCCCTAGAGAGAGTTTTAGGGAGAAAAACCATAAGGATTCAAAGAGGAAGGAGGGAGGAAGGTTTCTGAGTGTTGGGGTCGTGTAAATTAGGTTTAGGTCGAGTCTAATGGTATATATATATATGAGTTTGGGTCATAACGGGTTCCTATTTCAGCCCAAACTGTATACAGTTCGGTATTTTGACCACAACTTGAGCTACAAGTTTCCTATAGAGGTGTTTTTGTTGTCGTTAGAAAGCTCAGAGAAATATCTACAAATTATTATATGATGATCGAATCCTAAATCGGACTTTAAGATGGTCAAAAGTTCGATGGAAGTTTAGCGACAGATTTGGTAGTTATTCCTAGATATGATCCTTAGGAGATTATGATAAGATCTTAAGATATAAACAAAAAGAGGATGATCCTATATTGATAAGGACTCAAATCTGATTGGTTGAGGGGCTAAAATCTAAGAATAACACTATCTCTATTTAAATACTAAATCACACGATATCTTATCATATCATTCTTAATCGTTTATTATTAATAAAATCACATATCATATATTAACATATAAAATCAAACATTAAGAGGCACAATCTCATATTAATGCAAATAATCATATATTAATATATATATTATCATATGCAATAATATATACGCATATATATAAATATCAAACATATATATACCAGAACTAACACATAAATATAAGGGTGAATCTTGAGGTGTTACAAAGGTAAAACAATAAAATAAAACAAGCACCACAGAAAACACAAAAGGGATAAAAACAATTTAACATTAATTGTGGAAAGGGTTTAGCAACATATAACTCCATAATAGCACACTAAACATCCATCTCCATATATCTCGGTATATATATATATATATATATAACACAACCATCCACGATAACACTTATTATTTTCCTCTACCTTCCATCATGATGCAATACAATGCTGTATGAAATACTCAGGTGCGGCCACATCCGGATATCCATCTCGACACGTCTCTAGAGTCCCCAGCGCAAATGCTCGCCTGCGGAGACACGATGTCCATGCAAAGCAATGGCACTATAGCTACACAAATACACGTCGGTGCACAACACTGATCCTCGACCGGGGTGCTCATGCAATGCATGCATTATAGCTGCGACAATAATGAAATTATGTCTGGAACGATCCCGCCGATAGTCTGAACCACGGGAACACCCTCCGTGAATCAAACCCCCAGTGCCACTGCACCATCTGACCAAGTTTCAGATCACTCATATGAAAATATCACAGATCATGTTTCAGGTCACCCCCTAGTGCCTTAACCTCTCATCACTAGCTCATAATTAACCTCAACAATAATCATATCTCATTGATCTCATCACCATATCACAATAATCATCTCGGTTAGGCACTTCTGAACTCAGGTATCATGAACCCCCACATACATCACTATACTCATCATGTAGCAGTTCTCAGAAAATCTCTCAAAGACAAATACTCACAATAATCATCCATCATGATAACAAGTCATCATTATACAACCATCTACACATATATTAAAATAATCCATATAATATATAAATATAAATATATCCATACTCCAACAACATAAATAATTCAGACACTCATCATATATCATCAATGCATCAACAATAGTCAAAGCAGCCCAATCAATCAACCTCAATAATAATATAATATATAATATAATATAATTTACGACGATAAACCTACAATTCCAATATCATCATTGGTACCACTACGTAGTCCCCAATGTGATATTGATATTGTCCGTTACTCGCTCCCTAGTAGGGTTTAGGTCACCCTACACCATTATCGAATTAAATGCCACCTCGCCGTTTCCGACGTTAGATGGCTTCTTTCCCCCACCTGGAAAGTCGTACGGTAACTTGAACGTCACAAAACCGAAACTCCCCTACACCTCACGATTCTGCCTTGCACAGACTCAGGTCTCTGGGCCTCGGAGAAATTCACTTGAACATCACATTATGAAGAGCACATTACAAGGAGCCCTAAAACGAAGACGGAATTGAATTATGATAACTTAAATAAACGATAGTTTGAATACCGACACGGACGATATTTCGACATAAAAGAGATAGAATTAGTTACCTTCTCTATTGAAGAAAAGAAGAAGAGAAAGGCATAGGTGTCAATGCCACGATCACAATGATGTATCCGGAATCATGTCGGGACGATCAGATCACTCTAACTCTCAACACTAAGCTCTCTTTCTACTCTCTCTCTCTCTTTATCTCTCTTAACACTCTCATTTTTCTGCTCTCTGCTTGCTCTCTGCCTCGTTTTTGCTTCTGTTTTGGACTTAAGTGACTTGTCACTTATGTCCTTTTAATTTTGCAATTTTCTGCACCGACGCTTGAGCGTTGGAATTCCCACGCTGAAGCGTTCCAATGCTTGAGCATTGCATATTCCACGCTTGAGTGTTGGTGGCAGGTATGCCACCGCGCCATGCAACCAATCAGGTGATGCCACGTAGCCCTGCTTGACACCTGGCAGGTCAACGCCAGAGCTGGTCTGGTTGACCCCTGCGCTTGAGCACTGGTAAACCCACGCTTGAGCGTTCTGTGGACGCTTGAGCGTTTACCGTTGACCAGAAAACCTTTTGTTGCATTCTGATCCCGTTTAACCTCTGATTGACCTCAAATTTGAGATATAGGCTGGTCAAGACCTAATGAACAACCTCAAACCATCAAAAAGGCCTAATCTCAACCCTAACTCCAAAATCCTTGTGTCACGCTCAAAATCCTTAAAGACGATAAACGGGGAAAAACCCTAAGATATGCTTATGTCCAAACTCACACCCGGATGATCACACTTTTTCCATGCAAGGGCCTATAAACCTTAAACCACATATGAACTATATAATTCAAGCCTTAAACCTAAACATCACACGTAAGCAAAACTTAAAACACAAGTTGTTACATATTCCATGGTAGACTTCCAACAAATGAGAATCTGAAATTAACAGGTTATGTTGGAGTCTCGATGTGTAGTTTATGTGGCATGGCTGAAGAGAGCTCTCAGCATTTGTTCATGCATTGTGATTTTTAAAAATCACTTTGGATCTGGCTTGGATGAATCTTACAAATTGCAATAGATACTTCCTCTGTTTCTAATGTTTTTTTCTAGCTGCAGAAAACCATGGAGCTCTCAAATGAGAGATTTAATAAATTCTTCTCTAATACATATTTTTTGGATCATATGGTATTCAAGGAACTTGCTAAGGTTTGAAAATAAAGGAATTACAGTTTTCAAGCTCAAAATAGAGTCATTGCAGTTGTGTCCATTACTGGTAATTTGACTAATGGCACTATGTTCAATGATATGACAGAATTTGTTGTTTTTTGTAAGTTTCATGTTGCAGCTCATCCATCAAAGACTCCTAAAATCAGACAAGTAACATGGTATCCTCCTCCTTGCTATTGGATAAAGTGCAATGTGGATGGAGTTGTAAAAGGAAGTCCAGGAATAGCTGCATGTGGAGGGATCTGCAAGGACTACCGAGCTGCTGTCTTGGGATGCTTTTCATGCAATATTGGAGTGGAATCATCAATAGTTGCTGAACTCACAGCTGCCATGTGTGCTATTGAAATAGCTTGCAAGAAGGGCTGGCCTCGGCTATGGATTGAAACCGATTCAGAGTTAGTAGTGAAAGCATTCAAATCCATGGAAGTTGTGCCTTAGAAATTGCAGAATAGATGGGCAAACTCTTTGCATATCTCTAAAATGATTGTTCTTCAAGTTACTCACATATATAGAGAAGGCAATGAATGTGCGGATAGGCTAGCTTGTTATGGAATTCATCAACAAAATTTTGTTTGGTGGGATTTGATACCTTCCTTTATTAAGGATGCTTTTAGTAGAAATAGGCTAGGACTTCCTAGCTATAGATTTAAATGATTTTTTTGTTTTGTTGTTTTTTATTGGTAAGGTTTAATGTCCCCTCATGGATTTTATGTTTTTTATTTTTTTCTTATATCAAATAAAATAGGTAGTGTGCTGGAAATGATAGATGGAAGTTGTGGTGCCAACGTAGTTGGGATGACAACTTTTCCATTGTGATGCATTTGCATACTACTCTTTATAAATAAATAAAAAAGGACAAAACTTATGTGCAATTGCTTGTGTAGAGTTTTTACTGTTCTCCAATCATAATTCAACACATGGGTTTACCAACTAATAGAAAAAATAGGAACATTTTAAATTCAAATTTAAATGAAAATTTTAAACCATGTGGCATGTTATAATTGGTGAACAGCACAAACAACGTCTATCAAACAACACCTACGTTTTTTCTTTACTGAAATACTCCCTTTGGTCCTTAATATAAGAAACAAATGAGTATTTTTTTGGGTTCAAAATATAATAAACATGTATCAATTTTTACATATATTAAATGTCAACTTCCAATATTGCCCTTATTAATTATTGTCATTAATTATGGACCCTCGGAATATTAATTAAGATTAGAAATGGTGTTTTTGAAAATTTATATAAATATTAATTATAATTAGTTTATTTCAATACATTTCCTTGGTGTATGTTTTAGGGTTTTGTTTCTTATACTAAGAACCGGAAGGAGTATCAAAGTAAAGTTATTGTGATAATTGAATAATCATTTACAAAGTTTAACACGGTGTATGAACATTAAAAACTCATATTTGGACATTAATGTTGCTTAATTAATTGCTCTCATATGAGAGAACTTTTTAATAACTTTAACTTTGACCACGAGTCTTGAGTTGAAACAACCTTCCCAAAAATACCAAAGGTCTTTCCAAAAGGAATCTGAACGTTAGACTTGGCCTAAAATGTTCATCTCCGTTTGTCTCCTTATACCGTATAAATGCTCAAAAGGAGTGAAAAAGAGAGGGGAAAAGAAAAATAAAGAAAAGAAAATGATGATGATGCAAAGCAGAGATGGTGAGAGTTGTGGAAAAGAAAGATGGCCTGGTCTTAGTCGTGCTCTGAACTAGTCGCGAAGAAAAAAGTTGCAGTCAAAACTAGGTCCCCACTCGAGTTGTTAGTATTTCTACACAATTATAAGGGCTAAGACTGTAAATTCATTCGTTAAAAAAAACCAAAACTTCCGGTTCTTTGCAACTTTCTAAAATTGAGAAATGCTGGAAATACACTATGTTTCTAATACATTATCCTTATATTGATTGAAATTCATATGAGTTCTATAAAATTCAAGTGGGATTCACATAAATTAATGATACTCATTTCCAAAATAATAATACTAAAAATAAATTTTAATCATTAGGAGGAAGTGTATTAAAAATAATGTTAAAGAATATATTGTTAGCGAGTTAAGATCCTCTCCAGATAGTTCTAATAGAACAGAGATAGACACAAAAGAAAGATCAATGTGTTAATTTTTTTATATCATTTAAAAGTTTTAAAATCATTCAAAACTTTTGTGTCTATTTCACTTCTACTGGAATTGTCCAGTACTAGATATGATCTTAACTCCGCTAGCACTCCTCAAGTAAAGTATGCATATTTATTGTAAATAGGGGAGTAAATAAACTCTTCTAAAGTGAATAAGAAGGTAAAATAAAAAAATAAGAATATATCCTTAATTAATTAAAATGAATTGAGATCTAAATATACTTTAACTAATTAAAGATGTATACCCCTTACTTTCTCAATTATTATTTTAGTCATTTTAGAGAAGCATTATCAGAACTAGCGGCTCATCGAGGTAAATGGCCTGATCCACGTAAGACCGAACCTAGCCTAGTTTGTTTATTAAACAATGGCTCATTCTAGGGTGAGCAAACAACTTATGTTGCTCATCGTGTATCATTATTAATCACCATTTGATTAAAGAGACCCACCAAATCTAATCATGTACTATCTACACCATATATTTTTTTCTTAATTTCATTCCCTCTTGCACTCACTTTGGCTGTGTCCACAATACCGTCTTCCACCTCCGTCCAGATTTCTTCCTTTTTTTTTGTCATTTTGTTCCCTCTTTTACCCAGATAATGACCATACAGCTAGATGGATTATAGATCAGTTCTTCAAAGTCCTGGTATTATATTTTATATGTGCTATGCTACGAACAGAAATTGAGAAATGATCACAAACCGATAGCTAGGACATGAAGGTTTTGCCAAAACAACCACTTTTCACATAAAATCATCATCTTTGTTGTTTTATTCATAAAATGAACACGAACAATCCAAAACAATAACAACATGAAAATCAACAAATCCCAGAATGAAACCCAAAATATTAACATCCAAAGAAAACCAAATCAGAAAATGAACAACTGTAAAATGAAGAGGTTGCAGATACTTGCAGCAGTGGTTACAGATCTGAACCCACATCCATCTTCTTTGCCACCTTTGTCTCCGCCATGCGAATCCAACTGCCTTCACCAGTTCTGTAAGTCGTTTGCTTCTCATCTCTCTTCAGCAATACTGCAAGAAATTCCTCACCATTCTACACATCAAGTGGAAAGTTCGAAGCGGTAGTTGTTGGTGGGTGGATTTGGAGGGGGGGGGGGGGGGGGGGATTAATGAGAGAAAGAGATGGGAGGATGGGAAGTGAAGACGGGGAGACCTCGAGCCATGGCGGAGCTTCTTCCGAGCGCTCGATGGTGTCGATGGCATCAGATGCTCCCTAGGAAAGAATAGCTCACTGCCAAATGCAACTCAAAGACGGAACTTCGATGGCGGCGCCAGAGCTTGTGAATCGGGAGAGAAAGCTGGAGAGGACAAGAAAGTGAAAGAAATCTAGTGTAGACAGAGCATGGTACTATCCTAGGGAGCTTTTGATCCAACGGTAAAATCTGGTCTCTCACGATGAGCAACATGGTCAGGCACACCCTAGAATCCGCCATTAAACAAGTCAAGTAAATACAATTTTAGAAAGCTTGTCAGTTTTGACAATCCGAACTGAATTTTAGGTTTAATGGATTGATCCATTTAAATAAATAATTGTATTAGTTACAATCATACAATCGCTGGCCTATTTAAAGCGCAGACCCGTTGGCCTATGTAAAGGCATGTGCACGTGGATTTTAGTCCTCTCTTTTTGTTTTCTCATGCTTCATCCTTTGGTATAAGAAAGAAAGACATAAAAACTATGTTTTGTGAGGTCTATTCAAATTTTATTTGTATATATGAGAGAGAACATTAGAACATAAAATGAGAGATCTAAATCATATGCACGATAAGAGCACCTACAACACGGGTGTTTATTGGATTCTTAAAAGTAAGAACGTGGTGTTTATTGGGGTTCTTCATTGGAATGTGTTCTTAAAAAGAACATCGAGAGAGAATATAAGCACCGCTTCTTTATAATAAAATGTGGATCCTTTTTTTGTTTTTTTAATAATAAAGCAGTTGTAAAATAAAACAAATTGTTGATGAAATATACGGATTTAGGATAATTGGTGGGAATCATTTAATAAAATTTTTGAAGATGTCGGATTAGAGAGATGATATATTTAAGTTGTAAAAAATAAAAATGACCAATGTATAAATACGTAATCCACTAAAGAACCCAAAAAGTAAAAATACGAGTGATGGGTTGTGAATGCTCAAACATATTTAAAGGCCAGGGACGGTTGACTTGTTTAAATGTAGGCATGTTTGCATATGTGAAGCCCTAATTGTAAAGTAAGTCTTTGAATAGGCTTTGAATCAAGACTTATTGTCACATCATTAAACATGTTTGATTTTTAAGGTATCTATCTTTAAAGTTACACATTAGTGATTTGTGATTGGTTTTTAGAGTAAGCATGAAAATTAAAGTTTTAAAATTATCGAGTGAGTTGAGATTTTTATGCAATTCAATAAATTCACTTTAGATAAGCCGTCTCTTTGATTGTACCAAGAATAGTTTTAAGGGTTTTTCTATCATGTGCAATATTGCACAGGATAAAACCTCAAGGGGTTGGTCTAGTGGAGCATGACAGGGTCTCGTATCTGACAGGTTGCAGGTTCGAGCCCCCATTAGTCCCCTTGAGGTGAGGTAAATGTAAATCCCTTTGTAAGTACTCATAGAGCTCGAAGGTTTTCCCTGTCTTGGACTGAGACACCATCCCCTCACCCTAAATTTTTTCAATCTTAAAAAAAAAACATTGCACAGGTTAAGAAACCCAAAAGTAAAAATTATTTATTGAAAAACTAAATATTTTATTTTTAAAAGCATAAAATACACAAATTATCATATAAATTTACTCTTTTGGGTTCCTTAATCTATATAAGATGGCACAAAATAGAAAAACCATAATTTTAAATTCACATGCTCAATCTCCTACTTACTATATAAAAAAAATGGTCTCGCGCGCTAATCAGCATTCTAAAAACAATCAATGTATAAGGAATCTAATAAAAATAAATTTTCATTAGAAAACTAAATATAACACTTCTCCAAATTTTAAATAAATTATCTTCCAATATAAACCTTCTTCTTTTTATTCTTTGTCCAATGCTATGATTAACATTCTCCGTAAAAGAAATATCAAATGTATTTTATACTAGAGTTCTTGCCTGTGCACTGAACAAGGATTATGCGTTTGTAAAAGTTAAAATATCCTAGAAAATTAAAATGGAGTATGAGATAAGTTTGAAAAATAAAGAAAAGTTTGCACCATGGCAATAGCATTTTACAATTGTCTTTAATTAGAAATCCCCCAGACTACATATAGCATAAATTAAGAAAAGTTTGTACCATGGCAATAGCATTGTCCACAAAACTTAAAAAAATATAAAGTAAATTAAACAAACAAAGAAAATAACATAGGATAAACAAAAGGGAACTTGACGCATCAAGTTTAAGGGGATTTCTTCAACACTTGTAGTGAATCACACAGACACACAACATGTCCATACCACAGGGTATTATCTTCCTGGATCCAACCCAATGAGAATATAGCTTCCTCCCCTTAAGAAATGTTCGCTGCAAAAGCTAATCCATCCTCCGGATAAATAGGCCTCACCATTTCTCCTCCCCCCACCTCGAGCTTGCAGCTTGAATTTTCCCCCACATCATCTTCCAAAATAATGACATCAGGTCTTCCAATATCATGCAAATGCTTTGCAAAGGCAAAGAGTAAATTCTAATTCGTACAAAAAGGATTAATTACAAATTTAACAATAACGAAATGTATTAAAATATTTGAAACATTTAATAAATATGTTACACGAGTATCAATTACCAAACAGTTTGTGGTTGCTCGTGCTGCAGGTCAACCTCATGTAAATTTAGTCATAGACTCCAAATCTCTAGGTATTGCAGTGGCTTCCAAAAATTCCTCCTCTGGAAGATATTCAATCTGATGGGGATATGTAACTTTCTGCACTGGATAATGGATATCTTGGGTATCTACATCCTGTACACTCATGGAGAATTCATTTCCACCTGAAAATATTAACTTGAGCCAAACTCAATGAGGATCTCGATAATGGTTCAGAATATTTTCCAATCCATGGGTAAAGTACCCACTGCTGGTGAACTTGTGTAAAATAATACCAAATTTGGTACCAACACGATCAACGAAGAAAACTCTTGAAGGCATCATAGGTTTGTATCTGTTATAAAAGTATTCTGGAACTTGAATGCATCCCTACAAATCAGACATTTGGAATAAAAATAATATTTTAATATTTATATTATATTGTATAAAAAAATGTAACGTTAACAGTTGTAGATGGGATAAAGCGTGTCTCGGTAAAGTCCTCACGCGTATACCATTTTGTGTGCCAGATGTCTTTTTCAGAGAATTAGATATAAAAATATAAAAATAGAAAATTAAGTAAAATAGACGATGAAAATATTACATTATTAGGTGGCAAAAATGCATAAAAGGCAGCATATGTAGGACCGGTGTTGGAGGAGGAATCGCAAGACATCTACAAAAAAAAAATTCCAAATATGATTTCGAAAAAAGAAAACTAAGGTGGATCTGCCAAAGGGTACGTAACGAGAAGGTAACCAATTTGTTTTTCCTTTCGTAATGTTTAAGGAAAGGTTTTGCGATTTGTTTGCAAAGTTAGCAAAATTAATGTTGCAGTTTTGCAGTTCAGAAAAAATAAACGAAGAAAGCGGATAACTGTAAAACAAAGATATTTGAAGGAGCAAGGTTCTACTTACGATCAGATGATGATGTAGCTCTCAAAAGCAATTGAAGTTACAAAGGCAGAAGCAATATGTGGGATTAAATATAAAGAAAGATTGGTTATTTAAGCAGAAAGGGTTGTCCTTTGGAATTCTCAATTGTAATGAAGATTAGTTTGCAGTTATTAAGAGAATTATGTGGCAGCGTGGTAGAGAAAATTGTGCAAAGCCATGGAGAACGGTGTGAGAAGACACACGGTCTCCTTTATGCAAAGATATGTTTTGAAACTTTCTATAATAAATGTATCAACCTAGATGCAGATGATAATAATGATGCATTATCGATAATAGTCTAAAACAATAAAAGTTTTCTAGGAACAAAATCTTGTTAGCTCAATATTCAATTATTAGTTTAGATTTTAATGCATTTGGCTATTTCTTAAAAATTTATAATATCGGTGAAAATAAAAAATGGTCCAGGTTATTATCAAATTATTTAAAGATATGTCATATACATCTAGCTTTTATTAACAAAAAAACAAATTTCATCAAAATATATTAATATTGTGCTTGTTAATAAATTGATTAAAAATATTTATCAATTAAAAATCAATTAGCATGATTAATTGATTGGTTACTTATATTCTATATGGAACATCATATGCATGATTTTGTCTACTGTACATGTTGACGGATCATTGGATTATTTGGAAATGTATGTGTTGGATATCCCACTTAATTTATTTTATCTTTTTACCAAATCTAGATCACCCCGTCCAAATGAAGTGCACTTTGGAGTGGATCGACCACGTCCAACAGCAAATACAATGCAATGGACAAGACCACCCCGTCCAACAGCAAGTGCAATGGACTGGACGACGTCCAACAACAAGTGCAATGGTCTGGACTGCATCCAACAGCAAGTCCAATGTAATGAACGGGACCAAACCCGTCCAACAGCAAGTGCAATGGATCGGATCGACGGCGTCAACAAAGAAGTCCAATGCAATGGATGAATCGCATCCAACAAAGAATACAATGCAATGGACGGGACCACCCCATCCAACAGCAAGTCCAATGCAACGAAGAAAACTCTTGAAGGCACCATAGGTTTGTATCTGTTATAAAAGTATTCTGGAACTTGAATCCATCCCTACAAATCAGACATTTGGAATAAAAATAATATTTTAATATTTATATTATATTGTATAAAAAAAATGTAACGTTAACAGTTGTAGATGGGATAAAGCGTGTTTCGGTAAAAACCTCACGCGTTTACCATTTTGTGTGCCAGATGTCTTTTTCAGAGAATTAGATATAAAAACATAAAAATAGATAATTAAGTAAAATAGAGGATGAAAATATTACATTATTAGGTGGCAAAAATGCATAAAAGGCAACATATGTAGGACCGGTGTTGGAGGAGGAATCGCAAGACATCTACAAAAAAAAATTTCCAAATATGAATTCGAAAAAAGAAAACTATGGTGGATCTGCCAAAAGGATAACAGAACGCAGAAGGTAACCAATTTGTTTTTCCTTTCGTAATGTTTAAGGAAAGGTTTTGCGATTTGTTTGCAAAGTTAGAAAAATTTATGTTGCAGGTTTTGCAATTCAGAAAAAATAAACGAAGAAAGCAGATAACTGTAAAACAAAGTTATTTGAAGGAGCAAGGTTCTACTTACGATCAGATGGTGATGTAGCTCTCAAAAGCAATTGAAGTTACAAAGGCAGAAGCAATATGTGGGATTAATTATAAAGAAAGATTGGTTATTTAAGCAGAAAGGGTTGTCCTTTGGAATTCTCAATTGTAATGAAGATTAGTTTGCAGTTATTAAGAGAATTATGTGGCAGCCGTCGTAGAAAATTGTGCAAAGCCATGGAGAACGGTGTGAGAAGACACACAGTCTCGTTTATGCAAAGGTATGTTTTGAAACTTTCTAGAATAAATGTATCAACCTAGATGCATAATAATGATGCATTATAGATAATAGTCTAAAACAATAAAAGTTTTCTAGGAACAAAATCTTGTTAGCTTAATATTCAATTATTAGTTTAGATTTTAATGCATTTGGCTATTTCTTAAAAATTTATAATATCGATGAAAATAAAAAATGGTCCAGATTATTATCAAATTATTTAAAGATATGTCATATATATCTAGTTTTTATTAACAAAAAACAAATTTCATTAAAATATATTAATATTGTGCTTGTTAATAAATTGATTAAAAATATTTATCAATTAAAAATAGATTAGCATGATTAATTGATTGGTTACTTATATTTTATATGGAACATCATATGCATGATTTGTCTACTGTACATGTTGACGGATCATTGGATTGTTTGGAAATGTATGTGTTGGATATCTCAGCTTAATTTATTTTATCTTTTTACCAAATCTAGATCACCCCGTCCAACAGCAAGTGCACTGGAGTGGACTGGACCGCGTCCAACAGCAAATGCAATGCAATGGACGGGACCACCCCATCCAATAGCAAGTGCAATGGACTGGACTGCGTCCAACAACAAGTCCAATGCAATGGACGGGACCAACCCGTCCAACAGCAAGTGCAATGGACTGGACTGGACTGGACCGCCTCCAACAACAAATCCAAAGCAATGGATAAGATAGCGTCCAACAGCAAATGCAATGCAATTGACGGGACAGCGTCCAACAAAGAAGTCACAATGGATCGGATCGATCAGCGTCCAACAAAGAAGTGCAATGGACTGGATTGCGTCCAACAGCAAATGCAATGCAATGGACGGGACCACCTCGTCCAACAGCAAGTGCAATGGACTGGAGACGTCCAACAGCAAGTCCAATGCAACGGACGGGACCAACCCGTCCAACAGCAACTGCAATGGACTGGACTGCATCCAACAACGCGTCCAAAGCAATGGACGGGACCACCCCGTCCCACAGCAAGTGTAATGGATCGGATCAGCGTCGACGAAGAAGTCCAATGCAATGGACGGACCAACCCGCCCAACAGCAAAGTGCAATGGACAGGATCGATAAGGCCAACAAAGAAGTCCAATGCAATGGATCGGATCGTGGTCCAACAAAAATGCAATGTAATGGACGGGACCACCCCGTCCAACAGCCAGTCCAATGCATTGGAGCAAGTGCACTGGACTGGAGTGGACCGCGTCCAACAACAAATGCAATGCAATGGACGGGACCACCCCGTCCAACAGCAAGTGCAATGGACTGGACTGCATCCAACAAGAAGTCAATGCAATGGACGGACCAACCCCGGCCCAACAGTGCAATGGATCGACATGACCGCGTCCAACAACAAGTCAAAGCAATGGGCGGGACCATCCCGGTCCAGCAAGGTTGAATGCAATGGACGGTGGTTCCGCTCCAGCAAAGAATGCAATGCAATGGACGGGATCACCCCTTCCAACGAGCACTACATAGATCGGACCCGACGCGTCCAATAGGAAATGCAATGCATTGGGCGGGACCACCCCATCCAACAACAAGTGCAATGGATCGGACGCGTCCAACACCAAGTCCAAAGCAATGGGCGGGACCACCTCGTCCCAACAAGAAAGTCACCGGATGGGATCACGGCCCAACAACAAGTCAAATGCAATGGATCGGATCAAGCCCGACAAAGAAATGCAATGCAATGGATGGGACCACCCCGTCCAACCGCAAGTCCAATCAATGGGCCGGGATCACCCGGCCCAACAAAGCGAGTGCACTGGGTCGAATGGTCCGCGTCCACCAGCAAGTCCAATGGACTGGACTGGACCGCGTCCAACAGTAAATGCAATGGACTGGACTGGACCGCGTCCAACAGCAAATGCAATGGACTGGACTGCCCCCTCCTTTATTTATTATTTCTTTTTTCTTTTTTTCTCTCTTCATTATTATTATTAGTGTCCTTGAAATATAATATCATTAAAGACGGACAAAAATGGGTGTTCACAATAAGTAGGCGATTTATAAATGTTTCACAGATTAAGAAAACATACTGATTTTAGTGGCTATTATACATGTTTAGGACCTCCGTTATTTATATTTGGTAATTCTAGAATTTATTTTTGTTCCAAAACGAATGATCTTTTATAAACCGAAGATATATTTGACAGTTTTTTTACATTTATACTCTTATCATATAAGTAAATTGGAATGCCTTGAATACACCCTAAAACCTTCCCTATTTATATTCGAAGATAAATAAAAGGTAGTTGCAATGGGGTACAATTTGGTTCACAGATTATAAAGGAATTCAAATTCAACATTTGAGGGAATCAACTTTTTATGTGGCGGTCCTGCTCTTGTAAGTGAAATATATCGTTGAAGGAATATTGATTTGTTGCATAAATTAGATTGATTCTCTTTGCAGGCTAGATTGCCATATTTAAAAGAAACATTATCAAAGAGGAAGGGCATAGTATTAAATTGGTATGAAATAACTTTGGATAGAATAATTTGGAAACTGTAAAAATATCTGGAATGATAAACCAAAACACGATTTCCTTAGCTAAATAAAGTGAGGCGTCATACATTGTAATTCCAACAAAATACCCCTTCCAACAAGCAGATTCAAAAAGTACTAGACTAATGGGAATGACATTAAAATTGTAGAAAGGAAACATAAAGGAACAGACTCCTGCAACATAACTTAAAGAAACAAACAACTAAAACAAACTAAGACTTAAACAAACTAATGCACGGGTATTCAAACTTTCTCCTTCTTGATGTTCTTCAGAATGTTGACACTGGTACTTTGTTCACCATCAGCAGCCAATGAGACCTCATTGGGCCTTTTAACAGGAGTAAGGTGCAACACATCATCAGATAGAGAAACATCCTTTTCAGCACTTGTTTCTGAGAAATCTGGAAAAAGGTTCTGTAAAATTTACATAGAACTGTTACAAAAAATTTAAAATTTTATGAAATGACAATAGCATTAATGGAACAATTGTAAACCTTTGGTGGAAAATTCAATGAATCTCCTTGGTTAGCAGATCCTCTTTCAGCAGAATCCTTATCAGCAGTAATGGATGGTATTGAAAAGTCCAAATCCTGCATCTAAACTCCAAACAGGTCAATTAAATGACTTGGTGTTAAACAAAATTTATTAACAAAATGAGGTCCCGGCCTTGCTGGTTCGTTGAAATGTTGAATGGGAAAAGAAAAGACTGGAAGAGTGAGAGAGAGAGAGCGAGATACAGAGAGAGAGAGCGAGTGAGAGAGAGATAAAAAGAGAGATAGAGAAGAGAAGCAAGCATACCTTGTTCAGTAATATTGTGAGTGTAGAGGAGCTATCTGGTGGCATGAAGATGGAAAAACTGAGAGAGACTGCTGCATTTAAAGGAGAATTAAAATAGTGTTTTTGTTTTTGTTGTTGTTGCTTAGCTTTCTCTTCTTTCTTTCTTCTGTATTCGTATAAAAAAAATAACCAACTCAAGAAAGAGACTTTTGGATTTTGAAAAGGTGGGCTGAATTGAAATAGGGTTAAAATGATTTTCTCCTATTCTCAATGCATTAATGAGGCAATTGGATTTTGAAAATGTTTGAATTAGTATCGGGAACAACCATTTATTTGAATGCCTTATTTAATTCAAACAGTTATCAAAGTCTTGAAACTCACGTATTTCTAGTTATTTTTTATTTGTATATTTATTTTTTGTATTTCTATTTCTATTTATTTAATTGCAAATAACTGAATCTGATTCTTGGTGTTTTCCAAAATGAGCATGAGACTCTTCCAACCATTAATACACAGATAAGGAATATTTTGAAAGTTATAGTTAGCAATAACTTTCCTAACTTTCCTGCAACTCTTTTATTCTTTTATTGTATTTTACTTAATTAATTGATTTTTTTTATTGGAAGTTGGAACTCGTTTAAATAAAACATTAATTGCTAGCAGTTCATTATTTATATTTTAAATATAAATGATGTAAAATTAAAAATATCATTAACACTAATACTGTTTATGGAAAGTCTTAAAAGATACTTATTGTAGAATTGTTGTTTGATTTAATGTGGTTGTGACACGTGTCCAAACTTTTCCCATAATAAAAAAAGAATTGTATTATAATATAGATATAGATATAGATTCCAAAATATTAAATATAATAATAAGTACTTAATAGCTAATAAATTACACAGCAAAGATACATGTAATTAATTGCTTGAAAAACTTCACGCGTTACAGAGTTGAACTATACATGTCGTGTTGAGGAACCGAAACCGAAACCGAAACCGAAACCAAAACCAAAACCGAGTACAAAAAAACATCCGAAATCCTCGCTTATTTTCGGAACTATCCCTGTTTGTGTGTGTAAGTAACGGTCTCTCTCTTGTTGAGGTGTTCCATCTGCCATGATTGGAGGTAAAGCTCTTCTTCCAAATGGTGTTGACTCTGATGGGGAGAACTCAAGAAGCAAGGTGTCACAGCAGCACAACTTTGAAAAGAAAAATCTGAGTTATCCAGAGAAGAGTATTGATTATCTCAAAGATTCAAAGCTGTGTGATGATGGGTTTCAATCAATACCCAAAAATGTTGGGACTTCCGGGTTGCAAGAGTTGACCCTCAGCTACCTCTGTGATAACCCAAAATTGGTTCTTGCTGAGAAAGAAGAGATTCCTGGTAAAAGCTTGAAGAATTCATTAGAAAAAGTGAATTACAAAGGTAAACAAGTTGTCATTTCTGAGAATTCAATTCAAGATGAGAAATGGGTAGAAAGAGATTTTTTGAGTTTGAGTGAAAGCAAGGAAAACTCTTCAAAGAGATCCATTGAGGAAGAGGGTGAAAAAAGGGAGGAATTTAGGGGGAAGAAGCAGAAGCTTGAGACACTTGATCTCTCTCTTGCTTTGCCTGATGTGTCACTTTCTCTAACAGCTTCAAATGCACTACAAAATGGTGAACAACCTGTTAGGCCAAAGCCTAGTAGGCCATCAACAACCACAATCAATTCATGTTCAAATGATTATTCAACGGCTTCTCTATCATGTTCTTTTTCTCATCCCTTCTCACACAACCCAAGCTGCTCACTTACTTGTAATTCAACAGAGAATTTTGAGTACTCAGTGAGCAAAGATGACCAAATTTGGAATTGTGGGGAGGGGACTAATGGGTCAGTTCATAGTAGGTTCAAGCCAATAGGAGATGCAGTTGCTTTGGCCAATCATGGTGGTGGGTTTAATTTGTTTATGCAACAAGGGAATAGTCAGTATAAAACTATTTCTTCAGATAACCATTCTTTTTTCCCTTCAGAATTGCCTGCTAGGCCAAGATTTGAGGCTCAGTCAGAGGGCTCAAGGGGAAAGAATTCTGAGAATTTGATAGGATTGGAAGGTGTAAATGGTGGGAATATAAGGAAGGTCTGTAGACCAGAGAGAATTTTAAGAGAAACTGTTTCTGAGTCCATCCCTGCAATGGCATTGACATTTCAGGAGTTTACTGAAGAAGTCAACACATCAATAAAGGAATACTTGAAAAATCTCATTGAAATGGCAGATAAGAAAGAGGAATTAGTGAACCTTCAGAACCGGCTTGAGAGAAGATCTGACCTTACCAGGGAAACTCTTTCAAAGTGCCATAAAGAACAATTAGAGGTTTTGGTTGCTATCAAGATGGGGCTGGGAAGTTTCTTATCTGGTAAGTTTCAATTCTCTGAGATGGTTGAGGTTTTCTTGTATACAAGATGTAGAAATGTGAACTGCAAGAGCTTGCTGCCTGTTGATGACTGTGGCTGCAAGATATGCTCTGGGAATAAAGGATTTTGCAGTTCTTGCATGTGTCCTGTTTGTTTGAACTTTGACTGTGCAAATAACACTTGCAGTTGGGTTGGTTGTGATGTTTGTTCCCACTGGTGTCATGCTGCCTGTGGCATTCAGAGGAATCTCATCAAACCAGGGCCTAGCTTGAAGGGTCCGGAGGGGACCTCAGAGGTGCAGTTTCATTGTATTGGTTGTGGACATGCTTCAGAAATGTTTGGGTTTGTTAAAGATGTCTTTTTGTGTTGTGCAAAGGATTGGGGCCTAGAAACCCTGATGAAAGAGCTTGACTGTGTAAGGATGATTTTCAAGGGAAGTGAAGACCGCAAAGGGAAGGAATTGCATGTTAAAACTCATGACATGCTGTTGAAGCTTCAAACTAAGATGGTATCTCCTTTGGATGCCAGCAATTACATCACACAGTTTTTCAGCTGTAAGTCTCTGAACTTTGGTCTTTACTTTTCATATTCAATTTATCTGTTTATAGAAACTTTGATGTTATTCACACCATATTGCAGTTAAATGGGAATCATAAACTATGAATACATCATGAGTTTTTTTTTGTCTCTTTGATTAGTAAAACTCATCAATCAATTTTGTTCATATATGTATGCTTATTTCTTGGTCTTTAACCTATAGATATTGTTGAATTAGTTGCATGAAAGCATATTGACAATGATATGAAGAGATTGATGCACTATTATTTATTGGAAGTGAGTGAAAAACTAGCGGCCTGTGTTTCTCTGTAATCAAGTAGGATTGTGAATAAGAGATGACAAAAATTTGATGTGGTGGAGAGAAAGCATTACTGCTGATGTACGAACAATAAATTAAAAAAATAACAGTAATAATAACAGACAATGAGCCCAGCACATTGTCTTGCTATGTAACCATTAAAGTGTGTTATCTTTCCATTTGCTATATGATTATAGCCAAGATAATTGTTTCATGCATAAAACTCGGGCAGATGAGAATTGATCTGCTCACTATGAACGAGATGAAAACCATAAAAATTGTTGATGTTGTTTGTTTTCTAAAGTGGATTATATGGAGGACTTGAGAATGCCATTTATAATGTAAAGTTATTTTCAGACTCGGCTAGATGTTCTTCAACCTCAAATCAAGCTATGTCAACTTTTATATAGTTTAGTTCTCTGCCACATCTAGATGTCAAACAGATCTAGGGTTTATGTTATTTGAAAATTGGGTTAAGGAGTGGTTTTTTAGTATATAAATCAGTTCGTCCTGCTAGTACAATTGATATCTTTGTTGAATTAGTTGTTTATCATTGACTGCGGAAATAAAGGATGAGGAATATCCTTATAACACTTAATTGTCTATACAATATATAATAATTTGGTTCTAGTCTTCTGATGCTTGATTTGCTTGAATAATGAATTATGTTACACTGAGCAGTCATGCCTAATATAGGTGTGTTACAGACTTGGTGATGACTGAGATAAGTTTCTTTGATCATTAGCCCCTAAATTAATTGAAAACATGCTTCAAATGGTTCAGATGATGTATACAAGTTTTCCCATCCCTGGATAAAGTATTTACATCTTTGAATAGATGTTTGGAATTGAAGTACTTCCCTGAGATAAGTAAGCCTTGTGTTTTTTCAATCAAATGTCCCCAAAAGTTTGCATCCTTTTCAACTTTACCTTGGGTCTTTCTAAGCTTTTTTTGTGATGAATTCTTGTTTGATTTAATTATACTGATGATTTTGGTATATAACTTGAATTGTTTTTTTGCTGATAAATAGATGCGGATTGCATGTCAGAATTTTCGGCTTCTGGTACATTTTCAAAGGATTTGTCAGCATCTCAGGCTAACCTTACAATGGGCACCACATCTCTTTCACATTCTAATTCTCTTATACCAAAATATACTTATGACAAGAGCTATTCTAGGTCAAATGATCTTCATCAGAATGACCTCAAACAACCTTCCCTCTTAAGTGAACTAAAAAATGAGACTGACTTCCAGTTGGGCGCTTTGTTAAGAAAAGGTGGGCTTGAAAGCTTGGAGAGCATTGCGCGAATAAAGGACGCCGAAGCCAGAATGTTCCAAACCAAGGCAAATGAAGCAAGGAGAGAGGCAGAAGGGTTCCAAAGGATGGTCAAGACGAAGACCGCGCAGATGGAAGAAGAGCATGCTGAAAAGTTTGGGAAACTCTCTGTGCATGAGACAGAGGAAAAGAGGAGGAAGAAACTAGAGGAACTCAAAGTTTTAGAGAATTCCCATTTTGATTACTACAAAATGAAAATGAAAATGCAAAATGACATTGCTGGTTTGTTGGATAGAATGGAGGCAACAAAGCAGCAAGGGGTTTAGTATTTTTTTTCTTTTTTCTTTGTCTTTAATATTTTTCCTTTTAAGCACACTGGTAAAATATGTGTAATCTATTGATATACTGCCATTGAAATTCTATCTCTTTCTTATTCAGAATAGATAACTTGTGATTTGGTGATTTCCAGATATATGACAAGGACACAACGTTTTTGGTAAGTTCATCTATAATATATTTGATATATGATGTTGGACGATTTTAAGAATCCGAGTGTTCTTATCAATTTTGCACACAAACAACAGAAACTATACTACAGCTGGGGAGAGAATGTTTGATATGAATAGTTGAAGGACTCTTGGCAGATGGGGTAGAAAGGAGGATAATGCTCAATGGTGCCTTCCTTAGATATTATTATTCTGGGACTTTTGTATTTGAGCACTAGTGATTGCTGCTTCTTGCACCAAAGGACCAACTGTGTTACATTTTGTAGCCTTCTCCACCACTGAAACTAGTTCACCAAGGTGAATATGAAAGAGAATTTGATTACTATCATTCAAATTGGGTGTGACATCCAACCAACCAGCTGAAACTGGATTATTATTCTTGTATATATTATTTTATTTTTAAATTGGATTGACTTCAAGAAAACACAGTATATTTATATTGTGGCCAAGGCACTTACAATTATTTTATTACATTTATGTCAAGTGGTCAAAACCACCAACAAATCTATAATCTTACAACGGAATCGAATTTTCATCATGCTTGAGATTATACTCGGGTGCCACCAGAAAATTTTGTTTATAATAAGAAGGCCAAAGCTATCAAGTCTCAGCTAGATGTTTTATAGGTCCTTAATTATTTTCACCTATGCTGTACATAAGTCAATTATCAACCTCTATGCATCAAATTATAGTATATGAATATATGATTTTTGAATGTGAGCCGTTTTTCACATCTTTTTGAAATACGTGGAATAGGCATACTCTATGGGTCTTATAAGTGTTAGGTGATGACTCACAGGGTCTTAAATTGTTAAGAAATCGAGTCATATATTCTCTATTTGAAAATAACTAACCCTCAATGAGTGATCCTTCCAACATTATTTGGCAAGATCCATCTGAGAATGATAACATTCCTACATTATTTCTCAAAATGCGCTAATTTTAGAGTTGTCAAAATAAGCCCAGCCTGATGGGCTTGCTTGAATAGTCGAATATTAAACATGGGCTGAGTTGATAAAATATATGACCAAAATTATTTTGGCCCAATATGGGCTGGCCCGAACTTTGCAAATAAAGAAGTATAAATTGAACTGAAGCATTACATTTTTATACTACACCTCCTTACTACTTTAAAAAATGATACATTATTATTTAAAGGATAATAATTCCACCTCCAAGTGTTTTAAATACAAGAATAAAAGATGTTGTATCACCCGACATACATTTCTCGGGGAGTATTGTCTTGAAATTATACAAATAATAAAACCTTCCTCCCAACAAATAATGAAAACACGTGTTTTTATCTTTATTCAAGTATATTTGGTCAATGGGCCAGTCTGTTTGGCCCGCATAAGACTGAATTGGGCTTGTAAATTAATGGACCATAGATATCCAACTTGGTCCGAAAATGCAATGGTCTGTTGCGGGTCGGCCCAAATGGACTTAGCTGGCCCGAATTAACAGCTCTGGTTAATTTTGAGCAAAGTTGAAAAGTCACTTTCCGAGGTAGCAACTTTCTAACGCATTTATTTTATTTACTTTCATTTTATTTTTAGTTGGGAACTCATTTGTGGGAAAGTCAGCTTCTCGATGGGCTACTTTAAAAAATATATACTAATGAGTTCTTGATAGCAATATTTTAAAGACTAGTCAAACCAATCATCGGAGGACCGAAAAGGAAAGTAGTTGGTTCAACCGATTCAATCAGTTTAATCGATGGTCAAACTGGTATACAGACACACACAGACACATTAGTAAAGAGATCAATCAACAAGCCAAAGAAATAATATAGCTTTTAAGATGTATGGTAATTCAGAACATTTAAGTTAGGACATGCTAATTTTACTAAGATAATATGTCCTAATTGACCAAGCTCACTAACCAAAGATGCATATTGAGTGGATGCTAATCACTCAAGTCCTAGAGCCCCCAAACAAACTGGATCAAAGTCTAACAGTACGTTCCATGTTATTTTCTAAAAAAAATTAAAATGATAAAGTGATCGGTCTCTAAAATCGATTTTATGTTGGTTTAACAGGTTTTAGGCTAGTTGAACCGGATTTTGGTTGACTTTTCATGGTCAGACTGCTTTCACGATGCTCTAATTCGACCAGAACCAGAATGATAGTTCAGAACATTTAAGTTAAGAGTATGCTAATTCTACTAAGTTAATATGTCCTAATTGACCAAGCTCGTTAACCAAAGATACATATTGAGTGGATTCTAATCACTCAAGTCAGGGATAGTATTTTGGACCCTACACGATGGGTACCCGCAAAAAATACCCACAACGGGTAGGGTAGATACCTGCTTTATGGTTATGAGTCCGGGTCTGGGTAATTATCCGCAAACAAGAGAGGGTAGGGGAGCGAGTACGGGTACTCTACTACCCTCCCCGCCCCGCACCCTCATTTATACATTTATTTTTTATTTTTTTATTTTTTACAATAAACTATATATTTATTTATCTATATTAGTATATATAATTATAATTATATATCAATTTCTAAGAATAAAATTAATGTAAAAGTTCTAAACCTAGGACTCATTATTGTTTTTTCTTTTTCGGACTTACAAGTCATGAATTTATTGTTTTGAATGTTTATTGTGATATTTGCCCGTTTTGGATGTTTTGGATGTTTTTATTTAGTTTAATACTTTGGTTTGTGATATTTGATGAGTAGATTTGAAAGATCTTTGGATGGTTTTTTAATTGAGTTATAATGTTCTTAATGTTATTTATTGTTTTTTTAGTTAAAGTGCGGGTGTGGGTACTTAGGTACCCAGAGGGTGATACTAAAGTTGCTATTCACGCAGGTATGGGTTCGGGTACGGGTATTTTTTTAAACACGAGTATGAGGATGAGTACTATAGTACCCTACTCAGATCCTATATATTGCCATCCCTAACTCAAGTCCTAGAGCCCTCAAACAAATTGGACCAAAGTCCAAAAGTACGTTCCATTTTATTTTCAAAAAAATTAAAACAGTGAAGCGATCGGTCTATAAAATCGGTTTTATGTTGGTTTAATCGGTTAGGTTGGCTGAACCAGATTTTGGTTGACTTTACATAGTCAAATCGCTTTGATGGTTCTCTAATTCGACCACAATAGAAGAGGACATCGGACGACGGTCCAATCAATTGGATCGATCAATTGATTGATCCGATTGGATCGGTTTTTTAAAATATTGATTGATAGTAAGAGTTTTAAAATGTTAAACAAAACACACCCACATGACAAATCAATGACTTATTTCGTTCATCTATGGGAAATACATTTGCAATCTTAAGTGTTTCCCTAATATTTTTTCTCATGACGTGTGTTGGGTTTGACGTTAGTCTCTATTGCATGCATACATGGAAATTTTAATTAATTGATAAAATATTATACTTTTTCAGACGAAAAATAAAAACCTAAGCTTTTTATGTAACAGAATCAAGTGACCTTATGGATACTATGGTAGGGTAATAAATTAATTATCTGTGTAAATTACAGAAAATAAGGGTTTGTTGGCTTTTTTTTATTTTGTTGTTTTTAACATTTTCTATACAAATCTTTGGAAACAAGAAACATAATAAAAACAAAGAAATGTTTTTATAATTATTTCTAAAAAATAAAAGATAAAAATAAAAAACTGAAAAACAAAGCAAATATACCATAAATGTTGCCACGAACTCAATTATATTTGTCAGTAATTTCTTGTTGGGAGAATGACAGAGAGGCTAACAAAGACCGCGAATAGAAAGAGTAAGAGACCACTGAAGTTCACTATTAATGCCTCTTGGTTGCGGAAAAGGCCTAAAAATTGAAAATATTCAATTAAACCCGTCTCAGCTGTGACAACTGAAAGGAGGAAAATGACCATGCCGATAAACCTGTGCCATGGCAAAATCGTAGCTCTAGTAGACATTTCTGCACCAGGGAAGAAATAAGTGAAGCCGCCAAAAATATACTGCAAAAGAGGGGACAAAATATTAGTTTAGTCACACACACTTATCTCTACTATAAAAAAAAAAATCTTATTTACTAAAAAAATATCACACTAATTTAATTATAATATAACATGAGTTGAAGAAATAAAATTCTGTGCCTTCAAATTAAATTGTTAACAAAATCTAAATTATGAAAGGATTAAATTTAATACATTAGTCGGTGTATACAATTAAGTCTAGAGGTCTGAAACCTAAATAATTAGCAAATATTCTTTGAAGGGTTTGATCTTCTTCACTCCTTGGACCTTTGATAGAGTGTACTTGGGTCACATAGATTGAATTCTCACGTTGTGAGAAAGCCTTAGTGTGTGTTTGGATGGGGTATTTCAAAATTCCAAGGAATTTGAAATACAAGGCAATTCAATTACTTCAATTGAATTACTTTCATTTTGATGTGTGTTTGGATGGGGTATTTCAAAATTCCAAGGAATTTGAAATACAAGGCAATTCAACTACTTCAATTGAATTACTTTCATTTTGAAAATAATTTGTTTGGATAGGGTAATTCAAATACCTTGTATTTTAAATTCTTTGTTTGGACAAAGCATTTCAGTTACCTTCAATTTTATTTTTTTAATATTCATTTTAAAAATTGGGATTTCAACTCTCTGGGAGCCGGGCCCCAGCAACGGGGGACCCGGGGCCGACGCCCCCCCCATCGGGTTTCCGGGGGATGTTGCCGACGGTGGTAGTTGGCACATGAGTAAAGAGAGGGAATTTCAAAATACCACCTATTTAAGAGGTATTTCAAATTCCTCAAATTTACCTTAAACAAAATACCCCATAAAATCCCTTGATTTCTAAAATCCTTCATATTTAATATCCAAACAAAGTATTTTAGAGTGAAGTATTTTAATTACCCTCTTAAAATACTTCACCCTCTACAAATACCCCATCCAGACACACCATTAAGGGATGAGAATGGAATTTGGTTTTCAATTTTCTTCTTTTCTCATTTCATTCATTCGGTGCCATATATTAGCCTTCTCTACAAAAGATACCTTGTTCCTAAATAAATGGATCAGGTGACACCTGTCCAGCAAATCATAACAAAAATGCTTTTACAATACAAAGTAATATTCTTCTAGAACATTCTCTTATATACTGAATATACTGAATTATCATATTAAGTCCTGATAAGCTTTTGGTTTGCGCAGGTTCCTCTTGGGCCTTTGTGCTGCTTGAAGCCCATTTCCATTTTCAGTTTTGGCTATTCCTATTGGGCTGTTGACTACTCCTTTTGGGCTTGTAACATTACTACTCGGTCCAGAAGGGAACTTGTCCTCAAGATCAACATGTGGGTACTGTCTGAAAAAGGAGTCTTCTAGTTCCCAAGTGGCTTCGACGCTGTCTTGTCCCTTCCACTGAACCAAAACCTCAGTTCACCTTCCTCTACTTGCTGGTGCGCGCCGGCGCTGCAGAATGGCAGCCGGAGTTAGATCCGCGGTGGCTGAGGTTGCATGTGGCGACAGCGGCAAGACGAACTGGGTTGGCCATGGCACGGTTTGAGGCGCGAAATGTGGAAAACGGGATGGATCCATGCGGTTGCCGGGAGTTCTAACTTGTACGTCACGGGGCCGATGCGGCGACTGATGCGGAATGGACCATAGAACCTCTTTGACAACTTCTAGGAGTGACGAGCTCGGATCGAGACTTGGCGATAGGGTTTCAATTTCAGGTACACCCACTGCCCAATCTCAAATTATTTCTCTGTACGTTTGCTATTGGCTTGTTGAATAATCTTGGTTCTTTCCCTTGACAGGTTGAATTTAAGGGTTTGCAATATTTGATGCCTCTCTGTCAATGAGGAGTCCGAAGACACAATTTTTGAGCTTCCTGGCGAGTATGGTGGAAACGACGGGGGCGGTCGCCCATAGAGGGCCTCAAATGGAGTCATACCGATTGCTGAATGATATGAGGTGTTGTGCCAAAATTCAGCAAGCGGAAGGAATTTGGTCCACTGATGGGGTTCGTCACTCACGAAACACCGTAAATAGGTTTCGAGGCAACGATTGAGGACCTCTGTTTGCCCATCCGTCTGAGGGTGGTAGGAGCTGCTATATGCCAGGGTTGTGCCGAGTCGTTTAAAAACCTCTCGCCAAAACTTGCCGATGAAGACGAGGTCCCTATCACTCACAATAGTTTTCGGAGCACTGTGGAGGCGATAGATTTCTATCAAGAACACAGAAGCAAGGCTTGGTGCTGTGAAACCAGTGGGGAGAGAAATAAAGTGGGAGAGCTTCATCAATCGATCGACCACCACCCAGATTGCAGTTTTGTTGGAGGAACTTGGAAGGTTTGTGATAAAATCCATGGAGTTGTCCTCGCATACTCTGTCCGGCATAGGCAGCGGCTGAAGCAGGCCATAAGGTGAGTGAGTGCTGTATTTGTGTAATTGACAGGTTGAACACTGATTAATAAACTGCTTAACATCTTTGTGCATTCCAGGCCAGTAAAAAGTAGCAAATAGCTGAGCCAATGTGGCTTTGATGCCGGAATGACCACCCAAGGAGGAAGAGTGAAACTCATGGAGTAAAGTTGGAGCAAGCTGGTATTCCCGAGGTATGAAAATCCTGTCCTTAAAATAAAGAATCCCTGTTCTGTACTGGAAATGAATTTTCATGCTAAGATCCTCTTGTATCTTGGTCATTAGTTTAATGCCTTCGGGGTGTGTGAGATAGAACTGTTGTAGTTGAACCATTAGTGGATCAGTGATAGCACTCAGTGAGGTGTACCCTGCTTCCTGAGGCTCCCCGGGTAGGCGAGACAGTGCATTCACAACAACATTTTCGCGGCCTGGTTTGTAGTGAATCTCATAGGAATACCCCATCAATTTAGTAAGCCATTTTTGTTGCTCCGGGGTTTGAATGACCTGAGTGACTAGGTTCTTTAGGCTGTTGTGGTCAATATATATTTTGAATGTCGAGCCCAGTAGACACTGCCTCCATTTTTTGATAGCTTCCGTGATAGCATAAAGCTCCCTCACATAGGCAAAAGAAGAACTCATTCTAGGACACATCTTTTTACTGAAAAATGCAATAGGATGGCCTTCTTGTGACAGAACAGCCCCCACTGTTGTTCCTGACGCATCAGTTGTGACCTCGAATGGGGCAGAAAAATTAGGCATTGCTAGAAAAAGTAGTTGGAGCATGGCTTCCTTGAGATGGAGGAAAGCTTGGGCTGCCGAGGGTGGCCATGAGAAGGTGTTGCCCTTAAGTAAATCAGTCAGGGGACTGGCTATTGTAGCATAGTTCTACACAAACCTCCTATAGAAGCCCTTGAGACCAAGGAAGGCTCTTAGTGTGGTGAGGGAAGTAGGCGTTGTCCAGTCACGGATGGCTTGCAATTTATTAGAGTCAGCTTGTACTCCCTGGTGAGTTATGATGTGGCCAAGATACTCCACAGATTGTACTCCAAAAGTACACTTGCCCAACTTAGCATAAAAATTATTAGTGAGCAAAAGATTTAAAATTTGTTCAACATGTGCTAAGTGGACTGCCCAAGTATGACTATAAATGAGTATATCATAAAAAAAAAACCAACACAAACTTACGTAGGTACGGGCGGAGGAGGTCATTCATGACCGATTGGAAGGTAGAGGGAGCGTTGGTGAGGCCAAACGGCATGACCAAGAACTCATAATGGCCATCACAAGTGCGAAAACCTGTCTTGTGGATGTCTTCCGAAACCAAACGGATTTGGTGGTATCCGGAACGAAGGTCCAATTTGGAAAAGTAGGCAGCATGATGAGTGTGATTACACCTCATATTTGTTTATCATTTTTCATGCATTTCATGTAGTTTATGCATTTTTAATTTGATTTTTTGTTAATTTTTACCTTGGAACGGGTAAGGCGGTTTCGTGGTGTTGTTTTGCAGGAATTAAGGATTAAATGCTCGGGATCAACCATGATGGAGCTCGGATGAAGATGGGGTTTGAAAAGTGAAGAAAATGAGCCAAACAGAGCCCATCACGACCTAGCCGTGATGACCATCACGACCATGATAGAGCAAAACTGAAAACAAAGAAGGCAAAAGTCAGAACTGGTCACGGCCTAGCCGTGATGTCCATCACGGTCGTGACCTGTCAGCTGAACCAGACCCTCACAAGCAGAACTGATCACGACCTAGCCCGTGACAGACCAAAAATTGAAGAAGCGCCCAAGGCAGAATCCAACACGGCCTGGCCGTGATGGCCATCACGGCCGTGACGTGCATTACTTGGATCTGAAGCAACTGATTTGGATCTGATTTGTGTTTGATTAGGATTCAAACTTCCCAAATCTATAAATATGGCATCAGGCAGAGGACTTTGAAAGACTTTTTGGGGCTGCTACTCTTAGGCTATAATTTAGGATCTCTCTTCTTCTTCTTCCTCTCTTCTCTCATTTTTATTTTGATGTTGTTGTTAACCAAGCTTGTCATCACCATGACAAAGCTTGAGTAGTAGTTTAATTTCTAGGGATTGGGGCTATGACCAAGGTTTGTTTATGGCAATGAATTGATGTTTTATCTTTGTTAATTGCGATTTTGCTTTAGATCTGATTTCTAGTGTTTTAATTACTTGTAAATCTAGTGCGCACTTATTTGCATGTCGAAGACATTCTAAGGAGGAACCTAGCGGTGAACTTAGGTGTCGGATCTATAGAGTCAGACTTAGGACTGAAATCACGAGAGTTAGAAGCCGTCTTTCGAGGATTAACGAATTGTCACAAAACGTAAAGGGTTCAATCTAAATTCGACTACCACGAGAGTAGGGGTTGGTTTAATTGGGCACGGTTTTTGTAACCCGAGAGGGAGCTTAAACTATTTGAGGATAAATTCGCCTTCAAGTCATTTTCGATAATTAACAAGGGTTAATCAATTTAGTAATATAAACGATCTTGTTGGTAACCCAAATTCCTAGGAATATATTTAAATCTGAAAAACGATAAATAGATTTACTTTCTGTTTATTTGATTCTGATTTTGAGTTATCTCTTATTTCAAAAATCAAAAACCTTTTAAAAATCCTTTTTATAATCCAATTTTATCGATTTAATAATTAGTTGCGATTTGAGATCACGGTCTCTGTGGGATCGATATCTTTTTATTACTTGGCTACAATCCGGTACACTTGCCGGATCGCATGACGTGCATCGCACGACATCAAGTTTTTGGCGCCGTTGCCGGGGACTGTGCTTTCTCGAATCTCAATTTAATTTTTAAATTGATTTTTCTGGACCTTTTCTTTTTATTTAATTTTTGATTTTTGTTATTATTAAAAAAATATTTCCTTTTTGAGTATCTATCTCTCCGTGTTTTTATGCAAAGATCCCTAAGTCTTGGAAACCTTAGTGAGGTCGATCCCGAAGTCGAAAGGACCTTTCATAGACGTAGGAGACTACAAAGAGAGAGAGAGAGGTTGATTCCCATTCCACTCATGGCGAATCTCCCGGATACGAAACCGTTGAAGGATTACACAGCCCAAAATGCTAGGGGTTTGCGAACTGGGATTGCTAGGCCAGAGATTGAGGCGGAGAACTACACTATATCGTCTATGCTAATCAACATGATTAGGCAACATCAATTCGGAGGACTGCCCTCGGAGGACCCGACTGATCACGTGGAGACATTCTTGGAGTTCACCGATGCAGTTAGAATTCAAGGCGCCCCGGTTGATGCTATTCGTTTGAGGTTGTTCCCCTCATCTCTCACTGGAAAAGCAAAAGCTTGGCTGAAGCAAGTGCCCGCTAATACCTTGTCGACTTGGGACCAACTGGAGCAGGCGTTTTTGGAGAAATTCTTCCCTCCATCCAAGACGGCCTACATACGAACCCAGATCACCGGCTTCTCCCAAAAGGACGGAGAATGCTTGTCAGAAGCTTGGGATCGCTACAAGGGACTGCTGGAGTCTTGCCCACATCATGGACTCGAGAGGTGGTTATTAGTGCACACCTTCTACAACAGATTGGACTACTCTTCGAAGGTGTCACTTTATTCCGCAGCTGGTGGAACCTTTATGAATAGACCTCTGACTGAGGCATTCAACATCATTGAAAACGTGGCCACCAACTACCACCAATGGGGTTCAGAAAGAGGTAATAACCCGAAAAAGATTTCGGGGGGTAAGTTTGAAATGAATAGAACTGATCTTATCATGTCTAAAATAGACTCACTGAATAAACGCTTTGATCAGCTCGAAAGGGCTAATGTGAGTTCAATAGGTGCTACTAACATTGTTTGTGAGATTTGTGGAAAGCAGGGACATGACATAATGGAGTGCCCACGTGGTATTGCTCATGGATCCGGCGCTTCGGGGAAACAAGTGAACTCTTGTCACAACTTCTACGACACGAACCCGAAGTTGCCCAATTATGCTCCCCCAAATCCTTACAACCAAGGAAGGAAGAACAACCCTTACCTCTCGTACGGGAACTACAGCAACACGCTGAACCATGAGTTCCAAGAAGGCCAAGGTAATAGGAAACCCGCAGCGGGGTATCCTCAGGTACATAAGTCTAAACTCAAGTCTTTATTGGAAAGTTTTGTGTGAACTCAAACAAAACAAAATGAAGAGTTTAGACAACAAGGTAGGGCAGTAAACGAGACAATAAAAGAGCTAGCATCTAAGGTAGATAACTTAGCCATCCATAACAAGATGCTAGAAACTCAGATTGCCCAACAAGCCAGCACATACTCTAGGCCTAAGAGTACGTTTCCGGGACAACCCGAAGTTAATCCCAATGAACATTGTAATGTCATATACTTGAGGGATGATAAGCTTGGGGTAGCTGAAAAAGATGTGGGGTGTGAGGAGGACATGAACGAAGATGAAAAGACAGAACCAAAGTATGTCCCTCCACCACCGTACCAACCCCCAAAACTTTTCCACAAAGGTTGGTCAAGAGAAAGCAAGTAGAAATAGAAACTAAAAGCTTAATTGAGGAGCACAATGTCAAGATAAAAACTAATATGCCTCCTAAGCTAAAAGATCCAGGTAGTTTCTCTATCGCTTGCTCAATTGAATAAGTGCAAATAGACCAAGCCTTATATGACTTAGGGGCTAGTGCGAGCTTGATGCCGCTCACTATCTTGGAAAGATTGGGAACCAAAGAGTTGAGTCCATTCAAATTCTCCTTACAATTTGTGAATGGCTCAACTAGAACTCCTCTAGGCATACTAGAGAATGTTCCCGTAAAGGTAGGGAAATTTTTTATCCCTACCGATTTCCTAGTATTGGATATGAAAGGGAATTCTGAATTCCCCATCATTTTAGGAAGGCCATTCTTGGCCACCGCTGGAGCAATAATGGACGTAAGGAATGACAAACTCTCTCTGAATGTAGAGGAAGGTAGGGTAGATTTTAAATTGACTAACTCATATAACAACCCTCCTTTTGTGAGTCATATATGCAAGATCGATATAATGTCTCCAGTGGTAAAGGAAGAGCTCAACATGGAAGCAACTCCGAAGATTTACATGGCAAATGATGCACCCAGTAGTGATGAAGTTGGAGTTGCTGATCACGTGGAAACAAAACTTCCGCCGGGAGGGAGTAAGGCCATGAAGCTCAGAGTGAAAAGAGCGAAGCAGAAACGCAATTGGTCATATGAGCAGAATCGACTCTTTGAAGGACTCCCATGGAAGAGAAGTGTTCCTGCACTTTTACGCCCAGCCGACCCCGGTTGATTGAAGGAAGTATGATCAAGCTTAAGACCGTAAATAAGCGCTTCTTGGGAGGCAACCCAAGTTTTCTTTCCCTTTTCCATTTGTTTTTGAATTTAGCTCTTGAATAATTTGAGAAGATCAAGAGGAAAAAAAAATCATAAATTAATAGATTTGTCAACTGTTTTCAGGTTGAGAAGAAAGGAAGAGCAAAAAGACCAGGGACAAACAAAGTCAGAAGTCATCACGTCCTGTCACGGCCGTGATGAGCTAACCAAGAAGACCAGAAAGGATCACAACCCAGCCGTGATAAGCGTCACGGGCGTGATGGGAAGGACCCTAAAGATCAGAGAGCATCACGGCCCAGCCGTGATACAGGTCACGGCCGTGACAGGCCAGCTCCTGAAGACCATAATTGATCACGGCCTGCCCGTGATGAGCCTCAGGGCCGTGATACAATTTCCAACAAGTTTTTGACTAGGCATGTGAGCCAGCACCCGCTACCACCTCGGTGAGTTGTTCCATTTTTCTCCTCTCTCCGACTTGATTATTTACATTGGGGACAATGTAGGTTTTTAAGCTTGGGGTAGGGGTATTTTTGAATTTTTTTTTTGCATTTTTGCATTTTTCATGTTGCATTCATATAGGCATAGTTTTGCATGATCACATGATTAGATTGCCCTTTGCTTAGAATTTGCATCCAATTGTGAGAACTTGGTGCCAAATAAATTGAGATAGCGAAATTTTGAACCCAATTTTTTATTCTTGTGATAAGGCTAAAAATAAAAATGCTTGAGATAATCTTTTGACAGTTGATAATTAACATGTGGTTCCTTAGATTTGTGTTCCTCACTGATTTTTGAACTACTAAATATGAGATTTTTGAGCCAAAAAGGGGTACTCACTAAATCCACCCCATTCTTTGTGATAGAGTGTTTAATTCCTCTTGGATTGTACTCTCTAGAACTTGACTTGAAACCGTTTTGAAACTTCAAAATTTTTTAAAACATTTTTGAAAATGATTGAGGCACTAGGTATATTTTTTCGGCCTTCTGAGCTTTGATTGATTAAATGCTACCCCTTAGTTGCCCAATTTTGAGCCTAAAAAAAATAAAATACTTTCCTTGGTACCTTGAATTACTTTGATGAATAATGCTTGGTATGGCACACTTTAAAGTATTACAAAAAAAAAGGGTAAAAAGGTAGTTTGAAAAAGTATGGGATGAGAAAGTTAGAAAATATTTCTATTGAATTGAAAATCTCCCCTTCTCCAAAAAAATAAAATAAACAAAAAAAAAATAAAAAAAATGGAGAAGGGGATGACAAAAAGTAAGTGAGAAATAAAATAAAAAGAAAGAAAGAAAGGTGGAAAAGTGACCTCAAAGCCCAAAAAGGTATTTTAGAAGGTGTCATGCTTTGCAATATTTGATATTTTGTTTAGCCTTCTTGAAATTTCCTTTTCTTGATTTCCCCACCTAACAATTAATCCTATGGCCCCATTACAACCAAAGTAAAAGACCTCTTGATTCTTATATGTTTTCATTAATAAAGTAGAGATTTGGTTAATAGTCAAGCTTATGGTATGATACTTTCTTTGAGGAAATCGAGCGAATTGTCATATACCCTTAAACACTTGAGTGAGGTGAGAAGAGTGCCCGAATCAGTGAAAATATGAATTTAGGAAACCTAAACTTCTAATTGGACTTGAAACTGATTATCTCTTGGGTATTTATTGAATATGCCTGTTACTTGGATTAGTTACTCGGGTTCTTGGTTCACTATCCATTCTCTGATTATTTATATTTTCTAGCCTTAGTAATTGCTTGAGGACAAGCAAAATCTTAAGCTTGGGGTGATTTGATGAGTGTGATTACACCTCATATTTGTTTATCATTTTGTATGCATTTTCATGCAGTTTATGCATTTTTTAATTTGATTTTTTGTTAATTTTTACCTTGGAACGGGTAAGGCGGTTTCGTGGTGTTGTTTTGTAGGAATTAAGGATTAAATGCTCAGGATCAACCATGATGGAGCTTGGATAAAGATGGGGCTTGAAAAGTGAAGAAAATGAGCCAAACAGAGCCCATCACGAGCTAGCCGTGATGACCATCACGGCCATGATAGAGCAAAACTGAAAAGAAAGAAGGCAAAAGTCAGAACTGGTCACGGCCTAGCTGTGATGTCCATCACGACCGTAACCTGTCAGCTGAACCAGACACTCACAGGCAGAACTGATCACGGCCTAGCCGTGATGAGCATCACGACCGTGACAGACCAAAAATTGAAGAAGCGCCCAAGGCAGAATCCATCACGGCCTGGCCGTGATGGCCATCACGGCCGTGACGCGCATTACTTGGATCTGAAGCAACTGATTTGGATCTGATTTGTGTTTGATTAGGATTCAAACTTCCCAAATCTATAAATATGGCATCAGGCAGAGGACTTTGAAAGACTTTTTGGGGCTGCTACTCTTAGGCTATAATTTAGGATCTCTCTACTTCTTCCTCCTCTCTTCTCTTATTTTTATTTTCATGTTGTTGTTAACCAAGCTTGTCATCACCATGACAAAGCTTGAGTAGTAGTTTAATTTCTAGGGATTGGGGCTATGCCCAAGGTTTGTTTATGGCAATGAATTGATGTTTTATCTTTGTTAATTGCGATTTTGCTTTAGATCTGATTTCTAGTGTTTTAATTACTTGTAAATCTGGTGCGCACTTATTTGCATGTCGTAGACATTTTAAGGAGGAACCTAGCGGTGAACTTAGGTGTCGGATCTATAGAGTCAGCCTTAGGACTGAAATCACGAGAGTTAGAAGCCGTCCTTCGAAGATTAACGAATTGTCACAAAACGTAAATGGTTCAATCTATATTCGACTACCACGAGAGTAGGGGTTGGTTTAATTGGGCACGGTTTTTATAACTCGGGAGGGAGCTTAAACTATTTGAGGATAAATTCGCCTTCAAGGCATTTTCAACAATTAACAAGGGTTAATCAATTTAGTAACATAAATGATCTTGTTGGTAACCCAAATTCCTAGGAATCCATTTAAATCTGAAAAACCATAAATATATTTACTTTCTGTTTATTTGATTCTGATTTTGAGTTATCTCTTATTTCAAAAATCAAAAACCTTTTAAAAATCCTTTTTATAATCTAGTTTTATCGATTTAATAATTAGTTGCGATTTGAGATCACGGTCTCTGTGGGATCGATATCTTTTTATTACTTGGCGACAATCCGGTACACTTACCGGATCGCACGACGTGCATCGCACGACATCACAGCACCATGTAGTTCATCCAACAACTCATCAATAGCGGGGATTGGGAAGCGGTCCTTGATAGTGATTGCATTTAAGGAGCGGTAGTCCACGCAAAATCTCCATGACCCGTCATTCTTTTTGACCAAGAGCACTGGTGAGGAATAGGGACTAGTACTTGGTTGTATGATACCCTCATTTAGCATTTCAGAAATTAGTTTAGCCATAGTCTCCTTTTGGAAGTTTGGGTATCGATAAGGTTTAGTGTTAACTGGTGGGGTGTTAGGTTTGAGGTGGATATATATGGTGATTGTGGGGTCTGTTAGGGGGAAGGCCATGGGGTATAGTAAAGACATGGGCATATTGGAATAAGATAGTCGATAGGTCTTTGGGAAGGGAGTTTAGGTAAGTGAGTTCTTCAGGTGTGAGGGGGTTAACAGATTGGGAAAATGTGGCAGAAGGTCCAGGTTGTGTAAAACACATGGAGATGGCATGTATGGTAGCTATGGCATTGGTTTGTAGTAGGCGGTTAAATTGGTGGAATAAAGTGGAGGTTAACAAAGGGTTAGTGGTGCCCTTAAGGACAATTAGTGCCCCTTTATGGTAGAATTGCATTGAGGGTATTGTATAATCGAACACAAACGGTCCCAATGTTTGCAACCATGGAACCCCTAGGACATCGGCCCCTTGAATTGGGATCACATAGAGGGATACAGCAAAAGTGTGGTCATTGGCCACCAATGGCACATCATTGCAATAGCCCGCACACTGTAATTTGGCACCATTGCCAACCATGATAGAAAATGAGGGTTGTGGGTTAGTGGGTAGGTTTAAGAAGGATGCAATTATTGGTTGAATGATGTTATAGGAGCTTCCTGTGTCAACTAGGACAGACACTCCATGGCCATGGATAAAAGCTTGAAAACGCAAGGTTCTTGGGGATAATTGTCCCGATACAGCATGTAGGGTTAGATGGAAGTTATCAAGGGAGTCAGGGGTGGGTGTATTTGGCGAAGAGGTGAGTAAATGGGTTGGCATAGGTTGTTCAGGAGGAATATAGTGAGTAGAATCGGGTAAGTTAGGGGGCTGGATGTGCAGTTGAGTCAATGGGTGTGTCATCAGTTAATAGTAATAGGAAAGTCTTGGATCTGCAACGATGCCCTGTGTGAAACCTCTCATCACAGTTGAAACACAAGCCCTTATCACGTCGGGGTTGCTGTTCAGTTGGGGATAGCCTACGGATAGGAAATGGTTGCTGGTTGGGTGTGGGTGCAGGGAGAGCTAGACGAGTGGGAGTGTTGGGTAGTAAAGGTGGGGGTGGTTTTGGTAGGTAGGGTTTATGATAGTTATTGGGAAAGGGTTTTGAAGCCAAGAGCTTAGATTCAACTAACTTAGCAAGGCCAATGGCTTGTGAAATGTTGGGAGGTTGTAATATGGCAAGTTCATGTTGAATGGGTGGTTTCAGCCCTGAAATAAAACAGTCAAGGATGGCTGATTGGGGCAGACCAATGACCCTGTTACAGAGCTGTTCAAATTGTTTATGGTAATCAGTCACAGTGGAGGTTTGTTGGAGCTTGAACAGGGCTTGTTGGTGGTTTTCAAAGGATGAAGGACCGAAACGAAGTTCAAGGGCCATAGTGAACTCCTCCTAGGTGGTCAATAAGCCACTGTGATGCATTCATTGGTACCATGCTAATGCATCTCCAGTCATATAGGGGGGTAAATGTGACAGTCTCTGATAAGGAGGGATTGCATAATGGGCAAAAAACTGATCAGCTTGGAAAATCCATTCCAAGGTTTTGCTGCCATCAAATGGTTGAAGGTGAAGTTTCGGGGGTTTGATGGCGGGTTCTTGGTAGGTATGAGAGTCCTGGGTCTGGATTTGGATTTGAAGAGCTTCAAAGCGTAAGTCCTGGTTGATTTTGAATTCAGCTAGGGTAGTAGTGAGGTTAGTGATGGCTTCTTGCATAGCTTGGGGGTCAGGTTTGTCAGCTTGTGATTTAGGCATGGTTCAGTACGAAAGCACCAATGATAGAGTGTACTTGGGTCACAGATTGAATTCTCACACTGTGAGAAAGCCTTAGGGGATGAGAAGGGAATTTGGTTTTCAATTTTCTTATTTTCTCATTTCATTCATTTGGTGGCCATATATTAGCCTTCTTTACAAAAGATACCTTGTTCCTAAATAAAAGGACCAGGTGACACTTGTCCAGCAAATCATAACAGAAATGTTTTTACAATGCAAAGTAATATTTTTCTAGAACATTCTCTTACTTTACTACTGCACTAAATACTGAATATACTGAATTATCATATAAAGTCCTGATAAGCTTTTGGTTTGCATAGGTTCCTCTTGGGCCTTTGTGCTCCTTGAAGCCCATTTCCATTTTCAGTGTTGGTTATTCCTATTGGGCTGCTGACTAGTCCTTTTGGGCTTGTAACAACCTCCCTTTAGATCTAGTTGTTTCTTCCTCTCAATTTTTCAAGGGAGTCAAGAAATAGGCAACAAAGAAAATTCTTGATGAACTCTGATTACTTACATGGCTAAGGTAATGCTTGCAACTAACAAAATATGTAGCTTTTTTTTTGTAGTTATCAATATTCAATTTGAGCACAATTGCTAGCATAAAAAAATTGTTGAGTTAGGATTAGCTGAGATTCAAATAGATTAGAGGAACAGATTGAAGTAGCTGAAGCGTTTGCCGATTCAAGATGTTTATCGAGGGGCTCTAGTAGGATGATTCGAATGTAACAGCTAAGGCGAGATGAGTTTAGAGGCCATTAATGGGCTTTATTGGCTCGTGTAGAAGTTAATTGAGAGCAGCAAAAGCCTTCGTCCATATGTAAGAAGGAAAGTTTAATGAGTTTGATCAAGTCAAAATCTGTTTTGATCCACTTACATTGTGTCTAGTAGAGGAGAAAATAAGAAGAGAGAAAAGGATAAGACAGAAAAGGAGAATATATGATTTTTTCCTGTTTGGTAGAGAAGAGAAACAAAGAAAAAAGAAAAAATGGGGTGGGACCCACCCAATTTGTTTTCTCCTCAAAGTTGCGAAGAAAACTGGAGGAGAGTGGAGATCTGGACGAGAAATTACTTTCAACCCTCAAGCTAATCTCCCAGACTCCCTCACGTCGAGATATAAAGCCACATAGATTCTATTTGGTAAAAACTAGCGGAGAGCGGATAAGCTAGGTGATGGTGGATAGTGAATAAGCTAGCTAATAGCGGATGAACTAGCTGCGGATAAACTAGCGGATTGAATTTGAAATGTTTGATAAGACTAGCGGTTGAACTGACATAATGTAAAATGACATAAAATGACATGTTTGCACGTTTTTCTAATATAAATTATATATATATACATACATTATTTATATTATTTACTTTAAAATAATCATCACTTTTAACACTTTAACTTTTTTTTGAATTATTTATCATTTCAAATTTTTTTTTTAATTTTAATTTGATTTTATTTATTTTTAATAAATATAATTATTAGTATTTTATTTTATTAGCCAAAAATAATTGAGGAATTTAATTAAGATGGTAGGGACAAAATGGAAGGAAAAAAAATGATAAGCTATATACTATAAGCTCAAACTCTACTTTAAGCAGCGTTTGGAAAATAATATGCCCACGTGAGCATGCCAGGATTCGAGGTAGGCGATATGGGACTTCCAACACAATCGATGTATATTCTATGTGTATATATATAACCTCTTTCCAATCCTAATTTAGCTCTATTTGAATCTCAAAATCTCGACTCTCTTTAGATTCAATGACTAATTGACACCCTCATTGAAATCCTTGTTCTCTAGCTGCCCCCTGCCCCGCCCCACTTTGGAGATAATATTACTGAAATCTATTAAGCACTATGGTATATATGTTAGGAGCAATCTCAATTGCAGAGATATAATATTAGTGCTAGCAATTATCATATGCAACTGTATGACAGTAGACAAAAAGAAGGGATAAGTGTATTAGGTAATCATAAAAATGAGAAAGTTAGTAATGGAATTACCTGGAAACCAAATGAGCAGATTGCTGAAATGCCCAGCCAAGAGTGTAATGTAAACATATTTGGAAGACCTGCCTCTTTCTTGGATTTGAAAACTGCAATAATTCCTAAAATTCCACATGCTAGAGCTATTAGATGCAATAGCAGGTGAACCACCGTTACTGACCTTCGTTTTCCAGGGATCGACTTGTATGTCATCATAGCTGTTGCAAGTGACAGACTTTTATTGTACAAATTATCACAATGACGGAATTAAATGGCGACACTTGAGAAATTCTGAAAATTTTGTCAAGATAACTATTGTCCTGATAACATTACGACATACAATCTAGTAACAACTCACAAGTCACAATGTTATGTTAAGAAATGCGAAAACAAAATTACAAAGAAAAGAAAGTCTCTACTCTAGTATACGAAATCCTTCTGGATAGTATTACAAATTACAAGCAAAATATGTTTTTTGGTACAACAACTTGCTTTCTGCTTTCAATTTAGTCTTTTAACTAGGCTGGCAAAATGATCCATATATCCATGATCCATCCAGTCTATTCATGAGAATATCCATCCAATCCATCCATTTTTTTTTAAAACAAATAAATGGATTGGATTTGGTTGAATAGTTATTTTGGTGGATGGTTTATAATCCATCTATTTTAAAAAAAAATCCATTGGACTAACAACTAAAAATTAGTGGATCAATTTTTCATCCACCTCAATCTCACTACCAAACGTCTCATCGGTGATGCAGTCAAGAACTAGGTTGCCATGAACACTACTGTTTTTAATAAGTATTTTCAATTCATTCTTCACCACCTTGATTCTCTATAATTTCAGTGATTTTTAATTTGTAACTTACATGCTGTGATTTTTCAAATGCACTGCATGGAATAGTCAAAGCTGGTAACGCATGTACCTCAAATTACATGTCCCAAACGGATCGGAATCAGGAACGCAGGGCCAGTCCAATTCATGCTTCAGTTATTCTTTCTCTCAATCATAACCTCATTCTCTATCATGGGTCAGTTTGTTGTGATCAATGTGAAATCATTTTGTGGCCCTTGTTTTTGTGATCAGAAACGGAATGTGCTAGCTAGGAAGATAGGTAGGTTGATATATATATATATATATATATATATATATATATATATATATATATATATATATATATAATTTATTTTAAAAGTTATAAAAACTATTTAATTTTAAAAATATTTTTTTATATGGATGAGAGATATTTTTTTTTAAATGATCATAAAAATTATTTAATTTTTTTAAAAAATTTAATGGATGGATTGGATATCCATCCATTAAAAATTTGTTAATGGATGGATTTGATGGTTTTTATTATATGGATCATGGATGGATTGAATTTTTTTTAATAAACTTTTAATTGATCATAATGGATTAATGGATTGTTTTTAATCCATCCATTATAATTCAAACAAAAAATTATCCAATCAATCCATTTGCCACCCTTACTTTTAAGTAATTTCATTCCAATTTAGTGTTTTAACTTTTCAAAGTTAAACTACGTTAGTATGTTAGATCTGTTATGACGGTATTAAATTTGAATTTTTTTTTAATTAGAAAAAGGTTTGTAGCTTTTATCTACAATCATGGATTTTGTGTCTACATTCTTCTCTTATATATTACCCAAATTCAATCAACACGACACATCTGTTCTAAATGTGGCTATTCAGTGGTGCATACTTTCAGAGAAGTCAATCAATATGCAGATCTCTTGGCTAATAAGAGTCACCCCTCCTCCCTTGATGGTGTCTTATTGGAAGTTAGCTTTCCTATGCTTAGTCTTTTTTTTTCGTTGCATGATGTTAGAGGTGGCTCTTCACCTCGGGTAGTTTAGTTTTGTTCTCCTTGTTTGTTATAAAAAAAAATGTGGCTGTTCAAGTTAGACAATAAAACTTTTTTTTCTCTCCAATTTAAAGAACCCAAAACTTAAAAAATTGGAACTTGCATTAAAAATAGAGAAAAAAGTTTCCATTTTTTGTTCCCTATTTACAAAACCTAATAAAACACAGAAATTCTGTTGTGGGCATTCAAATTAGAGAAGCAAAGTCAATTTCTGTTTTGAATTGTGGGTATTTAATTTGCGAGCATAACAAGATTGCTCACTGCAAAAACCCCATGCCGCCATGCAAACCCCTGACCCGTCGCCAACATCAAGTTTACCAGAACTACACATGTCGTCATGCATCACTGCAATGTCGCTGATGTCCAGTCATATCACTGATGTCTATAGGAAGAAGAATAAAATTTTTTTACAGACCTAATATTAGGGGTATTCACAGGTCGGTTTGGTTCAGATTTGAGTGGAAAAAAATACAAACAAATCAAATTCAATCGATTCGGTTCTGTTCGGGTATGTGTGTTTTTCCCCATGAAATGAGAACCAAACCAACCCGTTTAAAAACGGATTGATTTGATTTGGTTTTGAACAGGTTGGTTTGGGTATAAATCGATCTAAAACGAAAAACGAAAAACGAAAAAAAACTAGCTACACATAAATGTGACACCCGGGGCTGACAAGGGCGGGGAGTGGTCGTCGGTGCAAGAAGGCACGGACAATGAGCGGCTCTTGACAGGCTTCTAAACGGAGGGACGCATGAATGAACCGATTACACATTAGAATGAGAGGGATCGTGAGACTGTAGGTATGAGACTATACAGTTGAGGATGACTTATATGAATTGATTGGTACTACCTATACTAACAAGACGTGTCTTCTTTTCGGAAGCCCATCACTTAAGAACTCCACAGTTAAGCGTGCTTGACTTGGAGCAATTATGGGATGATGGACTTCTTGGGAAGTTTTCCCAAGAACCGTGAGTGATGATGACAAAACACACTGAAAAGACCCTGTTGCCCTGTGGGGACAGTCGTCAATCCGTAGAGCAGTCAGGGATGTTATAATAAACACCACAGATCTGCTACACAGAAACACCACAGATCTTTAATCACAAGTTCACAAATCACAACTCAGTTTCAGAGAGTTACATGGTCTGGGGGAACAATAGAAGGGAGGTGCGTGACTGAGGAAGGAATGGCGTGGCATGAGTACGACGGCAGAGGAAGGGAAGCATGACGGCTGCGCTCTGGACGATGGATGGAAGCTCGACTACACTCTGGATGACGATTGTGTGAAGGTGGCCGATGGAACGTACAACATGCAGAGGGGTGAAAAATGACAAATACGTAGTTTGACGATATATTGTCACTTTTCACTCCTTCCTCTTGCTTTCTATATTTACTCCTACTTAACAAACTTTGAAATTGAGTTTGAACATATTATGAATGAATTTTACATTAAATAATTCTATTAAAAATTGAAACCTAAGTATCTACTCTAGTGTTTCACCCATTTGTTACCGCATATAATAGGACGAGTATATATATATATATATATATATATATATATATATATATATATTACATGCTCAAATAATTTATAATCTTACATGTAATAAATCTAGTTCATGTTTGGGTAAACAACTTATTTAATCGCATATATAATATGACTTATGTGAAAAACTTTTATGTCATATAAACTATTTTTAAATTAAGTTATTTAGTGTTTGGATACAAACTCGAAAAAACGTTTTTAAAATCTATAAAATATGCAAAAACAACTTCCTGTATAAGCTTTGATGCAAGATTTTTCAATAAGCCAAAAAAATTGACTTATCAAAATAAACTAAAAACAACTTTTTGCCGTCAATAAATTATTTGTTTAAGCTTATCCAAATACTTTTTCTATATAAAAGCACTTATATGAGGAAAAAAACTCTAATAAAGTATAAGCTGTGCTTTCCAATTGAAGCCCTGCTACAATATGCCTGTAACTGACTTTCGTTTAAATGAAAGGTGTTTGATTCTCTTTAAATATCCCATAATATGGCATAAATAGATCTCTGCTTACCTTCTCCACCAACTAAAATAAACCCAATTACCATTAGAAGTGGGTGCAGCTGCAAATGACAGGAAAGAACAAATAAATAGCTGAACATACAGGTGAAATATGAATTTCATAATACATAGTCAATTGCATGGCCTGAACAACTCACATTGAAAATCTTGATCTTGTTCGAAGAATTGAAAGCAACACCTTCACGGAAGCGTAGCAACCAAACTAACACAAGGGTTGTTATTGCTATGAATAACAAATGGGCTAGAATGGTAATTGGAGTCGCTCTAACTTGGAAGCCACGAGGCATTTTTTGCTCAACTCAAAAGTGTGAATGAGAAGCCACAAACTAGAGAACTTTATTAGTATTAGAAATAGAATGCAAATATAGACCTAAGAGAATAAGAAAGCACTTTAGTGGTTAAGTATATATTAAAAACACATTGAAGGAGGACCAAAATCTGCACATATATTTGTATGACGATGCTAACAAAAACGCATCTGGAACACCGGCCGTTTGGCCGGCAGGTAAAGTGGAGACAAGTACAATAACAAGGAAGATTTGGTCTTATTTTGGTTTTTTTTCATAAGACAGAAATATATTTAAAAGATTTTTTTTTTTCAATTTTAAAGATGAGTACAAGGGTTATTTCAACTTAGAGCTGTTGAATGGGGCTGTCCGGCGTGGCTTGGTCCGACCATAGTGTAGAACCGGGTCGGGCTGAATTTACTTCGAGTTGCATATTCATTGGACGAACCTAGTCTAATGCCCTTGCAAGCCACCAAGTCAAATTAGTCCTAATTATAAATAATAATAAAAAAATTAAACAAGGTAATTTAAAAAATAAAAATATCATTTTTGAACTACCAGAGCAATCTTAACAGAGAAAGACAAATACTTCTTTAAACTTCAGTAGGCTAGATCAGTGATATATATTTGGCTTAATGAAGTTTTTCTCTCCACAAATATTGACACTTTTGATTTTGGTCCAGATCTTTTTCTTTGTGAGGAATTGATGCTTTTAACTTCTAAAATTTTTGTATTAGTCCATGTCGTTAGGATGAACCGTTAAGTGTTGATGTATCTTAGCACCGCCACATGGAATAAATTATTTTGTATGCCATATTGAATTAAAAAAAATTCATTTTGGTTCTTTATCTTTCAATGTTACACAAACTCGTCCTTTTTGTCATCTTCGTTAAACCTAGTAGCAAAAACTTCTAATATGACATCTAACTCTATATATTCATCCTATGTGGATGGTTGAGTGAAGCTATACCGTTTCATGCCAACTGAAATATTTATTTAGAAACTAAAAAATGAACAAACTTACCTGGGCATTGAGTGGAGGGAAAAAAGTGAAGAGTCACTTGCTAAAGGAAGGGAATGTGTCAATGTCGAATACCAAATTCTTCACAAAATGTATCAAACAAATCATTTGGAAATTCACCATCTTGCACTACAAAAAAATTGACATATTCCTACGAACACTTTTAATGATAACAGTTAAAACCGTAGGTATAGGTATAATATAGCTACGGATTTATAAAAGACCATGGGTATTGGTATCGTGTACCTACAGATGCCTAGATCGGTGCCTATACGTTTTAGTGACAAGTTGAAAATCGTGGGTATAAATTATATATACCTACAAATATGTGATTCCGTCACTATATGCTTTATTGATATATTTAGAAACTTTGGACATAAATTACATATACCTACAAATATATATTTTCATCACTATAATGCCACTTAATAATTTTAAAACAAAAAAAATATTTAAAATTAAAATATTAAAAAAAAACACCCGGGAGAATTTTTCCATTCCCGCTAGATTTTTTTTCTTTTGTTTCAGAAACACCGCCAGAAACAAACTCGTTCTCTTTTTCTTCAGAAAACCCTCCTCCCTTCTCGTTATTTTTGCTTCAGGAAACCTTGTTTTCTTTTGCCCCAATCCTTCGCACCACCTCCATTGGTTCGTCACCACCAGGGACCACCGCGACTCCGAGCCTCACCACCACCGTGAATCTCCGGCTACCGCACACTCCGTCTCTTCAGCCGTGTCTCGCCGTCTCCCTCCGCACGCACCTCCATCTCCATTGGACCAAGTTTCTGTTGCAGAGGGTTTCTATTCTTTTGGTTAGGTTTTTGTCGATTTTCCCCTGCTACCCGACAGATAGATCGTGTCATTTCTTCACATTTTTTTTTTAATCATAGTCACACAATTTGGTTTGATTTTAATTTTAACAATTGTCATATAACCCTGTTGGCTTAGTCGGTGTCCTTTTATTATATGTGAAGTATTTGCAGATTTGTGGATTGTTTTAATTTGTTGGGGATGGTTTCATTGAATTTGATGAATTGATCACATTTTCTATTGTGTCTTATAAAAACTTTTCCAGACAAATTTTACTGCAGATTTTGATGGATGATCGAGGGTGTGACCTTTTCTTTTTTCCCCCAATTAGCAAATTTATTATTTATGGAATGGTAGTTAAGAATGATCTGTAAGAGTTGAAGCATTTGTAAGCCTTATGTTTACAACCTTCACATGTGCTTCAGTGTATGAATTTCAGTTGAGGCAAAATGCTGCTCTGAGAAAATGCTAATCAGAAAGAGATAGGACAAGAATTTGTGTGGTCTTCAGTACAGTTTGGAAATTAGGGGTCAATTTTGTATAGGCTTTTATATCTTGACTTTTTTTATGTCTGGGATGTTGTTATCTACTTATTCAACCATGTGAACTTTATGGGATTGTAAAAGGGACAATCATCAGGGTGTTCAAACTTCAAATGTGATCCTTTAAATGGTTATTGGTTATTGATGGTTTGTTTGAGAATAATTTGAACTTGTGCTCATGTTACAATGCTCATCCTATTTGTTGTGTTTCTAGTCGTTCTTTAAACATATGTGCAGGACCTACCACGAACCTTCCCTGGTCACCCATGGTTGGACACTCCTGAGGGGCATGATGCTCTTAGGTGTGTTCTTGTTGTTTATTCTTTCCGTGACTCTGATGTCGGGTATTGTCAGGTGGGCTTACTCTGTTCTTCCCCCCTTTTCGGAAGTTTTCCCCCTCCCATTACTACTTGAAAATCAATTTCTGATAACTTGAAATTTGATACTAATTAACATCTCACATTAGGTAATTGAGGAGAAAAACTTTTTAGAATTCAATTTGCTAAGTTTTCAAAGATCCAATTCATGTTCTGTTTTATTAATTTAAAACAGAATGCAGAACCAGTAAACTCCAAAATAGCAAGGAAACTAATATGATTGTGACAAAAGACTAGATTATGATGAAACTGATGTGTTTTAATACCATGTTCTCTATCATAACACTTGGATTCATCTTTGATGTTTGAATTCAGATTTTTGGTCTATAGCTCTTATGTTATAGGTTTGTTCTAGTGAATTGAATTTAATATTGATTAAGATCTGATTTGCCAAAGTTCTGAATTTTATGATATTATAATCAATTGTTAGTTCTCAAATATGGCGTCAAAATCATATTCTCTGTATTGATTGAATTGGCTTCATTCAAATTTGGCTTGGTTCTTTTACTTTTTAAATCCATGTTTGAATTTTTAAATTTGCTTGCTGAATAGCATGAAACTCACATGGTTTACAAAAACCTCAACATTTATAATTTTATATATGAATGCCAAGTTTTTGTTCTGATTTTGCTATGTTCCTACATTGAAAACTCAAATATGTGATTAAAAGGGGATGGTACTCAGGTTTTTAACTGAGTTTTTCCTATGCTCTCAAATGCGAATAAATATAGGTAATGGGTAGTGAGAGGGATAAAAGGAATAGGCTCAATCTGGAATTAGAATAATAATCCTTGTGTTCATGAAATTGTACAACTGAAAGTTTTCATGTACAACTTTCTGAAGCTAGCTAGTATAACCCAATTGCTTCAATGGATGAAATCAGGGATGTATCAAACCCATTATGAATCTGGGGTTGATTTGATTACTTTTTGCTTCAAAGTTTTTATCTATGAATCAACCTAGAAGCTTTTTATTTGTTTTCATCGGTCTATTCATTATCCAGGCAGTTCCTATTTTTAGATTTGATTAGATTTTGGGGTACTGCATATTTGATAGATGCTATTGATAGATATTGTGCTCACTGTGAAACTATTAAGCATGGTTTTCTTAGCTATAGTATTGCATATTTTTTTTAATGCTCTCTAATTCTAGAATACAGACAGTGTTGTTTCAGCAGGCCATTACTAATAGTTTCATGAAGTTTATATTTCAATGTTCATGTTGTGACTTGTATGAGGTGTATTATTTTGTTCTTAATAAGTTTATATAAGACTTTATGTGAATACTGTGCTAGTATGCTACTTGTAGGTGGACATGTTTGTGCAATTTGATACGTTTGTAAGACTTTATATTAATTTTTAATATGAATGAAGTTTTATTTGATCTTATTTTGGTTCCTAAATATATATGTATTTTATTGTGTATTTAGTTTGTAATATGATCAACGTTATAAAAGATCGTGGATATTTGTTATTATTAGTTTAAATATCGTCACTGGAATCTAGTGTCGAGGCAAAATCGTGGGTATAGTAAATTATGCTATGTCACTAAAGCATATAGTAATGCAAGATAGACCTTAGGTATATGTTCAATAAATTTTTTTTATGGGTTCCAACCGTCACTGAAACCTATAGTGATGGTGACAAAATCGTAGGTATAGTAAATTATGATCTGTCACTAAAACATATATAAACAGCAAATAAATCATGGGTATATCTTTGTATTCTACCCACGGACGTAATAACTGTCACTAAAGCCTATAGTGACGGTGATCATACCGTAGGTATAGCAAACTATTGACCACGGATCCAAACGTCCATTGGTATGTTTATGGACCTATACCTACGATTTTTGACCTTTTACCTACGGTTTTCTGCTGTTACTAAATGTCTTATTCCTTTTAGTGATGTTCACATTCAAATACATGATTTTCAGGATCTTTTCATTTTGTACCATCTTAGCTAATTTTTAAGGCTCTAAAAGCATTATATTTATGTGCTAAGAATAAATTTCAAGAATATATAGATAAGTCATCGACAATGGCAAGAGTATAATAATTACACCAAAACACATAGTTCTAGATGTAGCAATAAATCAAGATGCAATAACTTTAATGGTCATTAATCACACAAATATTTGTTAAGTCTCTAAGTGTCTTAAGCTTTGCTACCATTGATTTTGATGGATCCAAACATTTATGATAAATGATTTTAATTTGAACTATATGAAATCTAATAACAAGTGTGTTAACTGTGTTGAGTCTCTAAATGTCCAATGTGCATTTGCTCAAAGTTTTGATGAAAACGAAATATTTGTTCAATGATTTAATTGAACTATTTATTGTTTATTGACATGTCTACTTAGTGTGTAGATTAATATTTTAAGAAGTAATTTAATTCATCTGTCTGCTCTAAGTCAAATGGTCAAAGTCAGAGAAACACTCGTCTTATGAAGAAAGCTAACTTGTCTGATGAAGCTAACTTTCTCATCTGAAGAGATCCCGACTTTCGTCTTTATGTAGAAAAGTCAACTTGTCTAATGATCATATATTTGCTTATCTGTTGATACTGTGAAGAATTACTTCAAGCTTGGACTTCTCTGAAGACTTTCGTGTGTTGTCTTCTCAAGTCAGAAGATGCTGGAAGTAGGGGTGAGCGTGGGACGGGTTGAGACGGGTTTTGCTTGTCCCTTACCCGGCCCTAAACATTGATAGAGTCAATTATTTGAACTCGGACCTAGACCCGAAGGAACCCGATCATATGCGGGTTGGTTTAAGACCAGATTTAAATGGGACGGGACAGGTTGACCAGAAGTTAAATAGATTTTTTGTAAACTAAATTTTTGTGAGTGGAAAAAATGTTATTTTTTTATAAGATAAAATATCGACAAAAGATGCGACCTAAAAGCTACCAATTGATCTCGTGTCACCAAATAGATCCAAAACTGAATGTTACAAAATATCAACAAATAGATCCTTTGGTTGGATGCTTCCTTGATATTCGTGTTAACAAAGTCACATTGTTAAAAATAGGATATTTTCATCAAACAAGATTCTTCTAATGTTACAAAAACCACAAAATATATTAAACGTGAAACATAAGCTATGGAGGGATAAAAATAAAATTAGATTTTTATTATATGGGATGGGTTGGGTAACCAGAAGGCCACCTCGGACCCGTCCTTGACCCGACACCGGGACACTAAATAAGACACAGGTTCGTCCTTTTGTTAGACTCAATGACTTAGAGATTTTGATATATGACAAATACAATTTAATGTGTATGCAAGTGTTTAGTGTCAAATTGTAAAGACAGGTATCAAGCAATATTCAACAAGTTCAGTGAGCAATCAAAGGAGAATATTCAAGGAAGAATTTGGAGGAATCAAAGATCAAGGACGAAGATCAAGGAATCATCAAGACATGAGTTTAAACGAAGAAATTAGTGTTAAGTCTTAGATGATTTGTAAGAGATGAAATCTCTTATTCACAAATAGCTCAATTAAGAAAGATGCATGAAGAAAATCATTTTTCATAACCTGAATTAAAAGGGATAAGTTTTCGTTAATGAAAGTGATTTTTGGAAATAATAATATAAGCGCTCATCTAACATTGGAATAATATAAGCGCTCGTCCAACACTGGGAATAATAGAAGCGCTCGTCCAACAGTGGTAAAAGCTGGCATCCAAGAAAGTGGCAGAAGCTCACGTCTACTAAAATGACAGAAGCTCACGTCCACTAAAATGACAGAAGCTCACGTCTACTAAAGTGACAGAAGTGCTCGTCGACTAAGTGATACAAGCGCTCGTCTACTAAAATAATACAAGCGCTCGTCTACTAGTTGGAGCACATCCAATTACTTTGTGTTAGTACTCCCGTCTGCTGACGTGGCAAATGGACGCCGCTATTTTTCCAAATGGACTCGTTATCTTATGGACGCAAATTCTATAAGAGCAAATATAGAATCTTATTTCAAGAACCAGAATCAAGAAAACAGATTCTGTTATCAGATCCAAATCCATTTTAATTGATCCCAACGACTATAACTTATTTTTTATATAAAGAGGGATCAAAGGAACACTTTAAGAAGAATCATAATGAATAACAACAGAATTATAATGATACACATATCATTCATCATCTTCATTGAGCTTACTGTGAAAAGAGTGTTTCAATACTCATAAGTGCTTCAATTTGTTTTATCTGACTATTGAGAGTTAGGAATCAATTTTTGTTTTACTTTTTGATTGTAAAGAGAGAGGGAGTCTCTCTGAGTGATTAGGGTGGGGTATCCCTAAGGTTGAACATTGAGGCTCTTCATAAGAGTGTGGTATCTCGAGGTGAAGGAGTGCTCTGTGGTGTAAAGGTTTTTCAAGCTACCTGGAAAAGCTTGTGTGTTAGTGTGTGAAATCCCACAGGTGGAGTGAGGACTGGATGTAGGTCACAGTGGTGGTGACTGAACCAGGATAAATCTGATTGTGTAGCATCTCTAAACTCAGACTCTTTAATTTATGTTTATGATTCAAAAACCTGCAACGTTGATGTTTAAAGTTCAAATATAATTTATGTTCTTGATCTGTATAAATTGTATTTTGTTATTACTGAGTTATTGAACCCGAACCTATTCGTTATTAATATTTCTTATCCCCATCACCTTCTATTCAAGATTTTGTAAAAACCCTTCATCGATTTTATAAAAGATCCCGAGATCACAAATCTGCAACTCTGATTTATAAAGCTTTGTGAGAGATGGACTATGTGATGCATGTCAAAAAGGAAAGCAAGTTAAGGTATCTTTTAAACCAAAGAACATTGTTTCAACAACTAGACCCTTGCAACTTTTACACATGGATTTATTTGGTCCATCTAGAACCAAAAGCTTTGGTGGTAACTCGTATGCATTGGTAATAGTAGATGATTACTCTAGATATACATGGACATATTTTCTATCTCATAAGAGTGATTCATTTATTGCATTTAAGAAAATGGCAAAAATGGTGCAAAATGAAAAGGACGTAAAAATTGTTTTTATAAGAAGTGATCATGGGGGAGAATTTCAAAACGAAGTGTTTAAAAACATTTGTGATGAGCATAGCATTCAGCATAATTTTTCTGCTCCTAGAACTCCACAATAAAATGGAGTAGTGGAAAGAAAGAATAGATCATTAGAGGAGATAGCAAGAATTATGTTGAACGACTCTAGCTTGCCAAAACATTTTTGGGCAGATGCTGTCAATATAGCCTGCTATGTGCTAAATAGAGTCTTGATAAGACCAATCTTAAAGAAAACCCCTTATGAGCTTTACAAAGGAAGAAAACCAAATATAGCACATTTACATGTTTTCGGTTGCAAATGCTTTGTTCTTAACAATGGAAAGAATAATCTTGGAAAATTTGATGCAAAGGCTGATGAATGAATTTTCCTAGGATACTCCCTATCTAGTAAAGTATTTAGAATATATAATAAGAGAACACAAACTATTGAGGAATCTGTGCATGTGACATTTGATGAGTCTAACCCCAAGAGGTTGGGAAAGAATTGTGTTATTTATGATCTTGCACATTCAATTGAGAAAACTCTCTAAGAAGAGAAACAGGACAATGAAGAAGATGAAAACTTAAAGAACGAATCACTGCAGCAGGAGCAAACAGATCAACAGCCTGACCTACCAAAGGAATGGAGGACTGTCAGAAATCATCCAATTGATAACATCATTGGTGAAATTACAAAGGGGGTAACTACTAGACAATCTCTTAGAAATGTTTGTAATCATATGGCATTTGTGTCTCAAGTAGAACCTAAGAACATAGATGATGCTATAATTGATGAACATTGGATGATGGCTATGCAAGATGAGTTAAACCAGTTTGAAAGAAACTAAGTTTGGAAACTAGTGCCTAAACCCAAGAACTGTCAAGTAATAGGTACAAAATGGATTTTTAGGAATAAACTAGATGAAAATGGTATAATTGTAAGAAACAAGGCTAGATTGGTAGCCAAAGGGTATAACCAAGAAGAAGGCATAGATTATGATGAAACATATGCACTAGTAGCAAGATTAGAAGCTATAAGAATGCTACTTGCTTATGATTGCATAATGGGATTTAAATTGTATCAAATGGATGTTAATAGTGCTTTCTTAATTGGATTTATACAAGAGGAAGTGTATGTTGGTCAACCACTTGGTTTTGAGAATAATGAATTGCCTAACCATGTTTATAAACTGTCTAAAGCACTATATGGCTTAAAGCAAGCTCCTAGAGCTTGATATGAAAGGTTAAGTAATTTTCTCATTGAAAAAAGATTTAAAAGAGGTAAAGTTGACACAACCTTGTTCACTAAGAAAAAGGCACATAACATTTTACTTGTACAAATATATGTGGATGGTATAATTTTTGGTGCTACTAATAAGCAGTTGTGCAATGAGTTTGCAAGTCTTATGCAGAGTGAGTTTGAAATATCAATGATGGGTGAGCTAAAATTTTTCCTTGGACTGCAAATAAAGCAAACTGAAAATGGAATCTTTGTTAGTCAAACCAAGTACTGCAATGAGTTGATCAAGAAGTTTGGCATGGAAAAAGCTAAGGAGATGGCTACTCCAATGAGTACCTCCTGTTATCTGGACAAGGATGAGCAAGGTAAACCTGTTGATGTTTCTAAATTCAGAGGTATGATAGGCTCACTACTTTATCTTACTGCTAGTAGGCCAGATATCATGTTTAATGTATGCATGTGTGCTAGGTATCAAGCAAACCCAAACGAATCACACTTAACAGCAGTTAAAAGGATCATTAAGTATCTGTTAGGAACAAAATACATGGGATTATGGTATCCCAAGGGAGCTACATGTACGTTAATTAGCTATTCAGACTCTGATTTTGCTGGTTGTAAACTAGACAGAAAGAGTACTAGTGGAACTTGCCATTTACTAGGAAACTCATTAGTATCATGGTTTAGTAAGAAACAATCTAGTGTGGCTTTATCCACTACAGAGGCTGAATATGTAGCAGCTGGTAGCTGTTGTGCACATGTTTTATGGATGAAACAACAATTAGTTGATTATGGTGTGCAACTAAACCAAGTTCCTATTAGATGTGACAATACAAGTGCAGTTAACCTAACTAAGAATCCCATACTGCACTCTAGAACTAAACACATAGAAATCAGACATCATTTCATTAGAGATCATATACAAAGTAGATAAATTAATATTGAATATGTTGATACAACTAAGCAACTTGCTGATATCTTTACCATGCCCTTGAACAAGGAAAGCTTTTCTTCATTAGAAGAGAGTTGGGCATAATCGATAAATCCTATATCTAACCTCTAAAGAAACAAGAAAAAATCTAAAAGGGGAGGAAAATTAATGGATGCACTTATTCTTTGATTTTTCCCTGCACATATCCCTCTATCATGAACAATTTTATATGCTATGTTTGAATGTTTAAAATGCTTACCTTCTCTATTACTTTGAATGTTTCTTTTGTTTACCTTTTTTATGATGCCAAAAGGGGGAGGAAAAAGTAAGATATAGAGAAAGGGGATAATAACAAATCATACATGAGAAAAAGTATAATATAGAGAAAGGAGAAAATAACAAATTATACATGCATATGTTGAGGGGGAGCTAAGGAGTTTATAAGCTTACATGATTAATAGGGAGTAAATCAAATTCTGCTATGTTAATACTTTGTTAATATTTTTTTTGCTCTGATAAACTTATGCTTTGACTGCTTTGATACCATGATATAAATCTGTCAAAACACTAAGCATCTGCTACACTTATATTCTGAGCTTATAATTTGTTAAAAGGTTTGTCATAATCAAAAAGGGGGAGATTTTTAGACTCAATGACTGAGAGATTTTGATATATGACAAATACAACTTAATGTGTATGCAAGTGTTTAGTGTCAAATTGTAAAGACAGGTATCAAGCAATATTCAACAAATTCAGTGAGCAATCAAAGGAGAATATTCAAGCAAGAACTTGGAGGAATCAAAGAGCAAGGACGAATATCAAGGAATCATCAAGACAAGAGCTTAAATGAAGAAATTAGTGTTAAGTCTTAGATGATTTGTAAGAGATGAAATCTCTTATTCACAAATAGCTCAATTAAGAAAGATGCATGAAGAAAATCATTTTTCATAACCTGCATTAAAAGGAATAAGTTTTCGTTAATGAAAATGATTTTTGGAAATAATAATATAAGCGCTCGTCCAACACTGGAATAATATAAGCGCTCGTCCAACACTGGGAATAATAGAAGCACTCGTCCAACAGTGTTAAAAGCCGGCGTCCATGAAAGTGACAGAAGCTCACGTCTACTAAAATGGCAGAAGCTCGCGTCTACTAAAATGATAGAAGCTCACGTCTACTAAAGTAACAGAAGCACACGTCTACTTAAATGACACAAGCGCACGTCTACTAAAGTGACAGAAGTGCTCGTCCACTAAAGTGATACAAGCGCTCGTCTACTAAAATGACACTAGGGGTTGGGACGGGTTTTAGGGTTGGACTGGGTTTTGCACACCCCCAGCTGGAAGTTCACTCATACAAGGATCAAGGAATCAGAATACTAAATATTCAAAAGCAACCTTGTAACTTAGAATAGTAGTGCTACAAAGAAGCTTTATTCCCTAGTGCAACTGAAAGTTACACTAAAATGGAAATGTGCGCAACAAAGGATAAAAGCAACTTGAACAACTCTAATATGGTTGCTACTAATAAAGCATAAAGTACTAAACTTCTGATGTTAGAGTACAAGCAACGTCCCTAAGCATTAATGGTTGTCTAGAACGACTCTATTGCATTTGATGAAGATCTGCTTGAAGCAAAAAAATTCAAGGGAATGTCTTTAACGTATTTATTTTGAATGAAGGCTATAAATAGAAGTCATTGAAGACCTGCTGTGTGCAATGAAGTATTGAACATTCTTTGAACAAACTATTCACTAAAGCATTCAATTCTTTATTCTTCTCAATCATTTGTTCATTCATTGTAATACTTTGAGAAGTTATTTCATGGTCTTTCAACTTCATTTGATCTATTCTTCTGAGTGTTTGTGAAAGACTTACAAGTTGTCTTTATTACACACTCTTTCAAACCAAATTTGAGTGAGTCTGAGGAGGCTAGGTGAGCAAACAATACTTGTCTTGGAGCCTGGAGAGGCTAGGTGTGCAAAGTAATACTCGTTTGTCCTGTAACGTGATCAGTTATTGTTGAGGAAACTTGGTTAAGCCAAGGACTAGACGTAGCCCTAGTTGTTAAGGGGTGAACCAGGATAAACAACTATGTTAATCTTTCTCCCCCTTATCTCTTCACTTTATGTAACACCCCAGTTTTTACTGTTTCTCAATATCGGTAGATTTTATATGTTTATATTTTTATTCGAGACCTAGAAAATGATTTTTTGATAAAACAAAATCATATTTAGACTCGACTTCATGGTAAAGGGCAAAGGTTAAAATTTGGGTTTAAAATTCAGACGGAACCTGATCTGTTTTTTCACTGACAGTAAGATTTTACTAATCAGAAAATCTAATTTTGACCTGAAAACGAAACGTTTTAGATTTTTATCACTTTTATAGTAATATGATCTATTTCAAAACTTTCGCTCAAAAATAAAATATTATATTTTATTCGGGTGAAGTTTCAATGAAAATCGTGTAAGAAAACCTAAATCGGGAAAATGGCAGAGTTGAAAATGGAACTGCAGAGACAACCTGGACACCTGGATGGAGGTGACAACTTGTCATTTAGGGGTGGTGAGTCATGGGGTGAGTCACCTCCATGACTCACCAAGTCATGATTAGGTTTAAGAAATATCTAGATATTTTCTAAAGGAAATGACCATTTTGTTCCTAGGTCTTTAAGTATTTCCCATTATGTCCTAAAATCAAAATCCTACACCCTTCTATTAGCCATTTTAGTGTAGCCTCCACCCCTCCAAGACCTCATTTTCTTTCACTTCATTCTTCACAAAAAGAAAAAAAAAACCTCTAAGTTTGTTTTCATAAAATTTCCAATAGGTCCTAAACTTACTCACCAAGTGTTGAAGAGCACTTTCATTTATTTTCCCCCTTACTCTTGTAATATTCGACCAGTCTCCTCCCCCCAATAGCCTCACTCATTCCATTCCATTCCTTCACAAAATCATACACAAAACCAAAAGTTCATCAGAAGATTTTTCATTGAAACTCCAAGATCTTGGTCATTTCTTCATCCTCTAGAGGTATAACCTCCTTCTCCATGACCTAGATATCATTTCCCTTCAAGAAATTATTGTTCATCTACTTGTTTTTCATGAATCTAAGTTTATGTCCATTTTCTTGAAAAATTCTTAAAAAATAATAGAAAAATGATTTTGAGGGTGTGATAAGTTTTATTAAGTCTCTAAGACCTCTACACTCTAGATCCAAGAAGTTGAGAGCAAAAGAAATTCCTAGCCTATTTTTTTTTTATGTTGGCCGAAACCCCTCCATAATGGGTCAAGAAGATTTTTTTCCACTCTTTAACTTGTATTGTTGTTTGACTTGAAGGTGATTGTTAGTTGTTTGATTTTCTTGTGTGGAGGAAGGAAACGAGGGACTAAGATCAAAGAAAAATCGTTTGTCTTCAAGAGGTAAGGGGAGTTTACCTGATGGGTTTTTGATAGCTAGATGCTGTTTGTCTGTCGTGTGTAATTTATTTGTAGTAAATGTATGGTATTTAATTTAATTATTATGTACTTGTTTATGTGATTTTTCATGTTATCTGTGAAAGCATGTGATAACTGTGATGTATGAATATTTGTATGTATGGATTAACTGTTGGTTGATTCATTGATTGAAAGCCTAACAGTGGTCAGAGCTCAATTAAAATTAAGGATAAAACTTTAAAAAGTTTAAGGAGAAACTTTAGTGTTTTGATTTATGGAAGTGGAGAAAATGGGGAAAATAACAATATTTAATGAGGTTTCGGTGAAAGAGTAAATTAATGAGTGTCGGTGAGGACGAAACCGTAAAAAAATTTCATTTACGTTATTCTTTCCAAAATAATTAAAAAAGAAAATAAATAGTAATTAAAATAAATTAAGTTTCAAAAATATGTTAATATTGATGGTGAAAATCTTTTTGGAAAAGAAAAAGCCATTTGGTTCACAAATTGAATTTATTCCAAAATGAAAATTAATTTAGAAAAGTGTTTTAGGACGAAAATATTAGAAACAATTTTATTACTTTGGACAGAAATGGGTTAGAAATGATTTTCAAGGATTTTATGTTTTTCGGAAAAGAAATTTCAACAGAAAATGGATTTGAGAAAAATGAATTTCTCTGTAATTTAACATTTTATAAAAGAATTTCAGAAAGGATTTTAAGTCAGTGAAAATATTTCCGATAAACTTGGATAAGTTTCGGAGTATATTTTTTTGCTATTTGTTGTTTCGCAAAACAAAAATTATTTTGAAAAGTTGAGGAAAGACGTAAGGACCTAGATGGCCAAGACATCGGACTAGTGTTCCTGTTGAAAAATTAAGGAAGGAGGTAAGGACCTAGATGACCGATATGTCGGCTAGTGTTCCTGTGAGAAAGAAATTGTGGTAGCGAATTTAAAAATCCTACGGTAGTAATGTAATGGGTTTAATACCTGAGTAAAAGTAGTCATGAGCTTTGAGCCTCAACAAAGAAAGAAGGGAACAAAAAAAAAAGTAACGAGAATAAATGTTTTACATACATTTGTTGGTAGACGTGTCATGTTGGCAGATGTGCCAGTGTGTTATCGAGTTACAATCCATAATGGGTGGATTGACAATTTGGGGAAGTCAAGATTAAAGTGGGTCTGTTAGGGACATCCGGGTTCGTGAGCCACAAAGGCCGGGGCCTTGCAATCTCGTGCCGTGGATGTAATGTCTGCCAAACATTGATGTACTCAATCAAGGACTACTCAATATTATTTAGGTGCTTGAGTGTGATACCCTTGAACAATTGGAGCTCGAACCTAAATTGACAGACCAACCACACAACAATTGTGTTATGGGGATATTGCAGCCTATACTACTTGACGAAGGGAAGTTAGGATCTCCGAAGAATAAAAATAAAAAATTAGATGGTGGACGTTGAAGTGTCATGCATTTTTTTCAAATTGCAATGACTGTCGGATATGCATCCCATTGTTTAAAATATCATGATTATCTTGAGAATTTATGTGCTGGATATGTATGTATATGTTGTTATTTGTATGTCGCGCATGTAGTTATCATGATAAAACTCATTTGTCGGTATCTCACCCTTACGATTTATATGTTTTTTTGGCTTTGTTGTTGTACCTTGGTATGTGAGTACAGATGTTGCAGAGGAGTCCCCTGTTTCACTCGGGGACAATATTCTGGATATTTGAAGAGGCCATTGATCGTGGGGATGACCACATGGGTCTTCCTTGTCCATGTCCGTTAGAGTGACCAGCTTAATTAGGATATTTTTGGGTTGTCTTTATTTTGTGGAAAGTATGTCTTTTTTAGGACAATTTGTATATTTGGCTTCTGAGGGTCATCCTTTTGAGTAGATGTCTTTTAGACTTTTCAGTGATATACAGTTATGACTTTTGTTTAGGTGTATACTTTCTGAAAAACAAACTCGTACGCTGTGATATTTTATTACCACTATGATGTATATTACATTGTTCTGTGATGATGTGTACATATTGAAAATGTATTTACCGCGAAGAAAATATTTTATACCCATTTTTCGAACGCAATTATTATGTAAACTATTTTCCGAATGCAACCGGCAATAAATTTTTCTTTTATGTTTTTCCGCATCGAGTCAGAAATCTAGCGCTGAGGGGGCGTTACAGTTTACTGTTTTATCTAGTTTGTTAACCAACTGAAGGGATTAAAGCTGTGAATATTAAACACATTTCTTTTTATCTATTGTGTGTTGTTCTTCTTAAAACCTTCAGATAAGTCACTTGTCTGACTGATTGTTTTAACTTGTCTGTTCTATTTTTGTGCTTGCAAAAGATTTAGTTTTTACCAAAAAGTTTGGTAAACACAATTCAACCCCCTTTTCGTGTTTACATTTGTCTATTTCAAAGTGTGCCAAAATCTAAACATCTTATACTGATATCAAAATTGAGCCAAGCATCTGATGTTCTATCAAGCATCTGAAAGCGCGGTTCAAACTCTTCACTCGAAGTCAAGCATCTTCTTCAATGCAAAATTCAAATATGCTGACTCAAGTTCAATAGCAAAAGCATAAAGCATCTGCAACAACCCTTTTGCACCCGCATATGCTCTGACCCGCACTTGCACTCTGATAAAGTATGCCAAAAAGTATATTCCTTACATACGAACCTCTCCAACAACCATAAACCTTAAATGGAAGTTCAGAACGGCCTTTGGCATTAATGGATGATACAACAAAGCCCTAATGCTAGAAGAATGCCTCTCAACCGATTTACTGCTGGATGGCTATGTAAATAAGACATTGAAGGCACTTGCATTAAGTTAACCACTATGAATATTCATTACAAGCTGCGTATTCAAAACTCTTATATTCTTTCATTCTTTCTTGAATACTTCTCATTCAATCATTTATCATTTATATTTATTAAAGAGAAGTTCTTTTCTGTAGTAATACCAAACCTCATTAATATTCACTCTTTGAATGTTACTCAGTTGACTTTTTTTTTTTGATAAGCAAAGGTTTTATATATAAAGGAATACTCAGGGTACTCCAACTCATGTACAAAGGACACATCAGGGCACCACCTAATGTAAATAAAAGACTATCCAATGGAAAGGATAGTATTACCTTTACAAAAGCTTGCCCAAGCCTAATATTTACCAAAACTTACATAAATGACCCAGACCAAAACAAAAAAAAAAAACGATCCCAAATACATATAACCAAAGGAAGAAACCAACCTTAATCACAATAGAGAAAACCAAAGGAAAAGTAAGAACCCCACCTATGAGCAAAACAAAAGTACTGATACCCAAATTGTATATAGCATTAAACCACATCTACAAAGCCCAACCACCAGCAAGAAAGCCAACAACATGAAGAGAGCCAAGAACCAAGAAACCAATCGAGTATGTGAGATCAAAACTGACAAGACACCAACCAACTACCGCAAAAAACCACCAGCAAGATGAACCAAACAAATAAGATACAATCCCCAAAACAGAAGCAGCAAGAGGAAAATCCCAGCATATAATCAAGAATTCAATTTTACCAAAGAATAATAAAGTGAAGTGTAAGTGGCCATACACCACAGCAACTCAAATCAAAGACACAATTAGCATGAAGTTTTCCCAAACCAATCAGAACAAGCACCTGCAATCCACTCAGCAAAACTCGAGCTCATGACAAGCTAAAGTTTATAAATTCTCTACCAAGCCAGCAATCACAGAAAAACAAGACTCAACTTTTCAAGAATAACACCAAAGATAAACCACCTCAAGAGACTCCACCAAGTACCAACAATTATATAGTGGTAATCTCTGACTAGGCTTTCAACCACCAATGACCACAACGAACGTCAATCAAGATGATCATGTAAACAAACATAGACTCTGACAAAACACACAACCCATTTGAGGTAATTCACTCCTCACAATTTGTAAACTCACCCTAAAGAAAACAAAACCCCTCACCCACGAATTTAGCTCACAAAACAATACCCTCCAGCCTTCATGATAATAATCCATTAAACCGAAGATCAAAGACAAACCTGTAAAAGAAGAAGAAAGCAATTTGATATCTTGTTAGTTCCAAAAACCTCTCCTTTAGTTCACTCAAGAGCTGCACTCCAAAAGATCACTCCATCACAACTCTCCCCACATAAAAATACTCCCTTGCAAATGTGGTATTTCAATCATAATTCCTCGAGCCTTAAAATCCAAAGCTCTGACGGACCACCATAGGATTTTCCTGCAAAAACCTATTAGAGAACCAAAACCATATCAAGAAAGCATAAAAAGCCCATACATTCACTTTTGGCTATTCATCTTTTCCCCAGTTAGCATAAACACCCCAATGGGTTATTTCACCAAGCAGCAAATGAGTATTTCCGATCATTATCCACATTCAACCACGACCAAGACCTGGTTTTTATCAAATACAGTATCCTCAGGGTATCAAAGGAGCTGTTTGAGAAAATCACGGCATTCCTCTCTAGCCATAAAATCCAAACAACTGCGTGCCAAAATACCAAACCTCTCTTCTTACCTGATTTCCCTTTGAACAACCCCCTATGTAGCCAATAGACGTCTTCAAAAGACACCGGTAATGGTACCTACACACCTAGCCAACAATGGACCTTCCGCCAGATCAAGTTAGACAAATTACAATTGAAATGTAAATTATCCACTGATTCTATGCCAACTTTACAAAATACATAAACCAAATCTTGTTGGTCAAAAATAATTTGTCTCTCAAACAAATTTAATTTTGTTGGAATTCTTTTTCTTAGAGCTTTCCATGAGAATGCTAGAACCTTTGGGGGAGCTCTAGACTTCTAGAACTGTTTAAAAATCAGATTTGCCACCTCCCCCCTCACATCCAGAGTAGGGCAGAATTCATGAAGCCATTTGTAAGCTGACTTTGAGGAAAAAGTCCTAGACCCCTCAAGTGACCACTCCCAAAGATCATCCCCATTGCTCACAGGAGCTGCAGTAAGAATAGTATCTAGGAATTCTGTCATTTCCTCCATTTCCCAATCAAAAGTGTTTCTTCTCCAGGAAAAATTCCAAGACCACCTAGCTTCAAACCAAGACCCCACCATCTCTATCACCTTTTCCTTATCCAATGAAATATTGAATATCCTAGGGAAAAGGTTCTTCAAACTAATATGACCAAACCACACATCTTCTCAAAATCCGATCTTATTACCCCGCCCTAATTTCCTATATAGACCTACCTGGAACCAATCTGAGCAAGAATTTAGTCTCCCTATCCTACATATGTCATTCCACCAAGGAGAGCCTATTTTCAAACCTTTACTTATATTCAAACCCTCTGACCCTTCCACTTTCACCCAATATCATTTCCCAGCACCTGCCACCATAACCCTTTATCTTCTTTGAGCAAATGCCATCTCCACTTAGCTAGAAGAGGTAAATTAAACCAATCCAGTTTCTTTATCCCCAGCCCACCCTTTACTCGTGGTTTACACACCACCGCCTAACTCACCCAAGGTAGTATCCTCTTCTCCGCCCCCCCAAACCACAAAAAATTCCTCTGAATCTTAAGAACCTTTCTCAGAATTCTTAGAAAAGACAAGACGTATATTAGCAGACTATTCAAAACTGAGTTTATCAGAGTGATCCTCCCCTATAAAGATAAATGACGTCCTTTCAAAACTGCTAGACGGCTCTCCAAGGCACAAATGATTGGCTGCCATGTAGATAAGGTCCTTGGATTAGCTCTTACTGGGAGACCAAGGTACTTAAAAGTGAGGCTCCCAACTTTACAATTCATAAAATCAGCTCCCAAAGAAATAAGATTCTCTTGAACATTGGTTCCTATAAATCTAGTCTTATTAAAATTTACTTTCAGACTTGAGACCAATTCAAAACATCTGAAGACCGATTTCATAACCCAAATATTATCCCAACTTACCTCCCCCACCACTAAAGTATCATCCGAATATTGAAGTAATGATATTTGTGGACCGTCATTTCCAATTCTACACCCAGAAAACTTCCCCAAGGAAATTTCTTTTTCCATCAGACCACTTAGACCTTCTGCCACCAAAAGAAACAGAAAGGGAGCTAGTGGGTCACCTTGTTTCAAACCCTTTTGAATATTTATTTCTTCCGTCGGGCTTCCATTTACTAAAACCGAACATTTTCCACAAAAAAATACAACCCTTAATCCATAGTCTCCATCTGTTACAGAATCCAAATATGCCCATCATGTAATCAAGAAACTCCCAATTGACTGAATTATAAGCCTTTTCAAAATCAACTTTTAGAATTGAACATTTCTTCTTCTTCCTCTTGACAAAATCCACCTCCTCATTGATAACCACGACACCATCCAGAATATTTCTATTTGGAAGGAATACAGATTGATTACTAGAAATAATAGGTTGTAATGCACACTATAACCTCGCCGCCAACAATTTGGAAATTATTTTGTATAGGCATCCAAGCAAGGAGATTGACCTAAACTCATTCAACTCATGTGGATTTTTTATTTTTGGAATTAGAGCCACAAAATATGAAGAAAAGCCGGCAGGAAGTTTTCCATTTTCATAAAATTCATTGACCATCCCCCAGACATCTTCCTTGACCAGATGCCAATAGCTTTGAATAAAATTGAAATTATACCCATCTGGTCCGGGACATTTGTTTCCCTCGAAACTGTGAACAATATCTTCCACTTCTTCCCTCAAGAATCTTAACACCAGTTTATCCCTAGAAGCTACATCTAACCTTTGAAAGTTTACCCCATCTAGCCTAGGTCTCTCTAAATCCACTTTAGAAAACTGCCTAGAAAGGTGGCTAACAACCTGATTCTTGATTTGATGAACACCCTCAACCCACAAATTGTCAACCTTTATGGCCACCATTTGATTCCTCCTCCTACAAATTGCCAGACTAGCATGAAAGAATGAGGAGTTTGAGTCTGCTTCCTTTAACCACAACACTCTCGATTTTTTCCTCATGACACTTTCCCTTGCTTTTAAAGCCGCCCATAACTCTACAAAATTATCTTTCCTCAACAACACCTCTTCCTCAGACAAACCTACCATTTCCGCTTTTGAGTCCAAACTGCTAATATCACTTTCCAAAATTTTTAAATTATTATCAACATTAACAAAAACTTGAGTGTTCCATGCCTTTATAATTTATAATTGGTTTCAAGGCTTTCAATTTCTCTTTTAAAATAGATGCTTCCACCCAAAGAAAGTGAAACCTGACCATGCAAATTCAACTAACGGCTTAAATCCAGGGTGATCAAGCCAATAGAAACTGATGGCAAGAAGCTCCATCGGCCCCCACTTTTGTGAACCATCCCTTAGAACTATCGGACACTGATCCGACACATCTCTATTTAAAGCCCATTGAGCCTCTACCCCCCCCCCCCCCCCCCAACCCAATTCCTGAATCCATTCTTCCGACAGAAGGAATCTATCTAGACGACTCATTGCTGAACCGTCCGCCCTATACTAAGTAAACTTCCTACCTAGCAGCGGTGGGTCAACTAAATTCATTTCCCCTACAAAGTTTTGAAACTCCACCACTTCCGAGTTCCCAAGGTAGTCACCCACACCTCTCCTTTCTCTCGGGCTGGATATGGCATTGAAATCCCCCACTAGACACCAAAGTCCAGATCCAAAAGCCATTTTTGTCCTCAAAAGGTCAGCCCACAATTGTCTTCTATCTGCTAACCCGCAAGGGGAATAAATGTTCACTATATAACATAATACCCTATTATGCCCTTTCTCAAAACAGCCACCTGAATAGCCTTTCCCCACAAAAGAGAAATTACAGAAAAGACTATTTGAATCCTAAAGACTTAAAATACCCCTAGACCTTCCAACCGATGGCAAGAAGCTCCAATTATAATTTGTGTTTCCCCACAATTGGTAACACAAAGACATACTCACCACCTCAAGCTTTGTTTCCTGGATTGCCAAAAATTCCAGGCTTTCCGAATTAATTAATGAACGAATTTTCCATTTTTTAGCCTCCGTTCCCAAACACCTAATATTTATAGATCCTATCTTCATTTTGACACCTCCTTATCCCAAACAATTGAAGCCCCATTATGATCCCTATCTTCTAAATCCTTTATTTTCCTTATAATCGAATCGTTTAATCCCCCCAAAGAAACCCCTTGAACCTATTTTCCAAATAGGCTCAGCAGAGGACACACCCTCCGAAGGAGACTTACTAATCCTACCTCTAACCATAGAATTATGGATTTTTATAGAAGAATCGGAGATTGACATACCTGCACTCAAGGATCCCCCCAATTTGGGTAATGCATCATTTTCATCGCCTAACTTGCCCTGAGTTTTCCGAGCATTACATGTTTCACCTCTGCAAGAAATTGAGTGTGACTTATCTCCCCACTTCTTTGTATCTCCTGCACCAACCCCTTGTTTTTGATATATGAGTTTCCCAAAGGATGGTTCATGACATATTCTTTCCCCCCCTTTTCTTTCCTTGGAAGCAGCCTTTAATGCCTTGGAACTTTCTTGATTTTGCCTGACAGATTTTGGAAAAGATGATCCAAACCCCAAGTTAGACAAAAATTTTATCTTCTTCTCCACCATATTTGATTTTTTAGTATTTGAAGAAGATGGCCAATTCCCACCAACATCCAATGTAGATTCCTTCATCTCTTTTTTTTTTCACTTTACTACTCCTCACCTTCCTATCCAGCAGCTCAATAATGGGGATATTATCTTCACCCCTATAATTATTTTTACTCAAGTCAACACCTTTCATAGTTCTGGACCTCTTTATGCCCTTTGCAACCAAACCCATGCCCTCACTTTGTAGCAAATTCGAGCTATGCCCCAAGGATTCTTTACCGCTTCTAATTCCTTTTTTCCTTCACTCTTTCAGCTTCGGACCACAACCCACGAGCCCCGAGTCCAGCGGTTGACATGCTAGTTCCTTGATCTGGCTAGACAAATTTATTTTATCAAGTCCAAGTTCTTATGGACTATGATTACTAGTGGGCACATTCCCATTACAACTTAATACCGGGCTCTGGTCCATTATGTTATTACCCTCACCCACTTTTTGTTTTCCTTTAGAACCTTTAGGCCCAATCGGTGAATCACCTTTAGAGCCCCCCATTGAAACCAGCACTTGGTCTTTACATTTTACTTCTGCTGAATTACCCACTCTGACATCTCCTAACCTAGAGTTGCCGAAACAAAGAAAGTTTTCTGAGCAAACTTGCCTTTCAGAACACAAATCCTTCATTGCATCCCCATTTTCTTGTAAAGAGAAGAACTTTCTCCCGCTTTTGATTATATATTTTTCCATCACATCAGCATTTTCAAATTTTGAAAACATAGCAGTTTCATCCATGGCACACCGAGGGGAGGAAGAAAAGACAGTCTCCGGAACTTTCTCCAAACTATCTAGGGTTATGTACACACAATCCGAATCATCCGAAGAACTATCCACCGAGCTTTGAAAATTTCTATCCAAACTTAATTGAGGATAGGAAACTGAGAATGGCTCTTCAATAATCCTGACTTCATGAAAGAAATTGTTTATTTTGATCCTAAGTAATTTGTTTATAACCTCTCTGCTGGATACTAATAATAAAACCCTTCCCACATCCATTCTCATTTTTTTCCGTTGAGTCATCCATACCCACAAAGGTTCCAGCTGAGCCTACCAAACTTCTAAAAACCTGCTCATTCCAAGCATGTGTAAGGATTCCACTGATATTCACCCACACCCTTCTACCACCGACAGAAATCTCCAGACTCCACGATGTGATTTCTTCAAGCCATTTTGCCAATGGTTCCCACTCAGGGAGTTGGTCGGATTGAGGACCAACCTGCAAAGTCCAACTCTTTTCAAAGTTGTAACTTAAGCTTTTGCTTCACAAAACTCTGATTATGTACAACCTGAAGATGCTAGCATTAAAGAATATTTGTGTTTGAGCCTGAAAAAGTTAGATGTGAAAACAATACTCGTAGGAGCCTGAAGAGGCTACGCGTGAAAATAATACTTGTTCGTAGCTAGTTAGTTATAGTGTTAAAGCTTTGTGAAGCCAAGGAATGGACCCAAGGTTTAGGGTGAACCAAGATAAATCTCTGTTTGAATCTCATTAGAGCCTTATCTCTTTACTTCTTTATTGATTTTTTATTTGTGCTAACTGGGGTCTATCTTTTTAAACTTAAACACTTTTGTTTTCTGTTTCAATAAACTTCATACACATATCAAAGCTTATGTAGTGCTTTTGAAAGTGTCCACTCTCCACTGTTTGTGAAAAGATAATTTTTTTAAAAAGTTCAAATAAAACATAATTCAACCTACCTTCTCCTGCTTTTAATCTGTTCATTTCAAGATTCAATCATGGAACATTTTGAGTTACATTTATCAAACTATTGACTAATATTTATTAAGTTGTTTTTATGTCATTCAACTTGAAGAAAACTTTCAGTAGTAGTTAAGGAACTCTCACCTATTTTACCAACTCCCAAATTTTTTCCTTTATTGTTGTCTCCATATATAGGTTACAAAACCACTTGACTTGGGGTGAGTGAAGTTAACGTTGACCTATCATTGTTCATGTGCTTTGAACAATCATTATCCAAGTACCAATACAACTAATTGTTGTCTCTCAAGCACACCTCATCATCTTCTTCATGAAGATCAACCATTAAGCACAAATTTGCTTCTTCATCTTCGGAGTCATCCATGAGTCAAGACCATTGTCTTTCCAAGCTATGTATGCAATTCTAGATTTTACACGTAGTATATGTAAGAGAACTGAAATGTAAGATAAAGCGCATGGGCGCATGGCACTCGCACATGACCAATCAATAACTCATATATTTCATTTGTGGAAAATACATTTGTAACATCAACCATTTGCTCACTTTTTATTTTAATGTGTTGGGTTTGATGTTAGCCATTATTACATGCACTTCAATACATTGAATTTTTGATTGATTGATAAAATATTATACTTTCCGCAAGACATAAAATAAAACCCTAACCTTTTTATGTAATAGTATCAAACAAAGTGACTTTATTGATACAATTATAGGGTAATAAATTGTCTTAGTGTAAATTACGTATAGGAAATAATTGTCGCATCAAACTCAATTTTATTTATTAGTAATTTCATGGGAGAACGACAGAGAGGCTAACAAAGATTGCGAATAAAAAGAGTAAGATACCAGTGAAGTTCACTATTAATGCCTCTTGGCTGTGAAAAAGGCCTAGAGATTGAAAATGTTCGATTAAACCTGTCTCAGTTGTGACAACTGCAAGGTGGAATATGACCATGCCAATAAACCTGTGACATGGCAAAAGTGTGGCTCGAGGAGAAACTTTTGCACCCAGGAGAAAACAAGCAAAGAAGGCCAAAATATACTGAAAAAAGACAGTAAAAGGTTTTAGTTTTATTCAAATCAACGAGTATACATATAAAACTTGAGTTAGAAAAATGAAATCTTTTGTTTCTTTTCAAAGTATCATCCTCCCCAATATACGAGAGATTAATCTCTCGGAGTACGATTAACTGTTTAATTGAGAACCCCTTCCAACAACATTTCTTTTTTCATACACGTGAATCCAAGAATTGAATCAGGATCACATGCTTAATGGACATAAATTCCACTTCATCACAGTCTTAATCAATATATCCCTAAAAATTAATTTAGTAAACAAAATCTAAAAGGATTAAATTTATACATTGAAGTGTTTGGTCTTCTTCACTTCTTGGACCTCCCCTTATCTAAGTGTTTACTTCTAACACAACTAACAAAATTCTTGGTGAACTCTCGTTACTTTCATGGATGAGGTAATGCTTGCAACCAACAAATATGTAACCTTTTCTTATTTACCAATTTTTAAAATGAATTATCAACATTTAATTAGGGAACAGTAGAAGATAACAAAAATGCGACAACACAATTGAATTCTATTGATCACTCCTCAATGTTAAAAAGAAGAATTCAAGCCAGCTTGTGTTTATATAACAGGCTAAAATGTACTTTAGTCCCTCAAGTTTCAGTTTGGCGAATTTCGTCCCTCAAGTTTTTTTTGAGTGATTTTAGTTCTCCTAATTTTTCAACATTGCAACAATCATCCTTCCGTTATTTTTCCAACCAAAACCTAACAGAAGTAGGTTACGTGACAAACGGGTGCCAAATGGCATCCAGGTGTCAATGCCACATGACACCCTAGTAATAAAATATTATTTAATATATATAAAAATCTATTTTTAATAAAATATTATATTTCTAAAAGAATATTATATTTAATTTTTTTAATTAAATAATTAGCCAACAAGAACGTCCCAAGTTCTTCTTCAGGCATCTTCTTCTGCAGAGCTCCAACCTATTTTCCCAGCTACAACAAAGTTCAACCCCAAATGATTAAACTCCAATACCTTCACTTCCTCCACCGTGTCCTTAAATCGCTTATAACTGTTAATAGGAATTTAAAATTCTTGACGGAAACGGATCCGACAGGATGACGGAAAAAATTGAAGAGTCGTCAGATAACCACCATGAAGAGTCGAATTCAGCAAAATTGACAGATTGAAAAGTTGACAGAAATTAGTATGTCAGACAGATAAAGCCGTCAAGAAAGGAAAACACATTTGTCATCAGTCAAATTCCCGACGAATATATCCAATGATCGATGACGGAGGAATAGAAGTAACAACCCAACTTTCGACAAAGTTGGTAATAAGAATTGTCGACGAACAAAGTATAGAAATGGCTAAGTTTCCAAGGTTGACAAAGATCGACAAGATAAGTTGTCAAATAACCAAACTGTGGACGACAAGTAAGTGGACATAAAACCATTCGAAGGAATGAGCAGTTAGAGAAGTTTACTTGTCAAATAGTTTGAATCTGAAACATAGCAAAACTGCCATACAGGTGTCAATTTTTAAGATAGGAAGTTTCTTTAGGCAGTTATTTTGTATGCTTATAAATACTATTAATCCCGATGTAATCAAGGGGGTTGTACTTGAAGCGATATCCTACATATCTCGATCACACAGCAGATTAAAGGATTGAACTCAAGTATTTCCTCCACCCCTTTTCATTTCCAGTTCAATTTATAATACAGTACTGCTCATTTAATTTTATATGTTCATCTTTACCTTCAGCATTTCCTTTCATGTTCTTCATTTAAGTTCGTTATTAAGTTCTTTATTCCTCCCCATTTATTTTTCAAGCCTTTTACTCGCTTTCTTTTAATTTCCTGCACTTTAAACGCTTTCTTTTACTCTTCACTCATTTAAATACTTTTCAATAACTTGTTTCTTTCCTTTAATTTACTGCCATTTATCTTTACTTGTCATTTACAAGCTTTCAATTAATTTCCTGCAACTTACATGCTTTCCTTTAAATTCCTCGTTGTTTATTGCTTTCCTTTAAATTTCACGTTCTTTACTTTCCTCTAATTTCATTGCAAATCACGTTTTTTCCCCGTCAAATCCTTGTATTTCTGTAAAAGTAAGAAGCCATTCTTGTTTGAGCAGACATGCAATATACTCATCCTTACGAGATTACCGCATAACTCGTACGTCCCTACACTCGTCTGATCTTAAATTATTTGTGACCAAAGGATTTTGGACACCAACCAAAAACCAGCGTCAACAAATTGGCACGCCCAGTGGGACGAGTTTAGAGTAACTCGTATAGCGTCAACAAATTGGCACGCCCAGTGGGACGAGTCTAGAGTAACTCGTATAGTGTCTGGAATTTAACATACAACTTTATTTGTATGCGTTTACGGAGCGGAAAGGTGGTTCAAACATCTATTTCCCAGAACTCTGTAAATATGAGTAATGCAAGTGATGCAGGCGTAGTAGACACTAATGCCGCTGTGTCAACAGTGGATGCTATCGCACCAGTTGACAATATTCCTGCAAATGGAACTAATGCAGAGGTAAATAGTACTAATGGTCTAGGAATAATAAGAGGTGTTTCTTACGCCCAAGTAGTCAATAGATTTGACGAAGTTGGTCAAGGAACACTTCCGTCACCAACTTCACATGTCTTACAACAAATAAATACATCAACTACTGGATTGTCATCACGAAGTGTTGTGAGTTCAAATCAAAGAGGGACTACACAACCTCTCTCACAACCTTTATATGGGATGCCTTATGGGTCAACAACCGTCAACCCAAATACTCCATTTGCTTACATACCATATCCAAATGGAATGACGATGGCTGCCCATACATCTGGATAGGCAGGGCCATCGACTGGGGTGCAAATTCCCAGTCATGCGAATGGAATAACGGGGTCCATGATAGTTACCCATTCTCGACAAGAACAACCGGTAGAAAGGCCACATATTTCTCCATTGAGGCAACTCCCACAAAGCATTGTTGGTCTGTCGGAGGCTACTTTAGCCAATGTCCGACAACAGATTGATTCTAGTAACCATGACATGGTGAATACATTTACTCAACAAATGAGTACAATAATTACGCCATTGATGGAAAACACAAACAATGCATGTTTAGCATTGACAAATGAAATACGTCGGTTAAACAGAGCCTTGGGTGTTGTAACCCTAGGCAAAAACCAAAATACTGGTAGAAATTTCAATGCAAATCTCAATAGGATTAATCAACCACAAGTTGAACCACAAATTGACGGATTTGAACAAGATGATGAACGACAACAGCTTCATCGTCGGATTCCTTTGAGACGTGGAAATGTACATATTCTGCGACCAGAGGAAGATGAGGATTTGATCCTAAACCAGGGTGCTGTTGGAGCATTCCGTCAGAATGTTTTAAATCAAAATGTCAACCAAGTGGTCGAACAAGCATTAAATAGGTTTGGTTTTAACATTGGTTATGCTAACCAACCATTTTTTGCATCAGCATTTCCTGATTGGGTCCAACAGGAAGAAATGCCTCGAGGATATAAAATACCCAAGTTGTCGAAATTCTCAGGAGAAAGTGGAGAGTCGACAATCGAGCATATTGCCCGATATACCATCGAGTTAGGAGACTTGGCCTTGGAGGAAGGATTAAAAATGAAGTTCTTCCCTAGCTCGTTAACTAAGAATGCTTTTTCTTGGTTTTCAACCCTAAGGCCTAATTCAATCCATTCTTGGAATCAATTGGAAAGAGGTTTCCATGACCAATTCTTTAGAGGAGACTTGAAAATAGGATTGACAGATTTGTTTGGAATTAAAAGAATGAATAACGAATCATGGACGACTACCTAGCTCGATTCCGTCAGATGAGGAGTCGGTGTTTCACCCCTATTCCAGAGACAAATAGTGAAAATTGCTGCCGGTGGTCTGGATTACTATATCAGGAAGAAACTGGTTAACCAACATTTGATAGATCTTGCCCAGTTAGGGGACAAGGTTCGACAGATTGAACAATTAAGAACTGAAAAGATTTTTAAGCAAAAGAGATTCCTTAAGAGGGAAAGGGTTAATTTTGTCGGATGTAATGAATCCGACGAAGAGAGTAATGATTCTGAAGAGTATGAGGTAGATTATGTCGAACTAAAAAATGGTCCACCTTATATATGTCAAGCTTTGAAGCCCGCAAGGGCCAAAAAAAGAATCCCTTTCATTAATAAGAAAGTATACACATTTGACGTGACCAAGGCCGATCAAATATTTGACATATTACTTAAAGATAAGCAATTAAAATTGTCAGATGATCATAGGCTCTTGAAAGCCTAATGAAATTAAATATCGGAAATATTGTAAGTATCATAATACTTTTGGTCATGTGACGAATGACTGTATGCATTTCAGGGATATCATTCAGAAAGGTTTGACAGACGGAAGGTTGAAGTTTTCAGACAAGAGACCGGAAATGAAGATTGATACATAACCTTTCGATCCTGAAGCTAACAAAGCAGACCGCCAAGTCCATATGGGAGTAGGCATGGTCAACATCATGGCCGGACAGAATATCCAAATGGATTTGTCAGATCCATTTGATGTTTATCCGAAGCCAGGGGAACCACTTATTGAATATAAGACACGAAAGAAAGATGAAGGCATAATTAAAGTTTGCCCTAGATGCGAAGCGTTTTATGATGAAGTAGCCGCCAAAAAAGCTAGGGGGCAGAAACTACCATCGCATCGTCCACAAGATGACCAGAGCAGGTTTTCACACTCAAATAGCCATGCCGGATCCAACAGTGTACAGAGGAGTGCTGCATCTGCTGTAAATAGACAGACAAACAGCCGTCAGCAACACATACACCAGTCAAAATCCGGACAGCACAATACCGGAGGCTGGCTTGATTCAACCAGAGGATCAGCAGTAAGACAGACAGATAGTTGTCGGCAACATATCCACCAGTCAAAATTTAGACAGCACAGCACCGGCGGGTGGTTTGAAGAACCAATCAGAGGATCGACAGTAGGTAACTCTGTCAGTGGCAGATTGAATCCTGTCAAGACCAGAACACCCCCATCCAACGTAATGGTGGATAAATGGGTGAGGAATTCAGCCATGACACAGTACCCAGAATTGCAAAAACAGACGTGGGCTCGGAGAAACAAGGGCAATGAACGAGGGCCACCCTTTTGGAATGAACATTACCGAAAGGGTCAACTGGCTAAAAATGCTCAGATGGAAGGGCCTGGTCTTTCAGGACCCTCAACTCAATTGGCCATTTCCAAGAGCCAAAAGAGGAGACTACAGAGACTCCGACAAGCTCAGAAAAAGAAACTTGCCAAACAGGGAGGCGTCATTATAAAAGAGATGCCTTCCCATGATGCTGGTTGCTTGGTTGCGACAACTGACAACAAAGTTGATAAGACAACAGATACCAAGATGAAGAGCGTAATAGTAAGTCACCCAACGGAAGCTGATGTGAAGAAACTCAGTAATCAGACCAAGCAAAGTAAACCTATATCTCAGGTTTTCATAGAGAAGAAGACTTCAGGACAAGCATCCTCACCAGTAAAACCCAAAGGCAAATGGCCAGTCGGACTGACGGAAGTAGAGAGAGTTGCAGGGCTCGAAAAGAAAGTTGAGGCTAGAATAGAAGAGCAACAACTGACTACATTCAAGCCTGAATGCGATTTAACAAAAGAGGAGTTGTCATTTGATGCTGTCATTGAAGCATTGAATGATCCGAATGATGACATAAACATCAGTGGAGCCATGGACATGGACGGCCAGAATGAGGATTGGGCCGACATCATGGAAGCGTTAGATAACTGTGGCGCTGGAATTGCCCGGCCTTTGTCGGATAGGTCAGGGTCAGATGACGAGAGTGACTTAAAGAGAAATCACGGCAGAACAGTCGGAGGTGCTTTTCTGGATGAGGATCCAGACAATGAAGTCATACTGGAGCCTGGAATGAGAATGAACATAGGATTGATTTCTTTCATCCCAGCAGAATACGAGGGATATTTTGAGTTTGATCCCTCTGATGACGACAATGATGTCGTCAACAATGCAGGAGACCCAAGTGACCACTGGATGTGTGTTCAAGAGAATTTAGTTACTGTATTCGACAACGTGGCTCAGTTGGAGAAACCTACCGACGAATAGAAAAATCATCTAAGGCCTTTGCATATGAAGGCCATCATCGATGGAAGACCCACCAATAGAGTCTTAATTGACGGAGGTGCTGCTATAAACTTGATGCCTAGGGCGATGTTTAAAAAATTAGGAAAGGATCAGTCAGATCTAATCCCAACTGATATGGTTGTCACTGATTTCAGTGGCAAAACATCTCCGTCAGATGGTGTCACTTTATTAAACATACAAATTGGCACTGTCGAAAGAATGACATTGTTCGTCATAATTCCAGCCAAGTCAAGCTACAACATTTTGCTTGGCAGGGATTGGATCCACGCTGTAGGGGCAGTTCCATCAACGGTACATCAGAAGGTGATTTTGTGGAATGAACAGGATCAAGTGGAGATTGTGGAGGCAGACGATAGTGCTTGTTATGCTCAGCAAGCACATATTGATTTCCGGGTGTATTCTCCGAATGTGAAGCCAATAACTGCCATTGAAGGGGTTATCAACAAGGATACGTTGGAAGCAAGCCTTCTTAGCCAGTTTGGAGTTACAATACAAGACAAGGCCGACAAGACTCGGCCAGAATCTGACAATGAGTCTTGAGACCCACTTGAGAAGACTGTCGGCCTATCTGGCCGACAAAGAAGTACACACTCAAGAGAGTGTATTGGCGGATTGTATAATTGACGACGGCCCTTTGGGTTTTGAAAGAGGAGCCGAAGTCAAACAAAATATGGAAGTAGAAGATCCTCTGGAAGAAATAAATTTGGGGTCAGAAGAAAAGAAAAGGCCCATTTTTGTCAGTGCTTTTCTGCCAAAGGATTACAAACGAAAACTTGTCGGATTAATAGCAGAGTACAAAGATTGCTTTGCATGGGACTATGACGAAATGCCTGGTTTAAGCAGGGATCTTGTTGAACATCGCCTACCACTAAGGGAGGATTGCAAGCCTGTTAAACAAGCAAGCAGACGGTTTGCTCCAGAGGTGGTACATAAAATCAAAGAGGAAGTACAAAGACTGCTTAAAGCCAAGTTCATACGAACAACCAGGTATGTCGAATGGCTCTCTAATGTAGTCCCCGTTATTAAAAAGAATGGAAAGATGAGGGTATGCATAGATTTCAGAAATTTGAATATGGCTACCCCTAAAGATGAATATCCGATGCCTATAGCCGACATGCTTGTCGACTCAGCATCAGGAAATGAGATTTTAAGTTGTATGGATGGCCATGCAGGTTATAATCAAATCTTTATAGCCGAAGAAGATGTGTCAAAGACCGCCTTCAAATGTCCAGGAGCAATTGGGACATATGAATGGGTCGTCATGCCTTTCGGTTTAAAGAATGCAGGGGCCACCTATCAACGAGCAATGAATACAATTTTCCATGATGTTATTGGAAAATTTGTAGAAGTATATATTGATGATGTGGTCGTTAAGTCCAAGAGCAAAGATGACCATTTGGAGTATCTGAGGCAAGGATTTGACAGGATGAGAAAGCATAATCTAAAAATGAATGCAGAGAAGTGTAGTTTCGGAGTGTCGGCTGCAAAATTCTTAGGATTCCTGGTTCACAAAAAAGGAATTGAGGTAGACAGGAATAAAGCTAAAGCAGTCATGGAGGCCTCCGCGCCGACAAATAAGAAAGAGCTACAATCCTTCTTAGGGAAGGTTAACTTTCTCAGAAGATTCATATCAAATCATCGGGGAAGGACAAGAGTATTTGCACCACTGGTCAAGTTGAAATCAGAACAAAGCTTCATTTGGGAACCTTGTCACCAAGAGGCTTTTGACCAGATTAAGCAGTATCTAGTCAGTCCACCGGTCATGATGCCTGCAGTGCCCCGTCGACCGTTGAAGTTGTACATATCAGCATCAGAGGACACTATAGGATGTTTATTAGCCCAGGATGACGATGACAATGTTGAAAGGGCTATATATTATCTAAGTAGAGTCCTAAATGATGCTGAGGGAAGATATAGTGCAATAGAGAAGTTATGTTTAGCATTATATTTTTCTTGTACAAAACTCAAATATTATATGATGCCATGTCACGTATTAGTTATTTCCAAGACTGATGTAATGAAGTATATGTTGTCGAAACCAATCCTTAATGGACGAATTGGCAAATGGACCATTGCTTTATCAGAGTATTCTGTACAATACGTGCCAGCTAAAGCTGTCAAAGGACAAGCAATAGCTGACTTTCTGGTAAACCATCCAGGACTGGATGTGCCAGAAATAAATGTTGTCAGTCTACTACCTTGGAAACTCTACGGATCAAGGCATCAAGGAGGTAGTGGCATAGGAATCCTAATTGTGACCCCACAAGGAGTTCCTACAAAGTTCATGTTTGAACTTAAATATCCATGTTCCAACAACGAAGCCGAATATGAAGCTTTGATTGTCGGATTGGAAATATTGATAGAATTAAGAGCACGAAATGTGCATATTTTTGGGGATTCTCAATTAGTCATCAAACAACTCACACAAGAATACAAATGTGTTAGTTACAATTTGTCGAAATATTGTATCATAGCTAACAAGTTGATGAAAAAATTTGATGACGTAATTGTTCAATACATTCCCAGACATTTAAATCAAGAGGCTAATGAGTTGGCTCAGATAGCCTCAGGATATAAAATATCTCAAAAGTCTCTGTCGACACTAATGGAAATCAGAGAATTGCTGTATCCATTAGAAGAAAGAGATATTTTAGTTAATGATGTAATTCTGCCTAATGACTGGAGGTTGCCAATAATCGAGTATTTGGAAAATCCAAGTCAGAATGTAGATAGAAAAACAAAGTATAAGGCATTGAATTACACAATGCAAGGAGGATCATTATACGTAAAAATCTGTTGACGGAACTCTACACAAGTGCCTGAGTGAGCAAGATGCTTATTTGGCTCTATCAGAAGTCCATGAGGGTATATGTGGAGCCCATCAGGCAGGTGATAAAATGAAATGGGTCCTACGAAGAAGTTTATATTACTGGCCAACTATGGTTAAATATTGCATTTTATTTGCCAGGTCTTGTGAACAGTGTCAGAAGCACGGCCGCATACAAAACGTACCGGCTAGCGAATTACATTCTATTGTCAAGCCTTGGCCATTCAGAGGATGGGCTCTAGATTTGATTGGTCAAATACATCCTGCTTCATCGAAAGGACATCAATTCATTTTAGTTGGAGTTGACTACTTTACCAAATGGGTAGAGGCAATCTGTCTTAAAATAGTCACCCAACAAGAAGTAATTGACTTCATTGAAAACCACATTATCTGTCGGTTTGGCATACCCCAGACTCTGACAACGGATCAAGGGTCAGTGTTTGTCGGAAAGAAAGTTGTGGAATATGCCAGTTCTAGGCATATAAAAATGCTCACATCTACACCATATTATGCACAAGCAAATGGCCAAGTTGAGGCCATAAATAAGATCATTATTAATCTTATTAAAAAGCATGTGGGCCGACAACCAAAAAATTGGCATAATACCCTTGATCAAGTATTATGGGCATATAGAAATTCACCCAGACAGTCAACAGGAACCTCGCCATATCGTCTAACTTATGGGCACGATCCTGTATTACCTGTTGAAATCAATCTCTAATCCACTCGCATTCAGAGGCAAAATGACCTACCTCATCGACCAAGTATTGGGATGCAATGCTAGACGAATTGAATGAATTAAGTGATGACAGATTGATTGCGTTGGAGAATTTGATTCGGCAAAAAGAAAGAATTGCAAGGTTTTATGATAGTCGAGTTAAGTTCAAAGCATTCAAGGTAGATGATTTAGTCTGGAAGGTCATATTGCCCATGGATAAAAGTTGTCGAGAATACGGGAAATGGTCACCTAAATGGGAAGGACCATTTAGAATTGACAGAGTATTTTCTGGAAATGCTTACGCACTTGTCAATATTAATACTGGCTCGACAATTAAGTCAATTAATGGCAAGTATTTGAAGGAATACAAACCGACAATGTTAGAAGTACAAATTGACGAATAAAGAAAATAAGTATATTCATTAAATTGACGATACGATGAAATATTGTCATTTGATGGTAGAAATCAAGTTGTCAATTAAAGCTAGTCTGATCCTAAAATACAGGGCAGTGCGCTAATAATATTTTAGTTTCATGCAACAGCGGAGAGGTGCAGCTAAATTTGTTGAGGCTTCATTCCCATGAGATTTCGGTTGCCTCATTTGTCAAGGAGGCTCCAAAAGGGAGATAAGCACGAGCAGATGTCACCATCATTTCACTCAGAAGGTGGTTGTTGCTACGGTAGATAACACCAAACCCTCCCAGATGAAGATGATGGAACTAGACGAGGTACACTCATTCTGTATCAAGATCTGCTTCTCCTCGGATATGCAGTGAGGCCAGTTATGGATGTTACATTGGTTACTGACCTTCACTATATGTTTTTACATTGGTTATTGACCTTCATGGAGGATGTGACCATTAAGACAAACACCTTGGTTTGAAAACTTAATATAGACAAGGTCAGATTCTCGTGGAGGAAGAAAGAGGAATAGGTGGAGGCCTGTTGTAGAGGAAAGCATGGTATGTGAAAAATTCAACTATGAAATCAGAGATTTATAGACCTCGTTATTTATAGTTGAACACAAAAGGCATTTATTGTGATGTGGTTTACCAAAGTTTCGAAACTTACCATGACATTTATGATGATTTGATAAAGCATGAGTTACGAAGTTAGTTGGAAATATGCAGTCAAATCCAATAATAAATAAACGTGCAAGAAAGGAAGCGGTTATTAATTACAATTGACCGTAAAAATTGACCAGGTTAAATGGTCGACGAGAACAAGAATTAAAACTGTTATTATTAACCTAAAAAGAAGATAATTGATTCCATGCAAGGGAAAGATTAGTTTTGTCAGTAGTGGCTGCTTCATAGTCGGGCTGCAATGCACGGAGTTTGCTGACTACACTTTCAGCATTTTGGCCAAGACGGACAGATTCATCATCAATAGCTTTGACTCTGTCTTTGCTTTTTTCCAAAGCTTTGTCAAACTTGGCACACTTTTGGTCCGTCAATTCAATCTCGGCCAACAGCTTCTTCCTAGACTCGAAGAAGCTCTCCTTAGTTTGAATCCCGATGGAAATAAGGTCAAGTTCTTTTTGTTTAGATGACTCAAGATTTTGAAACTGAGCTAAGAGATCGTCCTTGATTCTTTCTTCCTCTTCGTAAGAAGGAATGACAGAAGTCATCCTTTCTAATTTACTGGAGAGCCGTTCCCAAAATGTCTGAATAGAGATAAAAAGTGAACGGCTCGACAGAGGAAGATTAGAATGAAGAGGAGTGATCTCCTTGACAAGTCGAGATAGTTCTTTTTGAATCTTGATATCAGACAGAAGTTCATCAAAAGGATTAACCAGAAGATCTTGAAGATCATGCATGAGGGTAGTAACTAAAGAGTCGCTGGAATCATGTTGAGTCGATGAAGAAGTGGTAGAAAAGGATGACTCTTTCCGGCTTACTTCCGACAGCATATTAATCCACGTGTTAAAATGTAGAGCCGGTTTGGGATCAGGAGACTTCATGGTAGGAGGTTTGATAGCAGGTGGAGAAGGATGGAAGGAGTTGTTTCAGGCAGCAGGGCCTCCATGTCAATATCTTCATCCGGAATTTCAATCATGACAGATGTTTCCTCTTTGGGTCATCAGCTGTTGAAATTGGGGTGATTGAAGTCGGATGATGAGAGCTCGAAGGCATTCCCTGATAAGAGTCAGGAACCTGCAATTCAATTGTCAAACTCTTAGTACTTACAGAGATACCTCCTAAAGTTTGGTCAGTATGTAGTTCCGAATCATATACATTTATAGGCTCGACAGTCGTGATAATCTCCTGAATGGTCATTGAATCATCAAACTGGGGAGACTTTTCCTGACATGAGAAATAAATGAGAATTTATACATTTAAAAAAAAAAAGACAAGGTCAGTGGAAATACCAAATTAGAATCTGAAGACATCAAGTCAACATCAACAATAGCCTTCTCAGAAACCAGAATGGTCTCGACAGTTTTGTTTTTCTGTCAAGAATAGCAAGCATGTGAGCAAAAGGATGTAACTTGACAGACTAACGTAAAATTGTTACCTCGGATTGGTTGGAGGTCGAAGTGTTGGAAGAACTAGTCATAACCTCCTGAGTTTTAGAGCCAGTAGAGACTTTGACGGCATCAAATGCTGTCACCATTGCAAGACCTTTGACAGATTTTGATTTCTTGGAGAGAGGGCTAGAAGGAGCCATTTTCTCTTTTCTTTTTCTGGATCCTTTTGACTGAGGATCAGAAACAGAAGCTTTGGCTGACCGAGAGCTCTTCTTGACCAAGGGGATAACGGGTTCATTATCATCTTCGGAAGCTTCTCCCGACAGTACGTCGGACTTAGACTTGCCAGGGAGGGGTTTGTCAAGAGGAATAGCTGTCAATAGCAATGAAAATAAGTTGACTGTCAGACGAAAAGAAAAGAGAAATAAGTGATTTGACAAATGAATACCTGAGTTACAAGTTAGAATTCTCGAATAGAATTCAAAGTCATCATCAGGTTGAAGAAACCGACGAGCGAAGGTAACTGGATTTGGTTTTTCAAAAGGGTCAACGTAAGCACTCACGCTGTCCAAAAAGAAAAAGTTACCTCCTTTCGACGGTTTTCCTGGGTGTGAATCAGCTAAACCAAAAGGGGCACAAGGAATAGGCACTGGCTTAGGAAAAGGAGCTTTCAAACTGTCAAAATATTCCCTGGTCATATTGGGAATATTCCTATACATGCAAGCCTCTCAGATTCCTTATTATTATGCTTCCTTTTGGCTTCAAATAAAACACTATTGACATGACGAACCATATCAAATGGTAACTTGGGATTCCACTTAATTTTATAAAATTTCTCAAAGGCTTGAATTTCTTTCCAAAGTTCACCTCGAGTTTTGGTTCTTTGGATCCTGTTCCCGCGAGAGAATCATCAGTGTTACCCGCGGTGTCTTCAATACAACTCAAGCAAGTCTGTAAATTCAGATGATGGCTGGAGTAGTATTCATCCCACCAGTCAAGGAAGCTTTGAGTGACTCCGTGGAAGACCGAAAATGAAACGGGTTGTAAGAAAGTCCCACGAACTTTGTCTTCATCACTAATGGCGACAATATGCTCATACGTTGGGACTTTGATACCAATGAAATTCTCGTCGAGATCTGACGAATAGGGAGCAGGAATAGCTTGGCAGAAGCCAAGCTGACAAGCAACAGTGTTGGGCAAGTGGAGATAGGCTCTCTGAGTTTTAAAGCTAGGGCCATCAACAAAAAGAATTTTCTGACAAAGAAATTTGGTCCAAATGGATTTGTTGGATTTAGAGATGGTGGTGCTCAGTTGTGTAAACCATTTTGGACCGTATTTCCGATCGGAAAAGGGAGAGAAGTTGATCTTTGGGGATGAAGATGAAAGCGAATGAAGAATTTTAAAATAAAATTTGAAGTTCGCAGTCTCATCTCTCGTCAAAGACTCGGTAGACACATAACAGAGATAGGAGCCATACATGTCGATTGTCAAATCTGCGGGAGCTTTATATGAAAATTGACGCTCCAAAACTGCATTTAACCATAATTGGAGAAGCCAAAGGGGCCCTCCTATATTGGTTTTCTTTTTAGATTTGACGGTGTCAACTAGCATGCTCATGCTATCATAAAGATTGGCTAAGACACATTGTCCTAATGCTACTCTTTTACCAGATGACAAAAGATTGGCTAAAGGAACATATGAAGCGACCAAAGAAGCAGATTTACTACAAAAAACATAAGCACATAGCCAAAGAAACAAGAAGGCTACATGCTCGATGATCCGTCACAGGATCATGAGCTTCTCCTCTAAAATCTGCTATGTATTTGGAAAAAGAACACTTCGGCACGTAAACATCAATTTGATTTTCAATTTCTACCTCAGTATGCATGGTGGGGCCATCTGGACGAAGGCCAGTAATAGCCGACATGTCGAATAAAGTCGGACCCATCATTCCATAAGGAAAATGAAAATTATTTGTTGTTTTGTTCCAAAAGAAAACTGATGCTCCTATTAAAGAAAAGTCTACCAGTTTAACATGACGAGAAAGTTGAATGAATTCAAAGATTCCAGATTTTTCCCATACACTGCGTTTTTCAGTTTGAACTCGGTCAAGCCAACTAATGTAGGCATCGAATCGAGTGGCAGGAGGCATTATGAAAATCCTATTACTCTTCTTGAACATATGAATGGGAATAGGAGTAAAAGAAGATAAAATAGCTTCATTTACGCTAGCGGAAGGAAAGGAATTGCGTAAACCCTCGGAAATTTCATTGTTGGCCACAATAGGACCCAAAAATGCAGCAGGAGGACTTAAAGCAATAGAAGGATCAAGAATAGGGTAAATTACCTTGGATTCTTGCCATAACTCGGATTTCTCCAAAAATGGGTCTTGAACCACTGCCCTAGGAGGCACGACTGTAGCATGAGGTATTGAAGTCGGCACCTTAGAAGATGTAGCCATAGTAAATGGAATAAAGGATAGAGAAAGGATTCCTTTTAAGAAAGGATTTTGCGAGGGAAGAAGAAAAGGTCTTTCGTTAGAAAAGGTTTACTAGTGAAGAAGGAAGGATAAGAAGAAGAAAGTCAATTCTGATGTGATTGATATTTAAAGGAGAATTAAAAACCTTCGGTTTGAGTTCCAAGAAACCTGCAGCGTCATGATTATCCCTATTAAGTAGGGATGAAATAAGAAGCAAGGTTTAATTAACGAATAAGAACCCGAGATTAAGACGATCGTTGGGGATTTGAAAAATCAAATTTTGCTATTCTTACGGGCAAAACCGTCGAAAAGCAAAATTTGGGGGGCATCTGTTAATAGGAATTTAAAATTCTTGACGGAAACGGATCCGACAGGATGACAGAAAAAATTGAAGAGTCGTCAGATAACCACCATGAAGAGTCGAATTCAGCAAAATTGACAGATTGAAAAGTTGACAGAAATTAGTATGTCAGACAGATAAAGCCGTCAAGAAAGGAAAACACATTTGTCATCAGTCAAATTCCCGACGAATATATCCAGTGATCGACGGAGGAATAGAAGTAACAACCCAACTTTCGACAAAGTTGGTAATAAGAATTGTCAGACGAACAAAGTATAGAAATGGCTAAGTTTCCAAGGTTGACAGCATCAGCAAGATAAGTTGTCAAATAACCAAACTGTGGACGACAAGTAAGTGGACATAAAACCATTCGAAGGAATGAAAGATTAGAGAAGTTTACTTGTCAAATAGTTTGAATCCGAAACATAGCAAAACTGCCATACTGGTGTCAATTTTTAAGATAGGAAGTTTCTTTAGGCAGTTATTTTGTATGCTTATAAATACTATTAATCCCGATGTAATCAAGGGGGTTGTACTTGAAGCGATATCCTACATATCTCGATCACACAGCAGATTAAAGGATTGGACTCAAGTATTTCCTCCACCCCTTTTCATTTCCAGTTCAATTTATAATACAGTACTGCTCATTTAATTTTACATGTTCATCTTTACCTTCAGCATTTCCTTTCATGTTCTTCATTTAAGTTCGTTATTCAGTTCTTTATTCCTCCCCATTTATTTTTCAAGCCTTTTACTCGCTTTCTTTTAATTTCCTGCACTTTAAACGCTTTCTTTTACTCTTCACTCATTTAAATACTTTTCAATAACTTGTTTCTTTCCTTTAATTTACTGCCATTTATCTTTACTTGTCATTTACAAGCTTTCAATTAATTTTCTGCAACTTACATGCTTTCCTTTAAATTCCTCGTTGTTTATTGCTTTCCTTTAAATTTCACGTTCTTTACTTTCCTCTAATTTCACTGCAAATCACGTTTTTTCCCCGTCAAATCCTTGTATTTCTGTAAAAGTAAGAAGCCATTCTTGTTTGAGCAGACATGCAATATACTCATCCTTACGAGATTACCGCATAACTCATCCGTCCCTACACTCGTCTGATCTTAAATTATTTGTCACAAAAGGATTTTGGACACCAACCAAAAAACCAGCGTCAACAATAACCTAACTTCAATTAGCAGGGGATAAATTTCAATGACATTTAATAGATGATTTTGTGATAAACCAAGGTCTTGGAATAACTCAATCACCGAGTCTGGCTTTTCCCGATTTTGAAATTTGATGCGTTTGGATAATGAAGCAACTTGTGGTGAGAAGCCACAACTGTCAGTGTAGGTGGCAATATCTTATGTTGGGGATACATTAATGGCAATATCTCATCTTCTTATGTTTTTAACTTATGGGCTAAATGGGCTGGACTATTATTGTGGGTCAGATGAATTGGTCCTAGGGCCAAATTGACAGCTCTAGTTTTTATTATGCTTTCTTCTTATATTGGGCATGGAATTTGTTAATGGAAGTGAAAGGATTAGGATAGTGGCTTAGAAGGAAACATGAAAGAACCAATAATGTTTCCAGGAAGCAATATCCCAGTGGGGCATTTCATCAAACAAGTTAAGCATAACATCATAACAACCACACTTGCCATAAAACCAGAGCAAAGCTTGGAATTGTTGATTGGACTTTGAAATGCCTGAAACCAGAGCAGAGCAAGAAACGACATCGGGGTCGGAGAGGGAGAGAAAGATGAAGTAAGCTCCGGATAAAAGACCGAGCTTGAGATAAGCGGTAATGATAGCAGTGGAAAGATGAGTGTCTTGTTCTAACTTGAGGACGGAGGCAAGGATGGTTATGGTGAGTTTGGGTCGGCGTAGTAGAGGAAGGAGAAGAGGGATACGATATATGTGAGAGAAGATGAAATGCATCACTGTGACATTGTAAATAAGTTTCAAAAAATAATTTTATTATTAAATATTAAATAAATAATTATTTTATTATCAGGGTGTCATGTGGCATTGACACTTGGATGCCATTTGGCACCCGTTTGTCATGTAACCTACTTCTGTTACGTTTTGGATGAAAAAATAACGGAAGGATGATGATTATTGTAATATTGAAAATTTAGGAATATGAAAATCGCTTAAAAAAAACTTGGGTGATGGAATTTGTCAAATTGAAAAATTTGAGGGATTAAAAATACATTTCAACCTATATAATATGAAGTGCTTACACACAAGCAAACCTTATTTGGGTCTTTATTCTTTTTCGATAAAAATCAGTTTAACTTCGGTTGAATCTCAAGGCATTGTCTTTCTTCTTCGATCCGTTAAATGAGGAATCCATTTCTCAAAACAATAGTTGACACCCACACTAAAATCCTTGTTCTCTAGGTTTTTCCCCCCTTTTTGGAGACAATCTTAATTATTCAAATATATAAGCACTGTTTGGTATGTTGTTAGATCGTGGTCTTAGTCACAATTGTAGAGATTGGGAAGTTAGTAATAGAATTACCTGAAAACCAAATAAAAAGATTGCTGAAATGCCCAACCAAGAGTGTAATGTATACATATTAATCCGAAAACCCGCTTCTTTCTTGGATTTGAAAACTGCAATAATTCCTAAAATTCCAGATGGTAGAACTATCAAATGCAATAGCAGGTGATGAACCACCTTTACCGAGTTTCGTTCTTGAGGGATAGACTTGTATGTCATGATAGCTGTTGCAAGTAATATTGTTGTACAAATTATCATAATGACTGAATTAAAATGGCAGTTCAGAGAATTTTATGAATATAACTATAGTCCTGGTAACATTTCTTCATAAAATTCAGTAATAACTCACAAGTCTATATTAATAAATGCAAAAACAAAAATACAAAGAATAGAAAAGTCTCTACTGTCATACATGAAACCCTCCTGGATAGTGTTAAAATTTATGAGTTAAAATGTTAGCATGAGAAAAGGAAAAAAAATGATCGAAAAATCATGGGAACATGCTTAAAGATTGTGAAAATACAATTGTGGCTGCAACATTACTATTTAAATAGCCTTTTGTAATTACATAGTAATCTCAATTATGGTTGCGTCGACAACATTTTCTTGCAACTGCCCATTATTATTAAATGCTTTAGCAGCCATCACAGCTGTGATTTCAAACCTTGAAAATATGGAGGATGCCTTGGAATTATGTAGCTAGTTTTAAAAATTTATGTAGAAAATTTGGATATGAGTTTTATATATCTTCTTCAAATTAGAGGTGAAAAATTATGAATGAATTTTACAATAAAAAATTATATTAAAAATTGAAACCTAAGTACCTACTCTAGCGTTTCACCCATTCCTTACCACTAAAGCATGTTTGAGAAAGATTATTTGTTTTTTTCCCCTAAAAAAACTGTTTTGAAATTAAGCTGACATGTTTGAGAAATCAACGAAGGAAAGTGAATGCGATAAAAAAGTTGAAGGATGGGGACGGGGTGTGGTGGCATGGGGATGAAAATATAGAGAGAGCCCTTATTTAATACTTCTCAGAGTTATTTTCTTCTTCAGAACCCAAAGGTGTGGAGCAAACATGTGAAGTGGTGAGGGGAAAATTAACAGGGGATCACATAGCTTGGCGTACTAGAGTTTTTACAAGAGAAGAAGTCATTGAGGCAATCAATCAGATGCATCCTCTTAAAGCCCCAGGGCCGGATGGCCTTCCAGCTCTCTTCTTCCAGAAATTCTGGTATATAGTAGGAGAAGATGTGCAAAAATGGGTCCTTGATATCTTGAATCATGAAGCCTCACCTGAGGCTTTGAATAGGACCTTCATTGCCTTGATCCCTAAATGCAAGAATCCAACATCCCCTAAGGATTACAGGCCTATTAGCCTATGTAATGTGGCAATGAAAATTGTCACAAAGGTGATGGCCAACAGACACTACTAGAAAACTTGAATTTTCAGACGGAATTTTCGGACGGAAATGTTTCCGTCTGAAATTTTCAGATGGATTTCACACGGATTTGTTATTTTTTATATTTTCCTTGATTTATCTTACATCCGTCTGAAATCTGTCCGAAAATTTCACACGGATTTGTTATTTTTTATATTTTCCTTGATTTATCTTACAACCGTCTGAAATCTGTCCAAAAATTTCAGACGGATTTCACACGGATTTGTTATTTTTTATATTTTTCTTGATTTATCTTACATCCGTCTGAAATCCGTCCAAAAATTTCAGACGGATTTCACACGGATTTGTTATTTTTTATATTTTCCTTGAAAAAGATTAAATAATTTATCTTACAAATATGATTAAAATATTTGATCTTAATAAATTTAAAAGTAAACAAGATTTATGAAAAAAAATAAAAAAACATATTTAGACTAATAAAATGTAAAATTTAAAATTAAATTCAAAAATTAAATTTTAGAAATTAAATTGTTGTAAAAATTTATAACAATAGACTAATATACAACAACAAAAAATAGGCAACATGATCACAGTGCCATAAATTTTTCACTGGGGGCGAGGGAATTTTCAGCCAAATTTCTCACTTCCCTCCTTGTAAAAAATCTTCGGTTAAAGTAATACTTTAGTACCTATACGTGACATGAATTCTCGAGAGAAGACAACGCGACTGAGCGTGCGACCTGTCCCATTTCTGTAACATCCTAATTTTTCACATATAAGTTTAATTATTTTATTGAAATAATCAATCATCTAGATGCTTATTTTTTTATTCTTTTTATGTGGTTTAGTTGAGTAATTAAATTGCTCTCTTCAAATTATTTTATCGGATGCGTTAGCACTGACTTATTTCAGAGAATGCGCGCTTACTAGACAATAAATTACATTATTGTCACTATTATTACCAGTACAGAAAAGTGTTTTAAATAATATGATTGAAAGAAAAGTATTTTCATATTTTATTCTATTTAATTTTAGACTTGAAAATAAACTGGTTTGACATTAATCGGAGATTAAATTTTGGACCGAGTATTTTCTTGGTTGATCAATTCTACTATCAATCTTTACTCTATTTTGAATTTTGAAAGTATATATTTGTCACTCTTTATTTTTAGATCCAAGGAAAAATATTATAATTTTATTTCTAGACTCAATCTTAACCACTCATTGTATACTTAACCATTAAGTAAAGAAAAAAAAAAAGAAGTTCTCTCCTCTTCTCGTACACGTACAACACCACACCCACACTTTTCCTTTCTATTCTCCAACAGAGACCTCACCACACTCACATCTCCTTCTCCCTCTTCACTACAAGTCCCTCTCCTCCTTCACTCTTGCCCTCAACCATATCCAGCCGTCGCGCCGCCCCTGGGAGGATCTCCGACTGTCGTTCGAAGTGGAGGAGACACTACAACAGATTAGACTTTAGATAGCGTTTCCGTATGCCTTTTAATAGCGTTTGTAACCGCTATCTATGCTACCGCTATTAAAACTCGTTAGCAAAGATAGCATTTAGGAAGTGCTATTAATAGGTGACTTTAGATAGCGTTTGTACACGGAAACGCTATCTAAAGTCTGACTTTAGATAGCGTTTCCTTGTACAAACCATCCAAAGCTTCATCCTTCCAATTAGAACAAATAATTGGGACCGTTTGTCGAACAACGGCCCCAATGTAACTCTTCAATATTTTACCATTAGCACGAATAGGTTGGTCCAAAGAATTCCATTCAACCTAATAAAAATAATAAAGTAATTAAATCTAGATATCAAACAACATTATGAAATCCTTAGATTAGTAAGTAAATTACATCAAATTTTTGTCCTTTACTCCTAGCGCGGATGACCGCCTTCATAACTGTTGGCCCACGTCTCGCCGCTTTGGCATCACTAGAATTACTTGAAGATGCCATTTACCTACAAAAATATTAGATACAAGTAAAACATCAATGGACATTAATATAACATTAATTGATGCAAAATATAAAACAACTATGAATAACAAAATCAACACTAGCATTACCTGAAGATGCTAACTATAATATAAAAGGATCAGAAAGTTCATTTAAACACAAACACTACATACATGTTTAAGTCAACCTTTTTCTTTTCTTCATTGGATTGAGATTTGTTTGTCCTTTATTAGTACGAAATGGTGGATTGACCAAAAGCCCCTCATCATGATCATCTCTCATATACATACCATCATCCCTAGTTGGATCAATCTCAAGTGATTGTAATGTCCCGACGAAAGGATCATCTTCAATATCAACATCTCGATGGTCTTGATCATCAACATTAGTAATTATTTTGTTAGTCAAAAGAACAATGGACCTTTTCATATCAGCTGGATCAGTGACATAGAACACTTGTTGAGCTTGAGATGCTAATATAAAAGGCTCATCTTTATACCCCACCCTATTAAGATCCACCTGCATGAACCCTGACTCATCAATCTGAACACCGTTATTATTGTCAACCCACTTGCAACCAAACACACCAACCTTAAACTTTGTGTAATCCAACTCCCATATGCGTTCAATGATGCCAAAGTATGACATATTTGCATATATCGGGTTTGTCTTTGGCACTTAAGATATGCATCGACTGAGCTACTAGAGTCACACCACTGTTTTGCATTGTACTCCGACCATCTTGTTCTTTTGTATAGAATGTGTACCCATTAATTTGATAACCGTGGTAAGAGAATACATGCAAACTTGGACCTTTGGCTAACCATCTCAATCTATTTGAAACTGAAGTAGCATTTTCAAATCAACTCTGCATAAATGTGATCTCTTAGCCACGTTATAAAACAACGATTGTGTTCTCTAGTTAGCCAATTTTGATTCTTATTTGGATACAAACTCTTAAGCATGTCCTTGTGTTTTTCAACATATGGCTCAACCTCATCGGCATTGTGCAGAACATATAAGTGTGCTTGCTCTCATTCTGTCCTTGTTATAGTCACTATTTCATTTCCAGTAATTCCTTGCCCCATCATTCTCCATGTGTGAGGAGACTTTGGCAGCCCTATAGAATCAGCATTGGATAGGTATTCGGTACAGAATTCAACAGCTTCTTCGACAATATACCGTTCAACAATACAACCTTCTGGTCGTGATCGGTTTTTCACATACCCTTTTAATATCTTCATATAACGCTCAATCGGGTACATCCATCTCATATAAGCTGGCCCACACAGTTGTGTCTCTCTAACAAGGTGAATGGTTAGATGAACCATTATGTCAAAGAATGAAGGTGGAAAGTACATCTCAAGCTCGCATAAAGTCACAACAATTTCTCTTTGCAATGATGGCAACTTCCCAGGGTCAATCACTTTGCTGCAAATTGCCTTGAAGAAGAAACAGAGTTTAGTTAAGGCCCCCGCACTTTGTTAGGTAAAATAGACCGTATACCAATGGGTATCAACTGCTCCATGAGAACATGACAATCGTGGGACTTTAGACCTTTTAACTTGAGATCTTTCATCGATACGAGGTTCCTAATGTTTGAAGAGTACCCTTCCGGAACCTTAACTCCTTCAAGAAACTTACAAAAACAATTTTTCTCTTTTCTAGATAGAGTGTAAGCAATGGAGGAAGATATGTACTTTTACCCTTCTTCGTCGGTCCCAATTCTCTTCTTATTCCCATACTAACCAACTCCAACCTTGCATTGATGCCATCTTTAGTCTTCCCTGGCACATTGAGTAACGTACCAATGACACTATCACGGATATTTTTTTCAACGTGCATCACATCGAGGAAATGTCTTACATATAATGATTTCCAATATGGCAACTCAAAGAAAATCGACCTTTTCTTCCACCCTCTTGTGACAATATCTCTCGCAAAAGGTTTACCGAATTGGATATTCAAATCCTTTACCTTTTCAAAAAGTTGATCACCCGTCAAAGGTGAAGGAGCTCTACCTTCTTCCGAGTTCCCATTGAACGCCTTTCTCCACCACCGGTAATGATGACTTGGATGCAAAAATCTACGATGCCCAAGAAAGACATTCTTCTTACAATGTTCTAACCGCATCCAATCCGTCCCCTCTTCACATATAGGGCATGCTCACTGACGCTTGATGCTATATCCTGACAGATACCGTAGGCTGGAAAATCATTAATTGTCCCAAACAACATAGCTCTCAAATTGAAACTTTCTTCCTTATACCCATCATACACCTCCACACCTGTCTCCCACGGTTGTTTCAAGTCTTCAATCAAAGGAGTCAAATAGACGTCTATATCATTTCCTGGTTGTTTGGGCCCAGAAAATTAACATAGATAACATCATAAATTTGCGCTTCATGCATAGCCATGGGGATAGGTTATAAATCACCAAAATCACAGGCCATGTCTTTGTGAGAGCTACTTTGAACACCATGCGGGTTAAATCCGTCGTAGCCAATGCAAGTCGTAGGTTTCTTGAATCTTGCCCAAAATCGGGATAATCATGATCAAATTTCTTCCATTGCGGAGAATCTGCCGGTGCCGCAGCTTGCCATCTTTGATCCTTTCATCCTCATGCTATGTCAAGTGCTTTGAATCTTGAACTACAAGACATGCGCCTAAATCTGGGTATTATGGGAAAATACCACACAACCTTCTCTCGGATCTGATTCTTTCTTCTTATATCGTGAGGCATTACATTTAGGACACATCTAGTAACGATGCATATTCATTCCGAAATAAAATGCAATCGTTAGGACAAGCATGTATCCTCTCGTAGCTCATGCCAATAGAGCGTAACATTTGTTTAGCCTCGTATGTCCGACTAGGAAGCACATTATCATCTGGCAACATGTCTTTCAATAGTGTGAGTAAGTCCGTAAAGCTCTTATCAGTCCATCCGTTGCCCGATTTCAAGTTATACAACTTTAACATCGCCGACAATCTTGTGAATTTAGTACATCCATCATACAATGGTTGCTCTGCATCACTTACCAACCTCCCAAACATTTGAGGACAATCCCGAAGATCCTCTTCAACAGCATTTGCAATGTCTTCAAAATGATCGCCCTCATAAGTATTTGTGTCGGTATCGTATGATGAATATCTCACACGATTCCTCATTTCACTAGACTCAGCTCTTGTCTCACCATGTTTTGTCCAACATGTATAACTTTGATCGATTCCATTACACACTAAATGTTCTTCCAAATCGGTTGCACTAACTCGCCTTGCATAACAACAATCTAAACAAGGACATATGATTGTATTAGGGTTTTCCGCATGCCGAACTGCAAAACTAATGAACTCTTTCACCCCATCCTCATACTCCTTCGTTAAACGATTGGCAGACATCCATTTCCGATCCATGCTTTTCCGATCTACAAAAATATTTATTAAACATATTTACTTTGAGTTTAGAGTGGTTGAGGTCTACATGCAATGTATACAGATTAAAGGAATGAAAGGCTGCAAACAAAACACATTGTCGCTGACTTAGTTTCTTTCCCTTTTAATGGGGCACATAATCTTGAGAGAGAATCCGATGATTAAATTCCTTCCTATCAGGATACTAGAGCAATAATAGTAATGACAAGAGCACCATGATTCAAGGAGGACAAACCAAAATAAAACTCCAATACTAGGTTAAGATTCCACGTTCATTATTAACCTGAGTTTGCTGAAGGAACCAACCGGTGCTTATAGTGAAGCTATGCACTCGATTTCAATCTTGGCATCCAATGGCAAGGCAGCTACTAGATAGGTTGAACGAGCTGGGGCATATCAAACTGACATATCAAAACATCCCAAAATGGTTCTTTACCATGTTTAGATTTTTCTCCCCAATGTTCTCACTAAATAACAGAGATAAAAACTTCTCAGCTCCAAGTTAATCACTACTGCTCACATGTCTAACAAAAAGTGTGGCACAAGTATAAAATGAAACCCAGAAACCCTTAAGTTTCTATAACTAAGCAATTAACATAATTAAGACTCTTATCAGCTATTCATATACTGTCACTGTGTAACTAATTCAATGCACTCATGCAGACAAACTACATAGATCTCATAACAAATTAACACCAGATAGAATACCTATATGTAGCTTGAACTGTTAGAGGCCTTCTTGTTAAAGATGGTTGCACTCTCCCTTGACGATTTAGGTGCAGTGACAAGCTAGACGGTTTGATCTTCACCGGAGAGTGGTCTGACTTATTTATGGATGATGTTTGGCAAGAGTTTTTGCAACAGTAGATCAGTTAGAAAATGAGATGTGAAGAGTAAAATGCGATGTAAGAATAGAGATGACAAGATATCAAAGGATTGTAAGAACAGTTTGGCAGCAATTAACATGTAAGTTCAATGGCAATAAACATCATTATGATTGCTTGGTGCAACAGAAATATGAGAACTACTGGTTAAACATTATTTGACATAGTTTAAAACTGTTTTCAAGTTGGCCCTTATATTTTAAAACTCTTTACATCAAGTCTTCCTAATTGTAAACTAAATCAAAAATCAAATTAGTCTCAGCTATTAGATCAAAATTTTAAAAACATTTTACATTAAGTCGTCCTAATTGTAACCTTTTAGTTGACATGCCATTAGCCGTGTAGATAAGCCTTGACAATGTTATAACATTTAGTAGACTAATTTGATATTTGATATTGATAATATATACAATAATGATGACTAGTTTAAAAATTTGGACCAACTTAAAAGCGGGTATAAACTATAGAGACCAAAATTATATTTTAATCAAATTATTTTTCTTCATTCACTCTCTTTCTCTTTTTTTGGCACATCACGCCATTCGTTATTTTAATCGAGGGCGCACACACAAACAATGCATGAGAAAATCAATTACTTTAGTTAATTTATTTAACTAAATTATCCGAAATCTCCATAGTTGTACTTTCCATCTTTACTCTCTATTTTTTCAACTAAACTTTTTTCCTATTTTTTTCTTTAAAAAAAAAAAAAGAAAACTTCGATCATTTGGCAAAGTTTTCTATCCGTAATGTTCTCAACAACCCATAAACAGAAAATTGAAAAAGCTAAAATCTTTAGAGTGTTCAATAACTAAAAACATTAAGAAGATTATATCTATAGCCTTAAACAGCCTGAATAACGCTTCAAGAAATTCATCCGGAAAAAACAAAAACAAAAACAACGAAATGTGCTTGATTGCGAGTATTCAAATCCACAGGAGAAATGTGCTTGATTTAGTATGTCACCCTTTTTTTTCATATAAAAGAGTTCCAATGAAATAGCACAAAGAAAATCACCTGAACACAGATCGTGAACTTGGAAGTGGATTCCAATAAAGCCGCAAACTTGGAACCGGGTTCAACCAGGGAATGCGCCCTGTGATCGTGTCACACGACCACGAGCCGAGTGTGAAGCTCTTAGTATGAGACTCGTGTAAAATAGAGGTTGATGTTGATGGCTCTTCTATAACCGATGGGGGTATGGAGAGAACTCGCGGTGGCGAGTAGGAGCAGCGGCGGTATGGAGAGAACTCGCGGTGGCGAGTAGAGCAGCGGCACGAGGGGTTTGGGTTCGAGTGGGTTCTTTCTCTTTCGGAGTAGCAGCGGCGGCGAGCAATGGCGAAGGTGAGGGAAGAAAAAGAGATGGCATGCAACGAGAGGAAGGAAACAGTAGAATGAAAATGAGGAAGAAAGCAGGAGGGAAGGCCGAGCGCGCGCGTTTAATTTTGCTCGAAGACCTAAGATAGCGTTTCCTATAGGAAACGCTATCTTAGGTGATACCTAAGATAGCGTTTCTGAAGGAAACGCTATCTTAGGTATCACCTAAGATAGCGTTTTCCGTGTGGAACCGCTATCTTTTCCTAAGTGGCACTTTTAATAGCGGTTCCACACGGAAACGCTATCTTAGGTGATACCTAAGATAGCGTTTCCTGAGGGAAACGCTATTAAAAGTCCCCCATCACTTTTAATAGCATTTCCACACGGAAATGCTATTAAAGGTGCGTTATTAAAAGTCTATTCTGTTGTAGTGAGAACGACCATCACCGTGCCTGGCCGTCCAACTCTGTCACGCCACCGCCCTCCGTTGCGGTAAGTGAGTTTGGCCGCCATTTATGGTGGTTTTACACCTTTCTTTGTTAGTTTCAACTTCCTTCTCCTCCCCCAAAGCTTACCCTTCATTTTTGGTTCATGGGTGTCATAGAACCACTGTTGCCGCCGTCGGAACCGTCGTGACGCCGCCGCCGCTGTACCTCCAAGGCAGCCACCATGTTTTCTTCCTCTTCCACCTTGGGTGAGTTGTTTTCCCTATGTTTCACTCTTTCTTTCATTTTCCCCCAAATTGATTTTGAAACCCTAACCCATTGATTTCAGATTTTAATCTTGAAATTAAACCTTGTTTTATGAAATTGGGACTGTGAATTAGTGTTTCCCTAAACCAATTTCGATTGTGTTTCTATAAAATTAGATATGTTTTATTCAAATTATGACTCTTAATTGATGATTCCTAAGTTCATTTTCACGATCCTTTAATCAAAACAAAGTTTCCTCAAAAGGGTATTGTGAAGCTTAAGCTCCAAACATGATTTTCTTTGAAAATAACCTTGTTTGGTAATAAGATTAAGTGTTTAGATCAAATCAGAGTTTGATAGTATTCATTTTGTCAGTCAACGATGACGTCTCCACTGTGATAAATCAACCTTCAACTTCTGGGGGCTCTGCTATATATGAGGTTTGGGACTTTCATATCATTATGTACATCTACTTTTGGATATGCCTATTAGGTTAATAAGTAATTATGATTGTTTATATACATGTACTTACATTTGTTTTTGCCTATGAATAATGCATGCCATAATGTTTGCAATCATATCTGAAAATATTTGGCCTCAAATATTATTCTACTTTATACAATTTTGGATCTGTAGCAAGCCTAGTTGGATCTTACATATTGAATGTGAAAGTTAATGGCTATTTGTATGATAAAGAAGCTTTGAAACAATTGGAGATGAAGGGACTCACAAGACAAGAAGGGAAGGACTTAACTTGTTTATGTGTACACTGCTATAGGATGGGGGAGATTCTGTTTTACATATGCTTCGTTCCTTCTTTTACGTAGGCCATGTCAGTGATTTATTTCAAGAAAAAATTGAAGAGTAAGTTACTTTTTAGATCTCTTATTTCTCAGTCACCATTCTTTATCTTATTCATCAGTCTCTGATATTTAAGTACAAGAAATCATCCATGTTGGTATTATCTGTCACATGAATGATGAAATACATGACTAAGACTCTACACAATCATGTCCAGTGAAATCTATCGAGACATCATTTTTGTGGTCTGAATTTTAGAATGAAATTTGTATCTTATGGATACTCTCAGTTTCTTGGCTTCTTGATGTTCTCCTCATGGATTTCTTAGAAGTCTTTCTTTGTTAGATATACAAGATTGGGATGCCTTGTTACATGAATCAATCTTTTAGTTTCTAGTTTCTTTTGTATTTTCGTATGAGGATGTCTTATCTTTTCTTGCCTATCTTCTTAGAAGCGCTTTGCTTTTCTTCTGTTTTTAGTTCTTATGCTTTGCTTTTCTTCTTTATTGAAAAGACAGATAAGCTTTTTGCCATGGTGAATTATTTAATTAGTTGCACCGATAATATGTGTAATCTATTTAAAACTATGATAATGACAATGCCAACTTGATCACACTAACTAAACTGAGTTTCACATTGCAGGGTACTAGTCTGTTTAAAACTATTATTTAATTAGTTGCTGGTTGTAGTGTTGGAATGATAGGATCAGAAATTGAAACTTTGTGGTCTTATACGAAAGTTATGAATTTGGAAGAGAGAAAAATTGAACATTTTGTCTTGTCATGTGTTGCCAATTGATTAGCGAGCATGTTTCAAAGTAGAGAGTATGTCCATTATGTGAGTATAAGCCAAATGGTTTGAATATCCATATTTTCTATCTTGTTATTTAAATTATTTATAATGTCTATTATCTTGTTATAGTGTGATGAATGCTTTCTCGGAAGGACTCACTATCTTTTATTTGATTATAGTAACATCCTTCTCATTTATGATGGTGGCCACGAATTAATCAATGATGACGATGATTAGATGACAACGATGATGATATGATGATGAGGAGGAGATGATGGATGATGTGCTAGATGAAGATGAAGAATTTAGTGATCAAAGTAACAATGAGGAATAAATTTATGTCTTTGATGTTTGTAATGATATTTTAATGCTTTGAATCTTAATATATCATTCTTGTATTTCAAGATACTTTGTGTTTTTGTTTATTTGAAGCTTGATACTTGTCTAGAGTGGTATCTTAATAATAATTATTTTTTATTATATTATATTAGATTCCAAGTCCAGGTACCTAATTTGGTATGCATAATTATTTAAGTTTGGCCCTTTTTTATTAACAAACATGATTTGTTTATCAAAAAATATTATTTAAATATGATTATCTAATCCGTGGGAAATTTGTCCAAAATAATATCATAACATTAAATGCGAAATCCGTCCAGAATTTGCATGAATAGCAATATTGAATCCGTCTGAAATTCGTCCGAAATTAAGCCAATATAACCAAAATTCAGATTTTTTGTGTTTGTCTGAAAGCTGTCCGAAATCTGCCTGGAACTAATTTCGGACGGAATTTCGGACAGAATTTTCAATTTGCAACGGGGCTTTTTCGGACGGGGGGTGTTCCGTCTGAAATCCATCCGAAATTAATTGTTCGTCCAAAATCCATGGGAAAAGTGTCCAAATTCCGTCTAAAATCTGTCTGTGAATCCGTCCGAAAATAACAATTTTCTAGTAGTGAGAATCAAGGTAATCCTTCCAGATATCATAGATGAAGAACAATCAGCCTTTGTTAAGGGGCGCCTAATCACTGATAATGCCCTCATTGCCATGGAATGTTTCCACTGGTTGAAAAAGAAAAAGAAAGGAAGGAAAGGAATGATGGCCTTGAAGTTGGATATGGCGAAAGCGTATGATAGATTAGAGTGTCCTTTTGTTCAAGTTGTGCTCTCTATTATGGGTTTCCTGGAAAAGATGGTTGACCTTATCATGAGGTGTATATCTACGGTATCCTATCAAATTCTCATAAGTGGGCAACCGAGCAAAAGCTTTACTCCTGAGAGGGGATTGAGACAGGGTGATCCACTCTCACCCTATATCTTTATTCTTTGTGCTGATATCCTATCAGGGATGCTACATTCCAAAACCAACAACAATATGATGCATGGTCTTAAGGTAGCAAGGCAGGATCCTCAGATCTATCATTTGTTTTTCGCAGATGACAGTCTACTTTTCACTAGGGCAAATATCAAGGAGACTGACACAATCTTGGATATCCTTTCTACCTATCAGAGAGCTTCTGGGTAAATGGTTAACATGGATAAGTCTGAAGTGTCGTTTAGTCAAAATGTGCCAACCAAAGAGAGAGATATGATCTGTAACAGGATGGGAGTAAAGACTGTTGACACTCACTCTAGATACCTTGGTCTCCTGTTGATATTTGGGAGATCCAAAAAGGTCATCTTTTCCACTGTTGTTGACCGTGTCTGGAAAAAAATGAAAGGTTGGAAAGAACAGTGCCTCTCGAGAGCCGGAACGGAAGTGTTGATCAAAGCAGTCGCTCAGGCAATTCCTAATTACATCATGAGTTGTTACAAGCTTCTTGAAGGAATCTGCAAGGAGATAGAAGCTCTCTTAGCTAGATTCTGGTGGGGAGAAAAGGACGGGAAAAGGAAGCTACACTGGTTGAGCTGGGATAAAGTGTCAAAGGCTAAAAAAGCAGGTGGTATAGGTTTTAGGGGCTTTAGTGAATTCAATATAGCCCTTCTCGACAAGCATTGCTGGAGATTAATCATAGGGGCTGAGTCTCTCATGGAAAAGGTCTTCAAGAGTAGATACTATCCAATGAGCTCTTTAATGGAGGCAAAACTGGGATACTAACCAAGTTATGCATGGAGGAGCATCCTCAATGCTAAGGAAGTGATAAGGAAAGGTGCCATTTGGAGAATTGGGAATGGACAAAGTGTTAGAACTTGGGAAGACCCATGGCTTCCAAACGAATTTGATTTCAGAATCCAGAACAATACAAATGGGAGAGCTGATACACAAAGGGTCTGCGATTTAATTGATTCAAACACTAAGCAGTGGAGAAGGGAATTGATTACTTCCTCTTTTAACCCTTTTGTGGCCAAACATATTCTTAGTATTCCTATCTCCCATCGTATGCCCAATGACAAGCTCATATGGCAATGGGAAAAGGATGGAGAATATTCAGTCTGATCGGCCTACCACTTATTAAAAGACCACAAGTGTAGAAATAACCCGGGAGCCTCAAATGCTCAGAGTGGGAAGCTATGGAGAGAAATATGGAAAGCTCCAGTTCCAAATAGAGTTCGGAATTTCTTGTGGAGGCTAGGAAAAAATATGCTCCCTGATGAGCCTCTGTTTGACTGGTTTTATAACTAGTCAAGACCTTGGCTTTGTGCTTATTTTATATCATTTTCACCCAAATTAGACTTGATTGTCCTTAAGTAAGATTTTGAGTCTGTAAAGTGTTTTTAGGTTAATTTAGTTGATTTAAAGTTAAATAAAATACTTACTGTTATTTCTTATTTTCAGGTAATAAAAATGAATAAAACTGGTTCGCCCCGCGAAGAAGCTCTCGCCCCGCGAGTATTGCAACTCTGAAAAGTCAGAGACGATCACGGCTTGCCCGTGTTGAAGATCACGGCTGTGGCAGTTTTGAAGTTGAAGCGTTCGCCTCGCGAGCATACATTCGCCTCGCGAGTCTGGAAGTCAGAATATAATTGCTGTCACTGGAACCTGAACTAGTCATGAAGATTGGGCCATAACTTGGGCTGTAGATGTCGGTTGGAACTGAAACCGGTGGCAAATGAAAGATCAAACAAAGAACTTTAACTCTCATGAAGACCATTATTCCAAACAGAGCCGTTTTGAAGGGCTTTAATCCATGTGAAGTCAGAGGCATTTCAGCTGCCCTATGAATTGAATGTGGACATAACTCCCTCATCTTAACTCATAATTAAGCAAATTAAGTGGCTTTGGAAAGCTAAGAGGCAGAGGTTGAAGTTAATAAAATGAGCATTCAGATATTGAGAGAGGAGTTAGTCATAGTGTGGGCAAGTCATAGTTAGTCAGAGTTGGCTAGTTTTAGCCAGTCTTAGGCTGTAGTAGTAGTAGTTTCCAGTAGTCTATTTTCTTTTCTTTTTATGTCTGTAATGGAGAGCTAGTCTCCTAGATTAATCTACTGTAATTGGCTTCTATCCATACTTGAGGTTCTTGTATTTCCTGTTTTCATTTCCTTTTCTCTTTTCAATGCCATGCTTTATATTTCTGTTTGCTTAATTCAGGAGTATATTGTGTTGTGTTGGTTTATCTCGGTGATATCATGTTCCTATATATAATCGCGTTTGCTTAATTCGCGTGTGTACGTTTCGTGTTCGCTTAGTTCACGAAGTGCTTAACCCCGTTTGCTTAATTCGGGAATAGGGACATATATCTGTAGTAGTGGTTCCGCTTGTGAATTATTGCTACAACCGGGAGGGGATTAGAATCTGCTTAGGGCTTGGATTTTCTTGAACCAATGATAGTGGGAAACCAAGAACAGTAGGTTAATCGTCTTTAGTTTATTTGTTAATTTCTTTTCTTACTCTGTTTTTATTTTGTTTTCTTTATTTTATTTCAATCTCAAAACCCCCCAAAAACTAACTTTTGATTTTCTGTTAATAATAACAACACTAAAGAGTCCTTGAGAGACGATATCCGAGTTGTCGCTCTACACTACATTATTTTAATAATCGCTCGTTCTTTTTGGCGCGTGGCGACAACGCGACCAAAAATTGGCGTCGTTGCCGGGGACTCTGGTTTGTTGTTATTAGCAGAAAATATAAATAAATAAATAAAAATTTTTTTTTGCTGAATTTGTCTGGTTATGGATCTTACTGATAAGCTCACTTATTTGAAGCAATTGTTTCAGCAGACACAGTTTTGTGGCATGTGCGGCTCTCCTGAGCACCTGTATGAGGCATGCCCCATTCTGACAAATGCTACTTATTGGCCTCGAGCTTATACATTCCATCCTGACAATCAAGGCAAAAAGCTTGAGGATAATGAAGAACCTGTGGAATCAAATGCATGTGTTGAGAATGATGGGGTGGATGAACCGTGTGCAGAAAGTCCAGACAATCAGACCTTTACTAACTCAGTTTCTTTTACTACATGTACTAACTGTCATCGACACTAACCCGTGTCTGTTTTGTGGCCAGTTTCTTGACTCTATTTTGCAGGATGATAGTGAGAGTGATACCGATTGTTCAGCCGAAGTTCCAAATACACTATCCATTGAGCAGCTACCTCCCACTGTGGAACAACCGGTGATGGAGTTCAAGCCTCTGGAATTTGCACCATGGCCAGTCCAAGAGGTTGAGCCCCACTTTTATTGGGAGGATTTTATTGAGAAAGAGGTCATCTGTGACCCCAGAGGAAGTGAAAAGTCCGCCGCATCTGGCGAGGTTACTATGATTGTCAAGCACCCACTTCCGTATAAAGGCTGCAAGTTAGGGAAGCATGGAATGAACTACCACCCTTTGGCTACCATGTGGGACTTATGTTACAAGCAATGGGATCCCGGTGGAACCGCCCCTCAATGAGTTTTCTTTACCTTTCTTCTTTTTAATTTTCTTTTCCTTATTTTATTTCTGTTTTATTGTCAATAATGCTCCTGAATAATTTGAGAAGCTCAGGAGTTGTGTTTGTGTCTTGGTTATGGCAAGTTTATTGGATTTTATTAATTTTTGCATAGATTGATTGCATGATAGTGTTGACTGTTTTCCCCCTAGGACTTGAAAATTTTTGAAAAATGATCCCCATGTGATTGAAAACTGAACTTTGGGATTTTGTTATGATGGCATGATTTATGATAAGTTTGGGGTGATAGGAAGCACTAGGGATAGAATCTCAGTTAAACAATTTGCATAAATGTCCAGGTGAGGTTTTGAGCCTCCAACATGTTTTTGACTGTGAGAATCTCTTTTAAGTTGCACTTTCCTGAATTTGATTGAATCTCTTTTTGGTTTGCATGATTATGTGTTTGCTTCAGATGATTTAGGCATTTTCTTTGTAAATAGCTACTTAGCCTAAAAATAACCAATTCCTAATGCATGTTCCTTAGTTAGCCCCATTGAGCCTATTAGCCTGTTAATTCTTGATAACCTAATGTTATAAGCCCAAAAATCTGGAAAACCATGTTAACCCGATCTTAGGATTAGGAGAGCATGTAATCTTAGAATGGGTGCAAGAAACTAAGTTTGGGGTGGCTGCAAGGTGTAACATGTTGTTTGGGATTGAGAAAAAAATTTATGTAAAAAAAAAAAATTGTGAAAAAAAAATAAAAAAAGAAAAGAAAAGAAAAGAAAAACAGAAAAAAAAATAAAAGTGCAAAAATGCCAAAAAGGAATAAAGAGGCTGTAGCCACCCAGAAGCATAAAGAAAAAAAATTAAGAAAGGAACTTGAGTGAATTTCAAAGTGTAAATAATGTTCATGCTCTCTTAGTTCCTAGGGTCTTGACCTAGTTCCTTTGTATATCCTACCCTTAGCCGGGCCCCATTACAACCCATAAAAGACCTCATTGATGTTGCTTGCATGTTTTCTGTGGGAATCATTTTGAGATGAAAATCAAATTTATGGGAAGTGCTCTTAAAAGTGAAATTGAGTGCAATGTTGCTAGCCTGACACAAACTGAGCGATGAGTGAAACACAAATTTCCCTTGTGAGGAAGACAGTTGTTTGATTTTGGTGATCTCCCTCTTGTGTGTAACTTAGACCCCCTGCTTAGATTTCTGATTGTCTGAATGATTAATTTCTCAACTGTTTAGAATAAATGAATGTGGGGATTGTTTTGTTTGAAATGGGGGAACATTGAAGAAAATTATTTTGTTAAGTTGCTTGAAATCTGTGCGAAACTGATTGAATCATTAAGCTTGCCATGTTTTGCCAGGTCTTGAGTCTTTTTAAGTTTTTAAGTTTTAGTTTGCTTGGGGACAAGCAAAGTTTAAGTTTGGGGTATTTTGATGAGCCTCTGTTTGACTGGTTTTATAACTAGTCAAGACCTTGGCTTTGTGCTTATTTTATATCATTTTCACCCAAATTAGACTTGATTGTCCTTAAGTAAGATTTTGAGTCTGTAAAGTGTTTTTAGGTTAATTTAGTTGATTTAAAGTTAAATAAAATACTTACTGTTATTTCTTATTTTCAGGTAATAAAAATGAATAAAACTGGTTCGCCCCGCGAAGAAGCTCTCGCCCCGCGAGTATTGCAACTCTGAAAAGTCAGAGACGATCACGGCTTGCCCGTGTTGAAGATCACGGCTGTGGCAGTTTTGAAGTTGAAGCGTTCGCCTCGCGAGCATACATTCGCCTCGCGAGTCTGGAAGTCAGAATATAATTGCTGTCACTGGAACCTGAACTGGTCATGAAGATTGGGCCATAACTTGGGCTGTAGATGTCGGTTGGAACTGAAACCGGTGGCAAATGAAAGATCAAACAAAGAACTTTAACTCTCATGAAGACCATTATTCCAAACAGAGCCGTTTTGAAGGGCTTTAATCCATGTGAAGTCAGAGGCGTTTCAGCTGCCCTATGAATTGAATGTGGACATAACTCCCTCATCTTAACTCATAATTAAGCAAATTAAGTGGCTTTGGAAAGCTAAGAGGCAGAGGTTGAAGTTAATAAAATGAGCATTCAGATATTGAGAGAGGAGTTAGTCATAGTGTGGGCAAGTCATAGTTAGTCAGAGTTGGCTAGTTTTAGCCGATCTTAGGTCATAGTAGTAGTAGTTTCCAGTAGTCTATTTTCTTTTCTTTTTATGTCTGTAATGGAGAGCTAGTCTCCTAGATTAATCTACTGTAATTGGCTTCTATCCATACTTGAGGTTCTTGTATTTCCTGTTTTCATTTCCTTTTCTCTTTTCAATGCCATGCTTTATATTTCTGTTTGCTTAATTCAGGAGTATATTGTGTTGTGTTGGTTTATCTCGGTGATATCATGTTCCTATATATAATCGCGTTTGCTTAATTCGCGTGTGTACGTTTCGTGTTCGCTTAGTTCACGAAGTGCTTAACCCCGTTTGCTTAATTCGGGAATAGGGACATATATCTGTAGTAGTGGTTCCGCTTGTGAATTATTGCTACAACCGGGAGGGGATTAGAATCTGCTTAGGGCTTGGATTTTCTTGAACCAATGATAGTGGGAAACCAAGAACAGTAGGTTAATCGTCTTTAGTTTATTTGTTAATTTCTTTTCTTACTCTGTTTTTATTTTGTTTTCTTTATTTTATTTCAATCTCAAAACCCCCCAAAAACTAACTTTTGATTTTCTGTTAATAATAACAACACTAAAGAGTCCTTGAGAGACGATATCCGAGTTGTCGCTCTACACTACATTATTTTAATAATCGCTCGTTCTTTTTGACGCATGGCGACAGCGCGACCACTCCCCACCCGTGATAATCTCCAGAAAAAGGGTATCCAAATTGATACTCAATGTCCTTTATGCCAGCTAGGGATGGAAACCATTGATCACCTATTTATGCACTGCCAATTGGCAAAACTTACTTGGTTTTCTTCTCAGTTTGGTATCAGGGTGCCTCAAAATATGGATATCAACCAATGGTTACTTGAAGGGTTATCTATTAATGATAAAGTGGGTACTCAGTTCTTCTGTGTTCTGTTATGGAAATTTTGGGGAGCTCGTAACCAGTTTATTTTTAATCAAAAGCCCCTAAATCCTATTGAAGTGGCCATGTCTGCAACCCATTTTGTCCAAGAATTAAACCCAACATGCCCAACTGAAGCTAGTTCAGAACAGTCCTATCAGCATCCCCAACTTGATTTGAACCCAGGAAACCATATTATTTTTGTTGATGCAGGCTGTTTCTTCTCTAATGGGTCTACAGGGTGGGGTCTGGTGGCTTATGACCAACCTGACTCCATTTCTTTCTCAGCTTGCAGTTATGAAAATGTTGAAACAGATCCATTGCTAGCCGAGGCACTTGGTATTCGTTGGGGACTACAATGTGCAAAGGATCAGAATATACAAAACATCACAATTGTTTCCGATGCTATTGATCATATCATCCAGGACTGTATTATGTTGATGAGTAATTTCCATAGGGTCAATGTTATCCATGTTAGGCGTCAGTTTAATACTATGGCTCATAGCCTTGTTTCCTTATCAAAGTCTGTTGGGTCTAGGACTTGGATGGGGTGTGTCCCATGCCAAGCAAACAATTGCTCTGTAACCTGTTTTATGTAATGTTATGATTCAGTGTTTTACTCTCAAAAAAAAAAAACTTAAAGTATATAAAAAAAAAACTTTTCTTATAGAGAAAAGCGATTTTCAGAAAAGTCAAAAGTTTGAAGCTTATTTGAAAAAGAATTTTTGATTATTTTGATGTCAATCACTTTTTTTCCCTTCATTTTACGTCTGTATAACTAACTATCAAACAATATTATTATCCTATACAGACAATTTTATACTTTTTTTTTTAATTTAATATATAAAATTAATTTTGTACAACATCTAAAGAAAATATATTATTCTAAAATCGCTTTTCAATAAACATATCCAATAATATAAAAAAATTCCTTATAATTATAGTTGAATATACACATAATTTGCAGCTATCTCAAACACATAATAATAGGACGAGTTTACACACACACACACACACACACACACATATATATATATATATATATATATATATATATATATATATATATATATATATATATATATATATAATACAAGCTAAAATAATTCACTATATGTTCTATCATATGCAATAAATCTATTACAGCATATAACTGCTACTGACTTTCGTTTAAATGAAAGTTGTTTGATTTTCTCTCTCAATTATCCCATAATATTGTATAAATGAAGCTTTGCTTACCTTCTCCACCAACTAAAATAAACCCAATTACCATTAGAAGTGGATGCAGCTGCAGGTAACAGGAAAGATCAAATAAGTAACTAGCTAGACATGCAGGTCAAATGAATTTCACGATAAATAATCAATTTCATTTCCTCACCAACTTACATTGAAAATCTTGATTTTGTTCGAAGAATTGAAAGCAACACCTTCACGGAAGAGTAGCAACCAAACTAACACAAGGGTCGTTATTGCTATGAATAACAAATGGGCTAGTATTGTAAATGGAGTCGCTCTAACTTGAAAGCCACGAGGCATTTTTGCTTAGTCTAGTAAAATGGTGACAGATCCAATAACAAGGAGGACTTGGCCTTATTTGGTTCTGATCATTTCATCAATGAATGAAAATTTATAGTGATGGAAAACTAATCTTGATCAGTGGCTTGTTTGAGCAGCAGGAAGTTAGAAGTTGCAAAGGGTAAAATAAAATTTACTATATATTATGTTATTATATAATACAGTGAGAAAAAATACGAGCAGGCAAAAAGGTAAAATATACTTATTTATACCTTAAAAATTCATGATAACAAAAACACATAAATAAAATAAAAATATTTTTTGTTCAATTGGGTTGCACACTCAATTCATATATATATATATATGTGTGTGTGTGTGTGTAATATATGTGAGAGTAAGTGGATATAAAATTATTGTGTATATATTTTGAAGTCTAGGAAACATATTTCATGTATATATATAGGTATATAGTGGTGGTCCTGAATATGTTTGAGGAGGACGATCACACAGGATCACATTTTGAGGGATATCAGATAATATGCAAAAAATCGATTAGTATATATAAATATTAAAATAAAAATTAATTAAGTCAATTTTTTAGCAATAAAAAAAGTAATATATTAAAAAAATTAATAATATATTGATCTTTGTCTCTTTCTCAAAAGGTCTAGCACACACAGACTCCAAGCACAATGTGCTCAATCCCTAATTCCCTGTTGCATGTTCTTGAATCATGATCTTCAATCCTTTATCACTCTTATAATGTTCTTTTACTTCTTTGGCGCGTGAAACACTAATTATAATTATGAATGGTTTATTAATGATTTTACAACAAAAAAAAAAATACAAGAAAAATAATATTTAAATGATTATGAGAATATCAATTTCTTATTTTACACAGGACACACAAATTCTCAATACCGGCCCTGCGTAGATATAAGAGAAATATAAACTGAGATGTCATTTTTAATTATATAAATGGATTTTTCTATCTTGGACGACCTTGCACAAGTTAAATAACCTAAAAATAATAAATATTTATTGAAAAACTAAGTATTTTATTTATGAAAATATATGACACACAAATTTCCACATGAGTTTACTTTTTGAGTTCCTTAAGGGCCTGTTTTGTTTCTAGTTTCCAGTTTTTATTCCTTATTTTCAGAAATAATTATAAAACTACATCTTATTTTTATTACATTTTTATGTTTTGAGAAATTTGTACAGGAAATAGTGAACAGAAAAAAGTTGTTTTCATTGTTTCCTATATTTTTGAAAATGGGAAACAAGATAAAAACAAGATGCCAGTTTTGTAATTATTTCTGAAAATAGAAAATAAAAACAAAAAACTTGAAATAAAGTAAAGAGACACTTAATATTAGCAAGATTGCACATCATATGAAAATCCTATAAATAAAGAGGTAATAATTTTAACCTACCGTTTGACTGAGCTAAGCTAATGCTTGTAAAAAAATAAAAAACATGTGAGGAAACTTGCCTTTTGACATCAGTGATTTTTGGTTTGGAGGTTCTTTGACCCCTGTCCAAATATCTATAGTCTTTAACCTTGGCTAATTCGAGATTCAATCGGAAGATAAGTAAAACCTGATTGAGAGTTGTCAATTTGACGCCAGCGATTAAAAAGTACAAAAATGCTAAAAAAACATGTGAGGAAACATGCCTTTTGACGCCAGCGATTAAAAAAAGACAAATGCTAAAAATATATGTAACATAATTTACCGAATATAATTTGTTTTGTGTCCTTTCACATATTCCATTTTGTATCTTCCAGAACATAAAGTTAATTAATATATAAAAACTATGTGAGGCAGAAGATTGGACAGCTGATAGAGTTGGTGCTCTCTAGCATTAGGCACTTGATAATGTGGTACGTCCAGGAGCATTAATTTTTATCATTAGATTTAATATTAAAATAATCAACAATTTTGATTTAATTATCCAAAAACCAAAAAAAAAAATCTTTATTTAACTTAACCGGTCTCCATATAAAATACAAATGATAAATTTACAGAAATGATAATTTGACACACAAAATTAACATCATACACCTTATACTACTATAGCAAACTATAATGAATAGAGCATTGACAATAAAACAAAGCATTTACGATCTAAGAAAATACTTAGAGGTATTAGAAAAATTAGAGCAAAATAACTATCTACTTTTCCGGCAATAAATGGTTAGAAAAAGAATAAAAAGACTAAAACAGGAATTAGAAAATTATATAGGATAATGGGGTTAACCGAAGAAATAGAATTAGGATTCAAAGAATTGGAAAAAATTATGATAGATATAAATAAAAATATTATTCAACTAATAGAAAATACATATAGAATTGCAAATTATACTTGCAATAGAATACAAAAAGGACAAAATGAAATAAAAGATATTAAAGAAACATTATATAATATAAGCAGAGGAAAAGAAATAGATAAAAACGAAGACATTAATAGAATAAAAAATATTCTAGAACAATTAGAAGACCTCTTAAAATATGAAGAAGATAATAAATGCATAACAAAAAAGGAAATAAAAGAAATTTTTGAAACAAATAATTTAGATAAAATAATAATTAAACAAGAACTAAGTCAAGAAATATCAAAAATACCCACACCTGTATCTGCATGGAGAGGATAAAAGATGAATATATGGAGACATTAAGAAAATCAAATGATTTAGAAGAAATTCAGCAGTTATTAGAACAACTTAAAATTGTTGAAGAAGAAAATAATAAAGTACACAAAATTGAACGAATTAATAAAAAGATACAGAAAAACAATGAGAATGAAGAAATAATTTTAAATTGCAGTTCATCTTCAGAATCTGAAGAAAATCATATAAGAATGGAAAAAGGAGAATATAGTGGAAAAAGTCCTAAAAGAAAATGGGAAGAATATAAATATACACCTGACGGAGCTTGGGATAGATATGAAGAAGAAACTATGTATAATAAGGGATATGCAAGAAAGAATAATAAATGGACAAAAATTCAAGAAGAATTTAAACCCCGATATCATAATACAGGAAATATTCTAGACCTTGATTGTATAAGAAATAAAAAAGATGTCTTATTAAAATGGACTAATGAAATGATACTAATAATCTTGACTGATGAAAGATTTAAACAACTAAACTTTATAGAAACTAAGATTTTTGTAACATTTAAAACATCAGGAAATGTACAAATTTTTTTAATAGGAATTAAAGATGAAGACTGGATTCAGTGTGGAAGAATGGTAGGCAATAACATGGATTATGTTAAATTAGTAATGACATTAATTCATCAAGAATTCTTAGGATATAATATGATGGAACACAAAGAAAAGGCAAATAAAACCCTACTTGAAAATGCTAAGTCACATCTTAATAGAATGCAAATATGCGACATGTGCCAAATCGAAAGCTTTATATGTGAATACTAGAAATGCTATTATCATTTGGATGAAGAGACTAAGGAAATATACAAATATATTTTTATAGATGAATTACCATATCCACTTAATTCAAAAATTCATAGACTTTGGGAATCGAGACCAGAAGAAACAAAGAAACTCATTAGGAGGAATTATTAGACTTTTATACCAAGAACTAAGAGAACAATGTCTAAATAGAGAAACAATAAGGCAATTAAATAGAGGAAATCTTGTCATTTGTTGTGACATTCCAGGAAATAGAGAAACCAGGGAAAATACGGTTGTGATAAAATAATAAGAAAAAGAAAATACTATAAAAAATAAAACATACGAAAAACTTATCCTAAAAAGAAGACTTATTATAAAAATAATAAGAAAAAATATTTTAGGAGGAAGAAATCGACACACGAGAAAATACGCCCAAAGGGAAAAAGAAATGTGTCCTCTTGGATATGTAATATTGAAGGACACTATGCCAATGAATGCCTCAATGAAAAGAAAAAGATTTTAAAGAAAAATCAAAATTAATAAAACAGATTTTCAAAATATATGAACTTGAACCTTTAGAAGAAGAACTAAGTGATTCAGAAGTAAGAATATACGAATACACGGAAGATGAATTATCTTGAAAGAAACAAAATTCGAATAATACTTATATAAAAATATTAGTAGAAAAAAGTAATAAGGAAACGGAAGCCTATATAGATACTGTAACGCCCTTCGTTACATTAGTAACCCAAAACAAAATCAATGAAAATCCTTTGGAGAAATTAAAATTAAAAACATACATGTCATAAAAAAAGTTTCGCAACTTAATCGAATCTGAAAATACCTCATATTAATTAAAATAGTGATAAAGTATCCAATGTGATAATATATTAGTAAATCCATAAATCCAAATAAAAACCAAAAGCCTCAAAAAAACGGGCATCTACTGATAAACCCAACGATAAATAAAAAAAAGCGTCTAGCCACATACGGCTCCTTATTTAAGAAAGTACTAACCAAGCTAAGAAATATGACTAAGAAAATTCGCTAAGTCTTCAATCCTCTTCAGTTCTAGTGATGTCGTACTCGTGTTTTGAAAACCACACTTTTAATGAGACATAATCCCAGTGAATAAAAATCATTTAATAAAAAGATTCGCAAATAGTGTTGTTTTCAGCCGGCGCGGTAACCGGAAAAACATTCATGGTACCCGCTAATTTTTAAAATAGTAGATATAGTAAACCTCTGAAATAATAAATATATATAAATAAAATTAATGTCAAGCATTTAAAGTACAAACTCATAAGTTCAGCAACGGTCACATCTCATTGCATTTAATCACATTCACCATGCAAATTCTACACAATGCAATACAACTCCATGAACATGACTCGGTGATTCACAGAATCACTTGACTTGACTCTTTGGTTCCCAGAACCGGTGTGAATCCCAGATCCACTAAGGTTTATGAGCTCATATCCATGCAATGGCGTCCCACTGCCTTCCCCATCCCAGATGGAGGTATCTAATATTCCATCCCAGATGTGAATATTTTAATAATTTGATATCCCATCCCAGATGGTGATATCTCTCATCCTATTCCCGGAATAGAATACACACCGTCATTCCTTCCCGGAAGGTGATGACCAACTCATATGCACTATAAAATATGTCATCCCAGATGACTACCAAATGTCATTCGAGATGACTACCAAATATTCTCTCAAACTCCTTGCATCAATTACATAGACACTACAACAAGATTTAAAATACAAACACAACCATAACATATAAGTCCTTAATATAATTTATGCTTGTTATAGTACATGTATTCACTGACAGGAGCGTGTCATAAATATATCAATAGAAATCATCTAATATCAAACATAAACAATGTTATGCCACTGCAATAAGGTTACACACAGTACAAAATTTGAGCCTTTATTTAGCTATTTATTTTCTTCATTATTATTATTTTATTGCATCGAACATTAATAGAATAACAAGAAGATTACACTCACTAAATCAATTCATCAAGTGACGTGAAAATGTTTCAAAATCCCAAATAAAAATCATGCACTCTAAAATATTAATTTTCGTAATTAAACAAATCTATATGACATCTTCAAATCAATTGTACCATGAAAGTGTGAGAAAAAATATTTTTACTCACCTTTTGCAGACCTCCACTGTGCTCTAGAAATTACGTATGATAGGGATTCGTGCTTCCCTAAAAATTCCTCTCCTGTTTGGTGACGTTCTTGGATCTGTATTGTTAGGATTGTACTGCCAAGGAATGGATCCGGGGAAAATGCTGAACTCTTTGCGGCGCCCCACGTTACTCTTCTTTTTGGTTACTATTCCAATATATATATATATATATAGCGCATTGCATTTCAGGGTTTCTCTTCTTCTTCTTCTTCTTCTTTTTTTAAATCAGTGAACCAGGCGCATGCTAATATATATATATATATATATATATATATATATATATATATATATATATATATACACCGATTCCCATTTTCTCTTTTTTTTTCATATATTTATTTTAATTTAATATTTCTTTTCTATTCACTAACCAATTCTAATAAATTTTATACTAATAAATTCTCATCAGTAACCCTCTTAATCATATGTTATTTTTATTATATCATTATTATTTACTTATTTTGTTGTTATTATTATTTTTTCAAATTAATTATATTAGAATTTTAGGATGTTACGAATCTTTGGAGCAAGTCTTTGCCTTGCAAATGAAGCCCTTTTTGATAAATGGGAAAGATTAGAAAAGCCACTAAAGATACAAATTACAGATGGATCAATACATCCTCTGTATTGGATAGCAAAAAGATTACTCTAATAATACAAGAAAAAATATTTATCATACATACGATATATAAACAAGAGACAGGAATAGATGTAATTATCGGAAATAATTTCTTAAGACTATACGCACCGTTTTGTCAATATTTGGAATATATTACTTTAAAGACATCATATATTTATCAAAAACAACACCGTGAGATTATCAAAGTCCCAATTACTCATTTTTCTGAATGTATTTACTCATCAAAGTCGCGCATGCTGAACAATGGTGAGATAATTAGCTTAATTTGTTCCAAAATTCGCCATGTACTAGTGAATCTAGAACTAAATAGAATAATTCCAGCCCAAATAGAATAACTTCTGGATAAAGTATGCAGTGAAAATCCTTTAGACCCAAAAATTAATAAGAATACTGAATTAGTCGAAATAAAACTAAAAGATCCAACAAATGAAGTAAAATTCAAACCAGTGATTTATAAAAAACAAGATAGAGACGAATTTGCAAAAGATATTGAAGAAATGTGCCAAAAGGGACTAATTAGACCATCAAAAAGCAAGCACTCAGCACCAGCTTTTTATGTAGAAAATCATAATGAAGTCAAAAGAGGTAAAAGAAGAATGGTAATAAATTACAAGCAAATTAATGATGCTATGGAAGGAGATGCTTATTTCCTCCCAAGAAAAGACTTAATTATTGAAAGAATTAGAAATATGGATTGGTTTAGTACCTTTGACTGTAAATCAGGATTCTACCAAATTAGATTAACTGAAGAATCAAAAGCATTAACAACATTTAGTTGTCCTCAAGGACAGTATGAATGGAATGTACTTCCAATGGGAATGAAGCAATCACCAGGAATTTTCCAGCAAAGGATAGATTCAATTCTCAAGGAATTCAAAGACTTTTGTCTTATATATATTGATGATATATTAATCTTTTCTAATAAAGGATTAAATGATCATTTTAAAAAGATAGAATTAGTTCTTAATAAATGTTATGAACATGGAATAGTTTTAAGCAAGAAAAAGGCTATCTTAGCCCAAAATAGAATTAATTATTTAGGACTAGAAATTGAAAAAGGGAAGATAATAATGCAGCGACATGTACTAGAAAAACTTCATAATTTTCCAACAAAATTAAAGGATAAAAATGATTTATAAAGATTTCTTGGACTATTAACATATATTTCAAATGAAGGTTTCATCAAGAATCTTGCGTCAGAAAGAAGAATACTTCAACAAAAGCTGAAGAAAGATGCCCTCTGGACATGGATGAAGAGGATGATAGACTTGTTACTAAAATGAAAGACTTATGCCGGGATCTTCTGAGCTATATCATCCATCGGATGATGATTTAATTATTATTGAGGCTGATGCCTCAAATGACTATTTGGGGAAGTGTTATGAAAGCAAAAACCCTGGATACAAAAATGAATTACTATGCCAATATATGTCGGGAACCTTTTCAGATAGCGAAATTAATTATCCTACTCATGAAAAAGAAACACTGGCCTTAATCCGAATGTTAGAAAAACATCGGATTTATATACTGGATAAAGACTTTATTGTCCGAACGGAATCTACTTATGTTGCAGGTTTTAAGAACTTAAACCACAAAGGAACTTATAAACAAGGACGATTGATTAGAAGGCAGATGAAACTTGTCGAATACAATTACTCAATCTCCCATATTAAAGGAGATAAATATGTTCTTGCAAATATACTATCAAGAGAATGTAGCAACAAACAGCTGAAGCAATAAAAAAGCAGATTCAACTCCAAAAAATACTAGAGAAACAAAAAGTAATGGAATTGGACCTGATCAAAGCAAATATTGAAGTATTAGAATACAAGCAAAGGGAGAATCTCCAGAAGAAGATACTCTGAAGGAAATAAAACAACAGGTACAAGAAAATACTAAAGAAAAATGATACACTATTTTTAATGGACCATTTCCATGTATCTATGATGATTGGCATAAAGCAGCCCCTCATTGCATTGGACTTTCCGGAGTCTACCACAAAGGATTTAAGACAAAAGAAGAAGCTGAAAAAGCTTTGAAGGATCATCAAGAAAATACTCTGAAAAGAAATCAAGAAGAACAAAGCAAGGGCAAAGAAGTCTATCTTGGCCCAAGAACTTTTTCTGAAACAATAAAGACTCCATCAGAACCAAAGACTTCATTGAGGATACTCGGAAGAATTCCTTCTTCTATTGACGATTATCAAATTACTTCCAGAAAAGACCATGAACTCCAAATCCAATTTTCAAAAGAAAAATTTCATGAAAATATAAAAAGACTAACCAATTGGTCTGAAAAAGAAAAGATTAATTGTTTTTATATGGTAAACCGAAATATTTTCGGGGCTAAAGCCATAATTACTTCGGGAGCATCATCAATACTTGCATTTAATATGTTCCAATTTGGACTTATAGAATGTCTTTACTTAAACAAAGACTTAGCCTGTTCCCATATAACTTGAAAGAAGCCATCCAGAATTACAAAAGAAATGTTGCAAAAGACAGGACCATCCTTTTGAAGTTCTACTCAACTTATCCAGACTTCGCTACTAAGCAACCACCAAAGAACTTAATCTTTATTGGGGTAAGCAATAATAGCTTCTCCATGAGAGATGAACCAACTGGTGAAGACTATGATGAAGAAAAGATTACTACGATCTTAGCCAATCAACTAGCGAGCATTTTCCCTCAGTGTCAAATTATTGGGAAAGATTCCTTCTTCAAAGCCCTCTATAAAGGACCACATACTTTGCTTCTAAGCAAGACAAGTGGAAAGCTGATTAGAGAAAAACACTTGGCGCTACTGACAAACTTCGAACTACCCTTTTACACGCTCCAAGGACTATCCATGAATTATCAGCCAGCTGTCCTCGATTTACTTTGCTCAATGATAAAAGAAAACGGAAATCATGCATGTGAAAGATGCGTGGCAAAAAAGGACTGTCGGCAGGAGGATAAAGACTCGGACGAGGCAATAATAGAAGAATGACGTAAGCACTTACGTCATCATGTGAATTATTGAAAGGTTGATTGATGGACTAAAATAATGTAAGGACTTTTGTGTAAATTACCTAGCACCCTTAGGCTATAAATAAGTCCTCTTATGCTGAGGCAAAGCAGATCGGAGCATCTCATCCTTTGAAGGTTTTCTCCTAGGGAGAACAATACTAGCTTCATATCTGCTAGTCGAATCCTTGAGAGTGGATTCATTAGGTTCTATGTATTTCTCAATACTTCTCATCAATAAATTATACCTTCACTATTAAAGAATTTTTCTCCAACTACTTTGCTTCAAGAACTACGTCACTTATCATCTCAACTTGACTAAACGGAAGCAGCAGTGGATCGAATAATTCAAAAAGAATTTCAAAGAAATACAAATCAGGTATGACTTATCAATCTTCAACCTTCAATTTATATTATAAATTAGTTATGTCTGAAATAGAAAGAGAAAAAATTGATAACACTGATATAGAACATATACAAATCACTGAAGAAGATGGAAACTATGAAGGAAGTATTCTGATAGATCCAAAATTATTCCAAAAAATACAAAAAGAAGATTTAAATTTAGCAAAAGATGCGAATATGAAAAAACTTGGAGGAATAATGAAAAGAATAAATCAGAAAGAAAATATCATATACTATGGAAAGATAGTTAATGAAACTCCAATAGATATATCAGAAGCACAAGGAAATACTTGTATGCAATTATTGAATAAAAACAAACTAATCGATCTAAAAAGAAGTTTGAAAAAGGAAGCACATAGAAGAAAGATAGGTTATATTCATATAGGAGCCATACAGGTTTTAATTAAGGCAACCTTTCAGGAAGGAATAAATTCACCCATAGAATTAGTATTAAAGGATGATAGAATAACATACCCGAAAGACAAAATATTAGGAGTGATTGAAGGAAATTTAGCTTATGTTAAATTAAAATTTGAGATACACCCAAATATTGGTATACCATTAGACACCCAGAGACTAGATCAATCATTAACCATGGAACATAGATTCTTAAGAAATAACTTAATGAGATATGGAGATAAAATCTTCTCAATTACTTATTGTGTTAATTATGCATTAACAAATTATCACCATAGTATTACTTTAGAAACAATGACAGAATAGACATACCAAGACTTTTTGAAGAAATAGGAAAAATTTACTACCCTAAAAGAAACGAGCTAACTGAATTAGGACTATCCATAAGAAATCCAAAAACATTAAGTTTTAAACAAATTCCAAAACCAATTACTTTTCCTGAAACGGAAAGCACTAAGGAAGACGAAAATATAAATAAGCTATCAAACCAAGTAAGATATTTAGCACAATATTTAAGAAATAGGATATGAATAAAGGAAGGGAATTAATAAATAATTATGAAGAATCTCATAGTAAAATAAAGCAGGATAAAAGGAATATGAAAGAATTTATGAACATCTATGATCATTATCTTAAAAAGATATAGAAGACAGAAATCGAAAACAAATGGAAAAATATATTATAGAAAAAGAAAAGGAACTTATTAATCTAAAAACTAAAAAAGAAAAATATAAAAGACAAATAATAGAAAAAATAGAAAAAATATAAAAATTGGTATCAAGAAAATCTAAACCAACATCATCTAAATATTTTAGGATAACAGCACCACCTTTTGAAGATAATAATAACGAATAAACAATAGAAATATACTCTGAATTTGATGATCAAACATAAAAAGAAATAATAAGCGTGTTAGTAATGAACTTACCTATCGATTGTAAACAATTAATAATTGAAAAAATAAAAGCCCAGTATAGACAAGAAGACTATTACTTAGCAATTATATCATTAGATATATAATGGAATTACATGGAAGAAATAGGTTTGGCCTTGAATATGATATACCATCTGATTCTGACATATATGAAGAATATGATTTATTAGATGATTAAATGAAAAACTATTTCCTAAACTATCTTGTAGAGATTGTAACGATTAAGAAGGTGGTACCATTTTGGTATCAGAGCTAATTACTAATGAATTCTCAGAATATAGAAAAATTTGTACACAAATTAAGTATGCTAGACCTAACAAATCAATATGAACTAAAAAGACTAGTACAAGAATTAAAAGCTGAAGTCACCGATACATGTAACAAACATATGGAATATCACTGTGAGTACTGTGATTGTAAAGAATATGATAGAAAAATAGATTTAATAAAAATCATAATTAATAAGTTAAATTTATGGACAGAATAACAACAATCATAGATCCAACGGCTAACAATATATACGCCACTGTAGCATAGCAGGTGTCGTATTATTGTCAAAAATCATTTTCAATTAGCACGACTGATAAATTTACCCATCTCGTAATTTACCCATCATGATATATGAACACTTTAATATACTAGAAAATCACGTCGTAGAAGATGGATGGGTAAAATTGTGTTAGAATAATTGGGCCTAACTCCACTCTAAAAGCTAGTTCATAGAGGGAGGGATGCCCAAGTTACTATAAATGGTTATAGGCTCATATACTTAACCAGTGTGAGACTTACACACTTAATACACCCCCCTCACGTCCAGGACCGGACATCTGGAGCGTGAAGTTTGCAGGACTGGACATCTGCGGGTGGCCCAACATCGTGGGAGGCTCTGATACCGTGTTAGAATAATTGGGCCTAACTCCACTCTAAAAGCTAGCTCATAGAGGGAGGGATGCCCAAGTTATTATAAATGGTTATAGGCTCATATACTCAAACAATGTAGGACTTACACACTTAAATAAATTGTAATTGTCAAATCACTTCAACATGTTCTCTTTCCATTCTCTTTGCATCCTAGTGAAGAAAGCTTTCATGGTGGGCTCTGTATGCTTTTTTTCCCCCCTTTCTTCCATGTTTTCTCTTCATCCAAATAAGTGAAAATGTCAAAATCAACTTCTTTTTGATCATTTTCTCTAGAAACAAGCATAGCATTAACCCCCATTTCGCCGGAATCTGGAGCTTGGAGGTGTTGATGGCGTGGAAGACGGGGTGCTCCTTGAAGATGTCGTCGGTACAACAACTACCTAGGCTACTTCCACTAGTTCCACTTCCTCATGCCAATACTGGTGCAAAGAGTTCGCAAATTCATAAGTTCTCGGTGGCCACCACCCACCAGAACATGCTCACAAGAAAGAGCGTCAACAGCTCAACTGTGCCTAATTACAGGCCACCAGAAACATCGTCGTCTAGTTCGTGTGGAACCCCATCATCTCCGTATTCACCCCTCCGCCACACCTGTTTCCTTCGTCGTCGGGCACCGTCGACATCTCTGCGGCCACATCCTCCTAACTGAGTGATTGTACGTGCCTCCACGTGCTGCGCCTCCCCCATCCACTGGTTTCAGTGGTACATCTGATACATCCTAATAAGCTGCAGTTGTCGCACCCATAGAGAAACACATATTTTTTTTGTTCCCATTATCACAAATACTTCTTGCGGTGGTGGTGGCAGATGACATGAAACATGTCTCCGCGGGATCTTGGTGTTGCAAGCATAGTCCCATTGTTGCGTCTCCATATCGAATCTACCACGCCGCGCCGCAACACCAGTGGTTACTCTCCCCACCAACAAATAACTTGATTTGTATGAATGTTGAGTAGTAGATCAAGACGGGAAGGAGGAGCAGATCAACTGATCAAGACACGGATACCTATTGGGTCAACTGTTGGTGGTGGAAGAAGGGCAAAGTGACGGGGGTTGGGGTTGGGGTTGGGGTGGGGGCGGTGGGAAAAAAGGGGTAAAATAGGATTTTTCAAAATAAAAGAAATTTAAAAAATAAAAATAAAATACATTTCAACCTGCTATATTGAGTGACATTTGGGGTACATGGATGAGGCACTTCTTAAGGTGCTTCATGCGAGACTGCACGATTTTATGGTGAGGTACCTAAATAGGTACCTCACCCATGTACCGCCACCATGAAATAGACAACTATAAACATGAGAATGGGGGTTGAATTGTGTTTATCAGACTTTAAAAGAAAGTTATAAACTTTTCGCACACAGAAGCTAGGGACAGACAAGTGATTTCACAAAGCACAGACAAGTGACTTGTCTAGTTAGTTTTCAACAGAAAAACACACACTCTTGCAAGATTAAAAACTTGTTTGATATTCACACTTAATCCCCTTTAGCTATAAAACAAATAATATAATCAAAGCAACTAAAAAGTTAAGGATAGAGAGATAGACACAGCCGATTATCTTAGTTCACCCCTTAACAACTAGGGCTACGTCTAGTCCTTGGCAGCACCAAGTTTCTTTCACTATAACTGATCATGTTACAGATTCCAAGTATTCTTTACGCACCTAGCTGCTTAAGGCTCCAAGACAAGTATTGTTTTCTCACCTAGCCTTTTCAGGCTCACTCAAGTTTGTTTGAGAAAAGATTATAATGAATACAATTTGCAAGTCTTTCACTAAAACTCAGATGAGTGAATTAAATGTGAAGGTTAGAAAGACTGCGTAATAACTTCAAATGATTGAAGAATACAGATTGAAAGAATGAAGGAATAAATACGCAGAGTAATGGCTCTTTAATGATGTGTTTCTTCATTTCAATGGCTTCTGTATTTATAGGCTTCAATCATATTAAATCCATTAGAGACATTCCTTCAGATTTTGGCTTTGAGCTGAACTCCATTAAATGTAATAGAGTCGTTTTGGGCAGCCATTTAATGCTTAGGAATGTTGGTTGTACAATAACAAGGATGAGCAATGATTTATGCTTTGTATAGTAGCCAAATCAGAGTTGTGCAGGTTGCTTTTGTTCTTTGCGGAGCACATTTCCCTTTTTGTACAACTCCCAGTTGTACTAGGGAATAAAGCATATTGGAAGCACTCCTTTTCTGAGTTCCTTGGTTGCTTTGAGTGTTTGACCTTCTGACTTTCTTGATTCTCATTAGAGAGAGCTTTAGTAACTTCTTCTTGAGGAGACAACTCCTAAAAGTTCCTTTATCCTTGTGTGTTCTGTTGATGAATTGGAAAGTGTACCAAATCGCAACAAGTAATAAAGTGAAAGTAGAGTATCGTTCCCAATGAGGATTGAGATTAAGTATCAATGTAGCTTAGGCACTTGACATTTGAACCAATGAATTTCATGTTTACAAAAGAGTAAATGAGTTTTTGTATTTAGAATTGTCACAACAATGAATGAAACAATCAATTGAAGAATGAAATCAATATAGGTACAAGCGGTTAGGTATCGGAATCATCCAATTTTCACCTAATGTAAATTTATTCAATCCTAACTTCAATTCATTCCATTCAATTGGCATTCAAGTCACTAACCTAGATTTATCCCCAATTCCTTAGGTGATAAACATTTTGTACCAATTAAGAACCCTAATTCCTTAGGTAATTCAAGAATTAGCACAAACATTAAGCATAAGATTCATAAGAATGTATTGCAACAGATTTCTATTCCTAGAATCAACATCACAATAGTAATTAACTTCATATCCAATCCAATAACCAAATTTCTAATTGTGAAATTAAATCTAACATCAATTCAAGGTTGATCAATCCAAGAGAAGCATTAAGCATAGAAGTTATTACTCAAATTGAATGAAATAGAATTGAAATCATAAATCAAACTCAATTACATCAAATTTCAAATTGAAATCATCCTAAGCTAACCTAAAAGATCTAGCAACTCATAGTAAAAAAAAGAAGAGAAGAAGAAAATTGAGTAGGAATGAGTGGAGGAAGCCATTGAAGCTCCAATTCTTGTTCACAAGCTTGAATCTTCAAGGAAGTAGAGAGAAAGTGATGTTCCTATGTGAGAAAAGTGTAAAAATGAGCCAAAGATCCCTCCAAATCTTTTCAAATGCGCTTTTATACTGATTCCATGCGCCGCCTGATCTTTGAGCGCCCCTGACCGGGGTTGGACGCTGGCTTCTGCGCAAAATGCACTTTGCTGTTAGAACTGGCGCTGAGCGCCCAAGTCCTAGCGCTGAACGCTAGCCTGGCTGCTCTCTGTCTGTGCTGAGCGCCCAAAGGCTGCGCTGAGCGCCCAAATGCTACTGCAACTTCTGTTTTCTGTTTCTTTCAGAGCCGAGTGCCCGTTTCTTGAGTTGAGCGCTGGACCTTCACTCCTACACATTTTCAACATATTTTGAGTGTATTTTTCTCACAAATTAAGTCTCTAAAGATCAAAACTTTATATCAATGAATGTGTACATTTTCTTATCACTTTTCTTACAAATCCTAAGATTATTCACAACTTATTTCTATTTGGATTTACAAATTAACATCTATTGCATATTCATCACAACCCCAAACTTAGTGATTTTGCTTGTCCTCAAGAAAAAAATTAGATTCACATAAGGGTTTGAGAAATGGATTTTCATGTCCAATTCTCTTGTGAAGCACATTACTCATGCAAGACTTCAACTTCCTAGCACTTTTGCAAAAATGCACAAGCATCACACAATCAAGCATTAATTCCAATTGATCACATGCTTCATGTTTTAAGACAATCAATCATACCACAAAATCAGCTACATTGATTGCACAAGAAAATCCCTTGCAACCTTTCTATCAAGTGTTTCACCCATCCTCACTTGGGTGTTATTTGCTCTCAATTCGAATCACTATGCACTCCCCAATCCTAATCTTGACAAGATGCTAAGAACACATATCACACATGTCAATGCAACACATATCATGAGGTCTTTCATTTGGATGTAATAGGGCTAAGGTGGGGGTGGATAAAACCAAGGATATAGGCTAAACTACCTTGACTTCAAGGAATGTGGACTCTTGGAGCTTCCTTTGCTTAGCTAGTTCACAAGCACATAAGCACACAATTTGTGCTATTTCCCCCTTTTTTTTATTTACAACTCTTTTTTTTTTTCTTTTGTTGCTTCTTTTGCTTTCTTTTTGTTTCATTCTCTTTTCATTCTTTTCTTTTTCATCACTTCTATTTTACCTTTTTATCGACTTTTGTATGCTTTCTTTGTACATTTTCCTCTTTTTGGCTTTTTCTTTTTTTTTCTTTCATTCACACTTTGTTTTTGTTTTCTTTTCAATTTTTTTTCATAGCAGGCATCTTTAGTGGCCTACTCACACCCCAAACTTAATTTGCTTGCTTGTCCCTAAGAAAGAGAACAACCCCAAACTTAAGTCCAAACATTCCTCTAAGCCAAAATAGTAGGACAACATTGTTTTTTTCGATTTTTGGCTTATAATGTGCTATCATGTCAAGAAAAGTAAGCCAAGGCTCAATTGGGGTTAACAATGGTAAATGTTAGGATAGCAATTATGTCCCTGAGTTTAAACAAGGAATTATTGCCTCAATCATATACGCATATGCAAAAACATTGCAAAAGTGACACGCATCAAGGCAAGAAAAAGTGAGAACATGCAAGTGATGGACAATCACACATGAAAAAATTTAAGTCATCTGGATTATGTACCAGAGTGTTTGGGCTCAAAAGCTCCCCATTTAGGATCATGTGCAAGAGAAATCCATGCATCCAACATTGCACATTCATAGTGTGAGAGATTGTCAAAAACAAGTTACAAGGATTAACAGTCTCAATGAAATCATATGCTTAACTAGTACACAATGCATGATGCCAGAAATTTCAGACAAGCAAAAGTTCCATGCTCACAAAAAAATCTATAAAAAAATCCATTCAAAACACAAGTTTGTACAAAATATGCAAGTTTGTGCAAATTATTCAACTAAGAGTTTTCAAGTAAAGAGGATTAAAAGTAAGAGTTAAGAGCACCCTCTTTCTTCTGCACATTGGATGAAGCATGTGCAAAAAAAAATTTCAAGGCCAACGCTCAGCGCTGGGAAACCGCGCTCAATGCCCACTATGCAGGTTTTTCTGCTGATTCTACTTTCTGTTTGCGCTCAGCGCTCACATTAGCGCCTGGTGCCTCCAGAGGGTCAATTTCACCATTTTCTTGTGTCATTTCTCCCCTTCCTTTGGTCCTTTTTCCTTAGATGTGTCTACACAACAATTCAAAGTAATTACACCACATTACATGACCTATACATCAAGGAATCACTCAACAACTCAATGAACTACTTATTTTTTATGATAAGGCATAAGAGAAAAAAAAATGCACGAAGAGAAAAGAAATGCTTGGGTTGCCTCCTAAGTAACGCTGCTTTAACGTCACTAGCTTGACGCCTGATTATTTTATGCTCAAGGTGGTTTGAAGGATGAGAAGAATGGTGACTTATTGTTGTTTTTCTTACCACCACTCCTCACATAGTTCTCAATATCAAACATTGGTGTATTCCCCTTCTTTGATGAATGATCCTCTATTGGCCAAAGAGATTGAAATTGATATGACCATTGAGACTTCTTCTTCTTTTTCCTTATTTTTCCATTGCTCTTCTTTTTCTTCCGATGTTCATCCTTAGGGATTTTATGCACCTCTTGACTTTGCCCATAATGAGCTTGAGCATGAATAATTGATGAATTCTCCATAGGTTCCATATCAAACATCTTCACAATCATTTATTCTCCATTCACCCTCAATACAAGCTCTCATTTTGATACATCAATCAAGGCACCAGCTGTAGCTTAGAAGGGGTATTTTCAATCAAGGCCACTACTTCACTTGGTGCAAATTTTCTCTTCTTTGTAAGCCATTCCTTCATGAACTTTGCATATGATGGTGAACGCGCTGTCGCCACGCGCCAAAAAGAATGAGCGTTTACAAAATAATGTAGATAGGGAAGCGACAACTCGAGTATCGTCTTTCAAGGACTCTTGGTTGTTGTTGTTAACAGAAAATCAGTTTTGGGGGGTTTGGGTTGAATGCAATTAAGGAAACACAACAGAAAACAGAGCAATTTAAGAGATTAACAAATAGCTAAAGACAATTAATCTACTGTTCTCAATTTCCCACTATCATTGGTTCGTGTATCTTCCAAGCCCTAAGCAGATTCTAATCCCCTCCCGGTTGTAGCAACAATTTACAAGCGAAACCACTACTACAGATATATGTCCCTATTCCCGAATTAAGCAAACGGGGTGAAGCACTCATGAACTAAGCGGACATGAACGAACACACGCGAATTAAGCAAACGCGATTTAGTATAGGAACATAACATCACCGAAATAAATCAATACAACACTATACACTCCTGAATTAAGCAAACAGAAATATATAGCATAGTATTGAAAAGAGAAAAGCAAATGGAAACAGGAATTACAAAACCTCAAGTGTAAATGGAAACCAATTACAGTAAATTAATCTAGGAGACTAGTTCTCCATTACAGAAATAAACACAAAAGTAAAGAAAAGAAAGTAAGCTACTGAAACTACTACTACTACTGCCTAAGACTGGCTAACTGACTTCTTTGTTCTGCCTAAAACAGACTTATATACAAGTTCTGGAATCAGCTGACTCGCGAGGAGAACACTGTCTCGCGAGGCGAATATCACAAACAGTCTTCAACGTTTGGTATTCTCGCGAGGCGAAGAACAGCTCGCATGGCGAGGAATGGAAAGGTCATGGCTTCTGGTCTTCACTCTCGCGAGGCGAGGATTGGATTCGCGGGGCGACACAGAAAGGATGCAAATTTTCTGGCACAGTCACCTTCAGGTTCGCGAGGCGAATGCCTTCTCGTGGGGCGAAAGCTCCAGATTTATTTCTTTTTATTAACCTGAAAACAGAAAATAGCATAAGTGCTTTATTTAACTCTAAATCAACTAAATTAACCTAAAAATGCTTTAGAGACTCAAAATACTGCTTAAAGACAATCCAGTCTAATTTGGGTGAAAATGATATAAAATTAGCACAAAACCACGGTCATACTAGCCATAAAACTAGATGAGCCAGCGGCTGATCAAAATACCCCAAACTTAAACTTTGCTTGTCCCCAAGCAAACTAAAACTCAAAAACTTAAAAAGGACTCAGACTTGGCAAGCTTAAGGATTCAATCAACTTTCGCACAGATTTCAAGCAATTCATCAAAACAATTTTTCTTCAATGTTCCCCCCTTTCAAGCAAAGTAATCCCCACAATCATTTATTCTAAACAATTGAGAATTTCATCATTCAAACAATCATTAATCTAAGCAAGGGATCCAAGTTACACACAAGAGGGAGATCACCAAATTCAAACAACTGCCTTCCTCACAAGGGCATTTATTGTTCACTCAATCGCTCAGTTTGTGGCAGGCTATCAACATTTCCATCAATTTCACTTTTCAAGAACACTTCCCATGAATTTGATTTTCATCTCAAAATGATTCCCACAGAAAACATGCATGCAACATCAAAAGGTCTTTTAACGGTTGTAATGGGGCCTGGCTAAGGGTAGGATATACAAGGGTACTAGGCTGAAGTCCCTAGGAACTAAGAGAGCATGAACATTTTGATACATTGAAATTCCACTCAGATTCCTTTCTTCATTTTTTTTTTTGCCTTAGGTGACTATAGCCTTTTCCTCTAATACTTTTATTTTTATCATTTTTACACTTTTCTTTTTTTCTCTTTTTCTTTTTTTTTTCTTTTTTTTTCTTTTTTTCTTTTTTTTTTTTGGCCTTTGGCTCCAACCTTTTATTGTATTTTTTTCTTTTTCCCAATCCCAAACAACACATTGCACCTTGTAGCCACCCCAAACTTAGTTTCTTGCAGCCATTCTCTTGCTAAGGATTCATGCTCTCCTAATCCTAAGATTGGTTTAACATGGTTTTTCAGATTTTAGGCTTGTAACATAAGGTTATCAAGAACAATAAGCTAATTAGGCTCAAAGGGGCTAACTAGGGAACATGCATTATGGATGGTTATTTTAGGCTAAGTAGTTATTTACAAAGAAAATGCCTAAATCATTTGAAGCAAACACATAATCATGCAAACCAAAAAGAGACTCAAGCAAATTCAGGAAAGTGCAACTTAAAAAGTGATTTTCACACAGTCAAAAACATGTTGGAGGCTCAAAACCTCACCTGGACATTATTTGCAAATTGTTTGACAGAGATTCTATCCCTAGTGTGTGTTTCCTATCACCCCAAACTTATCATAAATCATGTCATCACAACAAAATCTCAAAGTTCGGTTTTCAATCACATGGGGATCATTTTTCAAATTTTCAAAACCTAGGGGGAAAACAATCAACTCATAACATGCAATCAATCTATGCAAAAATTAATCAAATCCCATCAAACTTGCCAATACAAGACTCACACAACTCCTGAGCTTCTCAAATTATTCAGGAGCTTTATTTGAAAACAAAACAAAAATAAAGCAGGGAAAAGAAAATTAAAAAGAGCAAGGTTCAGAAAAACTCACTGGGGATGGTTCCACCAGGATCCCATTGCTTGTAACATAAGGCCCAAGTGATAGCCAAAGGGTGGGAGTTCATTCAATGCTTCCATAACTTGCAGCCTTGATATGGGAGTGAGTGCTTGACAGTTACGGTGACTCCTTCCAGTGCGGCGGACTTCTCACTCCCTCTTGGGTCAAAGATGACCGCTTTCTCAACAAAATCCTCCCAGTAGAATTGGGATTCAACCCCTTGGACTGGCCATGGTGCAAGATCCAGTGGCTTGAACTCCATCACCGGTTGTTCCACAGTGGGAGGTGGTAAACAAGTAGCTGGGGTTACTGGTGCTGCTTCATTTTCTGCACACTCTTCGTTCACTGCACTAACAATTCCATCACCTGCTAAACATGCAGAAATTTCAGCACACACCACACAAAGGTTAGTGTTAGTAGAGTCAATACATATATCACAATAAACTGAATCAATAAAATTCTGAATGTCTGGAAATTCAGCAATTAGTTCATCCATCCCATCACTCTCAACACATGCATATGAGTTAATTGAGTCATCTACTTCCAAAGGTTCTTCATCCATTGTGCTAACAAATCCATCATATGTTAAACCTGCAAAAATCTTAGCACACACCACACAAAGGTTAGTGTTAGTACAGTCAGTAGAAAGGGGACAATAAAATGAATCAGCAAGGGTCTGATTGTCTGGAGATTCAACACACGTTCATCAACGAAATATTATCAAAATCATCCTCCGAGGTATTGTCGGAATAACTACTTGTGAACCTGTATGTTCTTCAAGGGGATGTGGAGTTAGCAGTGCAGTCGAGTTGGCGACAATCTGATCAATTTGAATGGCCAACTTCTGAGATTCAGCTTCTGCCCTCTGGTGGGATTCAAGACCTAGTTCTGCCATCGGTTGATTTTCCTCTATCATTTGCTGAAGGCTTGCCATTGTCCTTTGCTGGCATTTAAGAATGTCCCTTGCCATTTCCTCCAGACTGGGTTGGACTGGTGTGGGGTTAGGCTGATATTGATGCTCCAAAGAAGATAACTCATTCAAGATGCCATGTCCTCCACTATGTTGGCTAGAACAATCATTCACTCCAAACAAGCCGAAATCACTACTAAACTCAAAACTTCCAGCAAGGTTAGGATAATTTATGTATGGTGGTGGCTTATCAAAATCAGGATAATATATGCATGGTGGTGGTTCATAATAAATATTAGGCATATAACCGTACATGTGATTATCCATGGGAAGTAGAAAGATTCACAATCAGACAAATCAGCCAAAACTAATTCAACAAAGAAAAGGGTTTTTTTTTATTATTTATTTTCTGCTAATAACACAAACAAGAGTCCCCGGCAACGGCGCCGATATTTGAACGTCTTTTCGCCACGCGCCAAAAAGAACGAGCGTTTACAAAATAATGTAGATAGGGAAGCGACAACTCGAGTATCGTCTCTCAAGGACTCTTGGTTGTTGTTGTTAACAGAAAATCAGTTTTGGGGGATTTGGGTTGAATGCAATTAAGGAAACAAAACAGAAAACAGAGCAATTTAAGAGATTAACAAATAGCTAAAGACGATTAATCTCTTTTCTCGTTTTCACACTATCATTGGTTCATGTATCTTCCAAGCCCTAAGCAGATTCTAATCCCCTCCCGGTTGTAGCAACAATTTACAAGCGAAACCACTACTACAGATATATGTCCCTATTCCCGAATTAAGCAAACGGGGTGAAGCACTCATGAACTAAGCGGGCATGAACGAACACACACGAATTAAGCAAACGCGATTTAGTATAGGAACATAACATCACCGAAATAAATCAATACAACACTATACACTCCTGAATTAAGCAAACAGAAATATATAGCATAGTATTGAAAAGAGAAAAGCAAATGGAAACAGGAATTACAAAACCTCAAGTGTAAATGGAAACCAATTACAGTAAATTAATCTAGGAGACTAGTTCTCCATTACAGAAATAAACACAAAAGTAAAGAAAAGAAAGTAAGCTACTGAAACTACTACTACTACTGCCTAAGACTGGCTAACTGACTTCTTTGTTCTGCCTAAAACAGACTTATATACAAGTTCTGGAATCAGCTGACTCGCGAGGCGAACACTGTCTCGCGAGGCGAATATCACAAACAGTCTTCAACGTTTGGTATTCTCGCGAGGCGAAGAACAGCTCGCATGGCGAGGAATGGAAAGGTCATGGTTTCTGGTCTTCACTCTCGCGAGGCGAGGATTGGATTCGTGGGGCGACACAGAAAGGATGCAAATTTTCTGGCACAGTCACCTTTAGGTTCGCGGGGCGAAAGCTCCAGATTTATTTCTTTTTATTAACCTGAAAACAGAAAATAGCATAAGTGCTTTATTTAACTCTAAATCAACTAAATTAACCTAAAAATACTTTAGAGACTCAAAATACTGCTTAAAGACAATCCCGTCTAATTTGGGTGAAAATGATATAAAATTAGCACAAAACCACGGTCATACTAGCCATAAAACTAGATGAGCCAGCGGCTGATCAATGGCATACTCTCTAATGCTTCGGCAAAGGGAATATTAATTTGCAGTTGTTTGAAGATATCCAAGAACCGATCAAACTGCTATTCTTTCTCTTTCCTCTTCTTCTCAATCAGATATGACACTTTCACATAAGAAGGGATCTCTTGGGACTTGTTCCTTTCCTTCAGTAGTCGACCTTTTGTCTTTCTCAAGATAGAATTTTCATCAACTAATTTCAGCTTCTTTTCCTTCCTATCATCTTTAGGTTCCACTTCTTCTTTCCTCTTTGAACTCTCTTCTTTCTCACTAGTATGAACCATCTTCTTGATCAATTCAGAATTTTCAGCATTTTGGCTTGAGGAATGATCAATAACCGGCTCTACTAACTTTCCACTTCGCAACATGATAGCCTTGCACTCCTCCTTTGTATTATTAGTAGTATTTCCAAAAAATCCTGCACTTAATGCACTTGAAACTTGGTTAGAAAGCTGTCCAATTTGCATTTCTAGGTTCTTCATTGATGCATCGATTCTTGAAGTTAGATTGTGTTACTTGAATGAATTGTGTAAGAGTGATCTCTAACTTATTCATTCTCTCATCGGTATCACAATGTGGTTGATTTTGGAATAGTGGTTGTTGTGGAGATGTGTTGTCTTGTGGAGCTTCTTGTGTCCAAGGAAGATTAGGGTGCTTCTTCCAATTTTGATTATAGGAATTTGAATAAGAATTATGCCCTCATCTTGAAAAATTCCCCATGTACTTTACTTCCTCCTTAGAACCTAGAAATGCTTCACATTTTCCATTCTCATGCTCTCCACCACAAAAATCACAGTTCATTACTTGTTATGCTTGCATTGGCCCTAAACTCATAGCATTTAATTGCTTTGTGATTGCTTCCAATTGATTAGTGATGAGTTTATTTTGAGCCAATAGTGCCTTTTGAGAATCAAGATCCAATATCCCTTTTGTTGATGGACCTCCTCTATCATGATTCCTGAGATAGTCATTGGAAGCCATGGCTTCAACCAACCTCAAAGCTTCATCCCCAGTTTTTGAATTCATAGAACCTCCTTCAGAGGAATCTAACATGAGCTTTGTCCGAGGTCTCAGTCCATTACAAAAGATTTGCATTTGTTGAAGTTCATCAAAACCATGATTAGGACACTTTCTTAGGAGCTCCTTGAAGCATTCCCAAGCATCATATAAAGTCTCACCATCACGTTGCATAAAGCTTGAAATATCTCCTCTCATCTTCACAAACTTTGACGGTGGAAAATACCTTGCTAAGAACTTTTCTTCCATGTCATCCCAAGTAGTGATACTTCCTCTTAGTTGAGATTGAATCCAAGCCTTGGCTTTATCTCGTAATGAGAAAGGGAACAACCGTAAGCTTATCGCATCATCCGTAGCTCCATTAATCTTGAGAGTCTCACATATCTCTAGAAAATTTGAGACATGACTATTTGGATCTTCGGCATCACTTCCTCCAAATTGATTTTGTTGCATGATATGGAGCAATGCCGGCTTGATCTCAAAATTATTTGCGGCTACCAATGGTCTAACAATACTTGAATGATTCAGATTGATTGGACCATTAGAATATTCTCCCAATGTCCTTCGGATACCTTGCACATTTTCAGCCATGATTTCTTCTTGTTGAACTTGTGATGTAGAAGAATTTTCTTTTTTCTTGCTTCGCTTCTTCCTTTCTTTTGATTCTTTTCGATTCCTCTTTGTTGTCTTTCAATTTCGGGATCAAATAACAGTCCCCTTGTTGCCTTACCTCGTATACACTACACAAAAGTCTCACAACAAAATGAGAATATCCAATATATCAATTATTTAACAAAAACAGAGAAATAACAAAGAAAAAATGTTCAAATTAACAATGCTTTAGCCTTGTTGATATTGAAATCAACAATTCCCGGTAACGACGCCAAAAACTTGTTGATGAATTGGTAAGTGTACCAAATCGCGACAAGTAATAAAGTGAAAGTAGAGTATCGTTCCCAATGAGGATTGAGATTAAGTATCAACGTAGCTTAGGCACTTGACATTTGAACCAATGAATTTCATGTTTACAAAAGAGTAAATGAGTTTTTGTATTTAGAATTGTCACAACAATGAATGAAACAAGCAATTGAAGAATGAAATCAATATAGGTAAAATTGGTTAGGTATCGGAATCATCCAATTTTCACCTAATGTAACTTTATTCAATCCTAACTTCAATTCATTCCATTCAATTGACATTCAAGTCACTAACCTAGATTTATCCCCAATTCCTTAGGTGATAATCATTTTTTACCAATTAAGAACCCTAATTCCTTAGGTAATTCAAGAATTAGCACAAACATTAAGCATAAGACTCATAAGAATGTATTGCAATAGAGTTCTATTCCTAGAATCAACATCACAATAGTAATCAACTTCATATCCAATCCAATAACCAATTTTCCAATTGTGAAATTGAATCAAACAACAATTCAAGGTTGATCAATCCAAGAGAAGCATTAAGCATAGAAGTTATTACTCAAATTGAATCAATTTGATGTTAAGTCTGAATTGTGGACAACCTGTTCTTGAAACTTAAAGACTGGGTGCATTATGTGAAACCTGAATGTTAAAGTTTAGAACTTGATTTGTATTGTATCAATTTTGTAATCTACATCTTCTTATCCTCATCATTCAATTCAAGATTTTGTAAAAAGCCCTTCACTGTTTTTATTAAAGATCCTGAGGCAACAAACCTGTTTTTGAAAAGTTTTTTTTAAAGAGGGAAACTTTTTAGAAAACTCAATTCCCCCCCCCCCCCCCCCCCCGAGTGTTTGAAGCCAAACCAACAATTGGTATCAGAGCTAAACTCTTGAGTTTGGCTTAACAGCTTCAAGAGCTATGGCTTCAAATGACTGTTTGAATGAAGGGGCTTCCCTTGCACGCCCTCCTGCCTTTAATGGACCTGAGTATATCTATTGGAAGGAAAGAATGGTTATCTTTCTTGAGGCAGCTGGTGTTGACATGTGGGATGCAGTAGAAAATGAACCATCTGTCCCCTCTACTGTAGATGCTAATTGTTCTCCAAGAAATAAGCCTAAAACTGAATGGAATGAGGATGATAAGAAGAGAGATAATGCACGTGCTAAGAATATAATAACTTCTACTTTGAGACGTGATGAGTTTTTCAGGGTTTCCAATTGCAAGACAGCAAAGGAGATGTGGGATACACTACAAGTAACACATTAAGGAACCACTGATGTCAAAAGAGCAAGAATGAACACTCTCACACATGAGTATGAACTATTCAAAATGAAGCAAGGAGAACCAATGGGTGAAATGCAAAAGAGATTCACACACATTGCTAACCAACTGGCTGGACTTGGAAAATCAATATCCAATGAATATCAAATCAACAAAGTAATGAGATGCCAGAGTAGAGAGTGGCAGCCTAAAGTCACTGTAATTTCAGAATCAAGAGATCTTTCTTCCTTAACCATTGCAACACTGTTTGGCAAACTGCAAGAGCATGAACTAGAGTTAAACAGATTGAATGAAAGTGAAGAAACAGACAAAAAGAAGAAAGGATTGGCTCTCAAGTCACAAGCAAAAGAGATAGAAGACAACGATGATGAGCAATCAAAACATGATGCAGAATCTGAAGAAGAAATGGGAATGCTAGTTAGAAAATTCAAGAAGTTCCTAAAGAAGAAGGGAAACTTCAAGAGAAAGCCTTCTACATTTCCCAAGAGAAATTTCAGCAAAGGTGATAATTCTTCCAATAACATTACATGCTATGAATGTGGAAAGATTGGCCACATCAAGATTGACTGTCCAAAACTGCAAAAGAAGGACAAATCTAAAATGTTTTAGTCAAAGGACAAGAAATGGAGAAAGACAAGGAAAGCATACATTACTTGGGATGATAATGACTTGGAATCATCTGAAGAATCAGAATCTGAGGAAGCAAACTTGTGCTTGATGGCAAGCAATCATAGTGATTCAGAGAGAGGTAAATTCTGATTCACAACCTGCTTTTAATGAATTGCAAGATGCATTTGATGAGTTACATGCTGAATATCTTAAAATTGCAAAACAACTTGTCTCATCTAGAAAAGTAATTACTAAACAATGTGATGAAAATGCATGCTTGAAAATAAAAGAAAGAGAACTAGAAGCTAGGAATAAAGTTTTGATTGCATCTAGCTTAAACTGTTCTAAGTGCTGCACATTAACTAAAGAAGTGGAAAAACTGAAAAATGATTTAGCAAGATTTACAAATGGTAGAGATAACTTGAATGCTTTATTAGGACAGCAAAAGTGTGTTTATGACAAGGTTGGAATAGGCTATAAACCTAAGATACATGAGAAATCTTTCAAAAAGTTTTTTGCTGCACCTAAGTCATGAAATACTCCATTTGTTAGATGCTATTTTTGTGCTAGAAAAGGTCGCACTGCTTCTACACGCTTTTACAAAAATGATGCATATAATAAGTCCAAGTATGTGTGGATTCCTAAAGGAACTTTTGGTGGAACTAATTCTAAAGGACCCAAACAGTTTTGGGTACCTAAAGCACAAACATAAAATATGTTTTGCAGGTGTGCTGGAAGGCCAAGAATGTTAAATGGTACCTTGATAGTGGTTGTTCCAAGCACATGACGGGAGACAAAAGCAAGTTCATTACATTCACTCCAAAATCAAGTGAAAGTGTTACATATGGAGAAAATAACAAAGGCAAAATACTTGGCATTGGCAACATAGGAAGTGACTCAACAACAATCATTGAAGATGTACTATATGTTGAGGGATTGAAGCACAATCTATTGAGTATAAGTCAGCTATGTGACAAAGGCTATAAGGTAAAATTCAATTCCAATAGCTGCATGATAGAAAATCAGCATGATGGAAATTTGAAATTAATTAGCCATAGGACAAATAACATCTATATGCTTGACTTAGATAATATCTCTTCAAACAATACATGCTGTCTAATTTCAAAAGAGGAAGAGAATTGGCTTTGCCATAGAAGGATTGCACATATCCACATGAACCATTTAAACAAAATGATTTCTAAAGATCTTGTGGATGGATTGCCTAAACTGAAATTTGTGAAACATGGACTATGTGATGCATGTCAAAAAGGAAAGCAAGTTAACATCTCTTTTAAACCTAAGAACATTGTTTCAACAACTAGACCTTTCCAACTTTTGTACATGGATTTATTTGGTCCATCTAGACCAAAAGCTTTGGTGAAAACTTATATGCCTTAGTGATAGTAGATGATTACTCTAGATACACTTGGACATACTTTCTATCTCATAAGAGTAATGCATTTGCTGCGTTTAAGAGAATGGCAAAAATTGTGCAAAATGAAAAGGACGTGCAAATTGTTTCTATAAGAAGTGATCATGGGGGAGAATTTCAAAATGAAGTGTTTGAAAACTTTTGTGGTGAGCATGGCATTCAACATAATTTTTCAACTCCTAGAACTCCACAACAAAATGGAGTAGTGGAAAGAAAGAATAGATCACTGGAGGAGATTACAGGAACTATGTTGAATGACTCTAGCCTACAAAAACAATTTTGGTGCTATGTGTTACATAGAGTTTTGATAAGGTCTATTTTAAAGAAAACTCCTTATGAACTTTATAGAGGAAGAAAACCAAACATTTCACACTTTCATGTCTTTGGTTGTAAGTTCTTTGTACTTAACAATGGAAAGGATAACCTTGGAAAATTTGATGCAAAGGCGGATGAAGGAATTTTCCTAGGATATTCTCTAACCAGTAAAGCATTTAGAATCTTTAACAAGAGAACACCAACTCACGAGGAATCATGTGCATGTTACATTTGATGAGTCTAACCCCAAAAGGTTGGGAAAGGATGTTATTATTGATGATCTTGTAGATTTAATTGAGAAGAATCTTTTAGAAGAGCAACAAAATAAAGAAGGAGAAGAAAGCAAAAAGGAAAAGCTGCTGCAGCCTGAGCAAGCAGAACAACAACATGATTTACCAAAGGAATGAAGAATTGCTAGAAATCATCCTATTGATAACATCATTGGTGAAATTACAAAGGGGGTAACTACTAGACAATCTCTTAGAAATGCATGTAATCATATGGCATTTGTGTCTCAAGTAGAACCTAAAAATATAGATGATGCTATAATAGATGAACATTGGATGATGCCTATGCAAGATGAGTTAAACCAGTTTGAGAGAAATCAAGTATGGAAACTAGTACCTAAACCCAAGAATAGTCAAGTAATTGGGACAAAATGGGTTTTTAGGAATAAAATGGATGAGAATGGCATAATTGTGAGAAATAAGGCTAGATTGGTAGCTAAAGGGTGTAATCAAGAAGAAGGTATAGATTACGATGAAACATATGCACCAGTATCTGTTGGAACCAAAGTGGTTTTTGATTTTATAATCTCTAAGTATTGGCTTGGAAAAGTATTAGTTGAGATCTAACTAGTGCTTTCAGTTATGCAGGAACGTTTTTATAAGTAAAATAAACTTGAGATAAGTTTCAATTGAAAAATACGCGTCCACCCTTGTAGACGGGCTGCTCAAGCACTGTGGTAAAGTTACCTTGTTTAAATAAGTAGACTGGCTTTCTTTAGTAGACGAGTCTATAAATGAATACCTAAATAACTTGTTAGGTACAGAAAGTCCAAAGACTTGAAAATAAGCACGTCCATCTAGCCACGTCAGCAAACAGATGTAATTAGTTGAAGAAAATGGACTAAAACACAAAGTAATCTAGTAGACGAGCTCTATACGCCACGTCATTAGATGGAGATCTTTATAACTCATTAAGGAATAGCAAGTCTGAAGACTTGATAGATAAAAGGATATGCCACGTCATCAGACGAGCTAAGAAAAATATCAAATAGACTTGGACTCTCATATGAATGAGTAGATGGAGTTTCCTTTTAGACGAACTCCATCTTAGAATGAATTAAATGCAATCCGAATCTCTTATATTTATTTCAAATGATTGATATTTATTTCAAAAGAATATTTGTTCTTCACATTTGTTTTATCTGCTTTAATATTTCACCTTGTTGTAAAAGAAATATAATTCGTACAATAAGATTTGTACGATGACAACTTTATGACGAAAAAAGCTGAATTATACACAAAGAAGAAACAAAAAGTACTCAAGCTGCAATACACAGAGGAGTCAACCTCCAAATTCATGCTACCTTGATAACCAAGAGTACTATTCAGCATTGCTACAGTCAAGCTATCAGTCTCAACGGATATCATGCATTTAATGTTATCTCTATAACGGGACTATTCAAATAACCGTTGAAGATTTACAAGAGAAGTTGAAGACCACTATATATGTAGAAGGTCTCAAGCACTGAAGAACAACTTTTGCCATTTGAACAAATACAAGATATTAAAAGCTCATATTCTCATTGTAAAGCAAAAGTCTTTAATTCTTAAGGTTGGATATTTGTAAAAATATTCAGTAGATCTTAAACCTTCAAACCCTCACATATAGTGAGTTAGAAAGATCTCAAAAAAATCCCTGTGATTGTATTAGAGCCTGAAGAGGCTTAGCAAGAAAGCAATACTTGTAGCCTGGAGAGGTGAAGAATACTTGTTGTAGAAACTATTTGGAAATAGTGGAGAAAATCCTTCAAGTAGAAGGGACTGGACGTAGCTCTTGGTTGGAAAAGAGTGAACCAAGATAAAATACCTGAGTGAATTTTCTATACCTTATCTTTTATAGTTTTATTTATTTTTACTAACTGTGGGATTTGATTTTGGTTTTGTTAATCTTTAAAAAAAAGGATTTCTTGTTTGCTTAATCTTTTTATCTTCTGCTTGTGAAAAAGTCTCTCAAAAAGGTTTTTTACGAAAATAATTAACAAACACAATTCAACCCCCCTTCTTGTGTTTCCCTGTGCCAACTTCAGATGGTATCAGAGCTCAGCCTTGACAGGGTTGAGCATCTAACAAGTGCTAAGGCAGTACAATCCTACAAGCATGGATGCAGAAGGACAAGCTATCAACAGACCTCCTCTCTTTGATGGAACTGCTTATGATTATTGGAAAAAGAGGATGATGGCATTCTTGGATGCACATAATGCTGACATCTGGGAGCTGATAGAAAATGGCTACACTGAGCTAAGGAGTGAAGCTGGAGCTGCAGTGCCTAGACCTGAATGGACTCAAGAGCAGAAAAGCCAACATCAACTAAACTTGAAAGCTAAGCACTATCTCATGTGTGTTATCACCAGATCTGAGCATGACAAGGTTCAAAATTGCAACATAGCTAAAGAAATCTGGGATACTCTTGCACTAGCTCATGAAGGTTCCTCACAAGTGAAGGAATCAAAGATAAGCATGCTGGTTCACCAGTGTGAGCTATTCAAGATGGCTAATCATGAAACTATAGACCAGATGTTTGGAAGATTCCAAACAATCACCAACAGTCTCAGGTCTCTTGGAAAGGTCTATGAGAATAGAGATCATGTATGAAAGTTTTTTAGAAGTCTCTCAAAGCAGTGGAGACCTAAGGTAACTGCTATCCAGGAAGCAAAAAATCTAAATACTCTTTCTCCGGAAGAGCTTCTGGGGTCATTAAAAATTCATGAACTTGAAGGTGCTTAAAGTTGCTGAGTCCTTAGATGAAGCTGATTCATCAAATAATGAAGATGACTCAGATGAGGATGAACTATCTTTCCAACACATGTGGAGAAAGAAAGGTGGATTCAGAAGGAAGCAGTTCAACAAAAAATTCTCCAAGGAGAAGTCAGATTCCAAGGAGAAAGGTCCACCCCTGTGCTTTGAATGTAAGAAACCAGGACACTTCAAAGCTGACTGCCCAGAGCTGAAGGAGAAAAAGAAATTCTTCAAAAAGAAGAAATGCTTGATGGCTACTTGGGAGGATCTTGATTTGTCTTCTTCAGATGAAGATGAAGCAGGAGAAGAAGAAAAAACATTTGCTTCATGACTGACACTGCATTAGAAAGTGAATTCATTGATGTTGAGGTAATAAACTATGATCCATCTACTCTTCAAACTGTTTTTGATGAATTGATAAATGAATCTTGCATATTGTCTAAAGAGTATAAGAGTCTCAAAAAGTGAAACCAAAATCACCCTATGCAAAGTGCACCAAACAAGATAGGCCCCTATAACACAGCGAACCCAAAATGCTCCACAGCACCAAGCTTCAAAACCTGGAAACCAACCTCAAATAACACTGACCAGAGTCCTCATATAATCACCAATAAATGAGAGCCACTCATGGACAGTCTTCAAAAAACACAAACAGAGGAACCACGCAAGAGGCAGGTGAAAAGAATCGTGTCCCACGCCAGCAGCAGATAATTGAGGCAAAAAAGAGCAACCCACCACAAAGACAAAGAAACAAACCCAAAGTAAGTGAGTCCACACCAACGGCAAATCCTCAAAAAAGTCAATTCCCGAATACAACCAAGGAAGGATTCCACCCAAACAGAGAGCTAAAGATCCACATGGCACCAAATGATCGAGCCCCCAATCCACTGCAGCAGCCCACTTCCGGTTCCTATATTCTACAATACCGGAAATCTAGTTAAGGACTAACCATATATACATATCGGAAACCTGGATCCAGTAGCTAACACCTAACTATAAAGTATAATCACATACCGAATCTACAAATCCAATTTGTAAATCCATCACATACGGGAACTACAGTTCCGAAAGCAGCAAAAAAGAAATGGATTTCTTACCAATTGGAGAAAGGTGGTGGAGAACCTGAAATGGATGACGACGGAGGTGGAGGACAACCTAATTTGGATGACACAGAGGTGGAGAACCCAATGGACGACGAGGCAGAGGACGGAAGGGAGAAGACGAAAGGAAGAAGCAGAAAGGTACAGTACAATGAAGGGTTATTTTGGGAATATGAAAAAGTTTTTAAATTTTTCTTGGTGTATTAGATATTTTTGTGGTGTAAAAAGCATGGGCCAATTTGGAAAGCATGAAAGATAGCATTTTGGGCAATTGAAAAGGATGGGCCTGACGAGAAGCTTCTGGGAACTTCGGAGTCTTTAATTAATCTTTAATTAAAATGAAATAGAAGAACAAGGTGAGGCGCACCAGGAAGCCGCACAGGAACAGCAGCGCTGAACTTGAACCAGCAGGAGACAACAGCGTGGAATTGGTCCTGCATGCTTGGACACTGTTGGGACTTGGGATCATCATCATTTTTATGCAGTTTTCTTTTCTCTCTTTATCTTTATTTTATTTTATGGTTTAGCATGTCTGGCTAAATTCCTTTTTGTTAGGGTTTGGTGTAATCATTTTATGATGATGTTTAGTTGATTCTTTGATTATCTTATGAATATTTGGTATTGTTGATGTGATGTTTACCGTGCTTAATGAAATTTGAATGTTTGGCCATCATTCTTGTGTTTTGAGGATTTATTTATATGCCAGGAATAGTGATTTATGGACATGCCTCTTGTAAGCATTACTGTTAGTTGGGTTTATCTAGGAATATGTAACTTGATTAGTATGGGTCTTTCACAAATTCCATAGAGCTTTTATCATCATGCCTTGTTAATTAGACCTGAGGAATTAGGGAAATTAGTGATGTTTTGTAGAATTGATTAACTAAGGAATTAGACTTCAATTAATTAAGGGAATTTGTCCTTCAACAGACCAATTGGGATTGGGATAATTAGATTTTCGGTAATTCATAGGATTCCTTGTCTATGAGGAATCCATATCCATAATTGGGTGAAATCAAATCCTTAACGCTTTTATTTATATTTTATCTCAACAAAAATTCCAAAAATTATTTTATTTCTCTTTTGCTTTATTTTATCTTTTGAGCTCTCTACATACCAAATATTGGTATGGATAGTTGTTTAACTTGTGAATTGATACTTAGTAATTGATCCTTGTGGATGATATCCGGTTCTCACCGATTATATTACTTGCAGTGATCTGGTACACTTGTCGTGGTCATATCAAGTTTTTTGTGCATCAACAACTGAGTGGCCCCATGGTGGAGAAGGATAGGATTAATGCAAAACCTGGCTTGTTATGAGTGGAGTTGCGATCGGGTTTCGAAGGGCTTGGAGATCGGTTTGCACAATTTTTATGGTTTTCAAGAAGGATTCATGATAACAATCTTCTGAAGCTTTTAGTTCAGTAAATGTCGTAGTGAGGTTGCTAATGGATTCTTTAGGTGGAGAAGGTTAGGGTGGAGAGGCATGGTTCAAGAATGAAACACCCATTGATGGGGATGGATAGGGGATATGGGTTCCTTGATATGGAGGACAAGGATAACCTCCTTATAAGAAAATATAAGAAGATTTTGGGATTAGTTTTATCTTCCTTTACTGCATTCATTCATCACTTATATAAGTTATTACATATCCAAATCATTGGTTGTCCTTAATTCTAGGAAATGGGGAATCTACTAAGCTAAACTTTATAACAGAATTTGTTACATGGGTACTGCTGAATAACAAAATGCAAAAGGGAATACCAAACTACATGAGCCATTTGGTGACTAGGCACTATGAGTCACTATGTGCTGCTGAGATTTGCTGATAGAATCAAATAATTGGGCTAATGCTGCTATCACTTGCTTATGTCCCGATTCTTAAGTCCTTGCTTTTTCGTTGGTGATGAGTAATATCACCTTCTAGGAAGGAATCCTTCTGGGAAGTGTAACACCCCCCTTGGGCATTACTTTGTGAACACGTGCGGAAATAAATTAAAAAGAAAATTTGCTGGTTGCTTTCGGAAATTGATTTATTTTAAGTCAAAATCTGGGTGTAAAAAAAAAATTTCTTCTTAACACTTCGGAAAATTATGATACACATAAGAAAAAAAACAGTACGTTTACACTATACTTCACGACACACATACACAAATTTTTATTTATAAACAAACCTTCTACAATGTATAAGTTTTTCTTAAAAGTCTTTTCTTATATATTATACGAAAATCATCAATACGCCCGTACTAAGCTTCTTAGAATATACATTCTCAAACACAAACCTAAGCTGATCGTTCTACCAGACACTCACTGATATGACCCCGTGATCATCCCTATGATCACACATCTCATCTCGTAATCCTGGCTTAAGTCTCCAAGTGACTTAAGGAACTCTTCTGCAACATCTGCACTCGTGTACCAACGCATAACAAAGAAAAACCAGAAGAACAAGTATATGCAAGGGTGAGAACCAATATATGGATTTTAAAACGATAACTACATGCACGACACACAAAACGACACATAACCTATATAGTTATGATAACATCAATGTTAAAAAAATAAACAAATAGTTTATCAAAGGGTTTCATACCCGACAGTCATCGTCATTTTTAAAACAATGCATTACACTTCAATATTCACCATCTAAACCTTTGAACTTAATCTCCGGAGATCCCAACGTCATTAAAATGAGTTGATCAATCTCGGTTGCCAAATATATTAGGCACAACGTCACGTCAATTTTCCATAATACCATTGTCCAACTCGATGCACAATGATCAACGTCACTTGGTTTCATTGTCCATCACGGCACAATGTACAACGTCACATGATACCTTATCCATCAAGGTCTTACGACACAACGTCAGGCACGTCTGCCACAAATGCAAATGTAAAACATTTTGTTTCTAGTCACTTTTCTTTTTGCTCATTCTTTCCTTGTCGAAGCTCAAAGGCTTACGACCATCCAAATTTTTTAAACCTTAAGTTTGTTTTTCAATTTCAATAATAGGACTCCAAGTCCCAATGTGCAAATCACGAAGTACTAGACCGATGCATTCAGTCTTAGGTTCATAGATTATAAAGCACAAAACTTATATAACTTTTATATGACAAAATAGTCCATAACTTCACCTTTAGGACATACAGTCCATACCATAAAACACTAGAACCCTGACGTCTCGGCCACTAGGTTCGTTTTTCAATTCTAAAATCATTTTCGTTCTGTGACATACAAATCAAAAACAAAATCTCCTCAACTTGTCCAAGTTGGCGGAAATATACCGTTGTATAAAACTAATTTACAGAAAATCATTTTTCGTTGGAAATTCGTTTATAAAATCATCAAATCACTTAAAACTCATTTTCTTCTAAAAATCTTTATTCGGAACTTTAGTTCTAAAAAAATATCGTTTTAAGACTAATTCTCTGTTCTAGCAAATATTGTTATTCTTAAAATGCTTTCCATTAACATTTTCGGAATTAACCGTCGTTTGGCATTTTAAAAACGTTTTAAGTCAAAATTTGACTATTCTAGTAAAATAATTTTCTCAACACCATAATTAAATTATTTTTGAAACTTAACTTTTTACACTAACATTTTCTAATATTTTGTAATTTCTTAAGTAAAAACTAGCAGTACTATAATATTTTCAGGGTTACGCCCTCACTGTGACTCTAATTCACTCTTACGCTGTTAAATCATTAAAATAATAATATTTTTAATTATTCCATATTTTAAACTAATCAAAAATTAAGTAATATTATATTACTAAATTCCATCAATTAAAATTTGATATTTCTTAAAAAGTTTTTTAACACTTTTAACCTCGTAATTAATTGAGCACTGACCACTGTCAGGCTTTTCAATCAACAAACAACATACATAAAATTTCCACATTCACAATATGGCATATAAAACAGTTTATAACATACATTAAATGCTATAACACATAATTGCAGATAATAACAGCAAATAGATTAACTACGCAAGATAATTTAAAAATACCACAAACACACTCAAATAAATTATACAGACCACAACTTATAGCAAATAGTTATCGGAAAAATCCCTCAGGTACTCCCTTTACCTCTTGAAGATTTTTCTTGCCAAATTAAAGTTCCGTCAAATGTCCAGTTTTCCGTAAACTCGTACACGATTTCCACACAATTACCCTTCAACAAACCACAACAAATAATCATCAATCAAACAAACAAAAACACCAATTTTCTATTGATGGTTCATGGCCATGAGGTGTTCATGTGGATAAAAATTTCTAAAATTTATAAGCTCTTGGATTAGTGATCCTTAAGCACATAAGACACAAGATTAATGATAAAAACGCAAAAATGGAAATCAAATATTTCAACTTCTCAAGATACAAATTTCGGCCATGAGCAAAATAATAGGTTGGAACTTTCAAAGTTTCATCAAATTTTGGATTTATGATCCATGAGCATTAGAGATATAAGATCACTAACCACTTAACCAAGATTAAATAAAAAAACTCCATTAACACAAGGGTTCGAGTTTTCGGCCATGCTCATTAAATTAGGCTAGGTATTTTCAAAATCATCAAGCTCCTGGATTTAACTATCATATGTATTCAAGAGATCAAAACAAGTGTTATACTTGAAAAGTTGAAACAAAATATCTTTTCTCCTATTATGCATGGATTCGGCCTCATAGGGAAAAATAGGAAGGAATATTTTGTTTGAATCATGCTCTTGGATATATAATATAGAGATGATTACAAGATCATAGAAATTGGTTTCATGATCATAGGATTTTTCTACAATTTTCTGGAGATTTTCAAAGTTCAAGATCTAGGAATTTCAAATGATGATCATGGCCTTGAATCATGAAAATAATTGAAGAACATGATGAAGTTGACACAGGGAAACACAAGAAGGGGGGTTGAATTATGTTTGTTAATGATTTTCAAAAACAACCTTTAAAACAATTTTTGCACACAAGGAGTTAGAAACAGAAGCAGGCACAAAGAAAAAGATCCTTTTAAAAAGACTTTAATAAAAAGCAATATCAAAACCCTTTGGTTAGTAAGAAACAAATAAAGCTATAATAATTACAAGATAGAAGAATCACACAAGATGTTTTATCCTGGTTCACTCTCTTCCAACCAAGAGCAATGTCAAGTCCCTTCTACTTGAAGGATTTTCCCCACTATTATCAAAATAGATTATAGCCAAGTATTCAACACCTCTCCAGGCTACAAGTATTTCTTTCTTACCAAGCCTCTTCAGGCTCTAACTCTAACAAAGAGATTTAATGTTTGATCTTCTTAACTCACTATGTGTGGGGATATGACAGCTTAAGTTCAGATGAATATTTTCACAATATTCAAACTAAGAAATACTGACTCTTGCTCTCTAAAGAAATATGAGTATGAGTGATTGTAGTTTAACAAAAGTTGAGCTTATAAGGTTGTGCAATCAAGAGTCCTTTATTCAGTATCTCATATCTTCTATTTATAGTAACCTTCTTCTTCACTTGTATTTCTTCAACTGTTACTTTGAATAATCCCGTTAAGAGATAGCATTTAATGCATAATATCCATTGTGATTGATAGCTTGATTGAGCCAATGCTGAATAGTACTCTTAGTTATCGAGGTAGCATGAAATAGGAGGTTCACTCCTCTGAGTATTGCAGCTTGAGAACTTGTTGTTCCTCCTTTGTGTACAATCCAGTTTTTTCAGCTATAAAGTTGTCATAGTACAGATCGTTTTGCAGTATCTTATTGTACGATTCTGGTTTTTGCATTTCTTGATGGTACTGTGTTTCTTTTACAACAAGGTAAAATATTAAAGCAGATAGGACAATAGTGAAGAAAAAATATTCTATTGAAATAAATATCAATCATTTGAAATAAATTCATGAGATTCGGATTGCATTTAATTCATTCAAAGATGGAGCTCGCCTAAAAAAAACTATGCCTACTTAGTTATATGAGAGACTAAGTTTGTTCAATATTTCATTTTGCTCGTCTGATGACGTGGCATATCCTCTTGTCTATCAAGTCTTTGGACTTGCTATTTCTCGAAGATCTCCGTCTAGTGACGTGGCAGTTAGAGCTCATCTACTAGATTACTTTATTTTTCAGTTCATTTACTTCTACTAATTACTTCCGTCTGTTTACGTGGCAAGATGGACGCGCTTATTTATCAAGTCTTTGGACTTGCTGTATCTAACACATTATTTTGGTATTCGTCTAGCAAGCACTTAGAGCCTCGTCTACTTAAGAAAACCAGTCTACTCAATTAAATAAATAAGTAACTTTACCAAAATATTTGAGCAGTCCGTCTACAAGGGTGGACGCGTATTTTTCAATGAGAACTTATCCCATGTTTCTTTTACTTATATGTAAATATTCCTGCATAGCTGAAAGCCCATGTTAGATCTCAACTAACACTTTGCCAAGCAAATTTAATCCTTTTGTTAGAATCAAAACTTAGAGATTATTTAATCCAAAACCACTTTGGTTCCAACACATGATATTGATTGAGTGAGATGAGTATGGTATACCTCTTGGATGTTGAAAAATGACAAGGATTCAAGTAGTTTCTTCACAAATTTGGTTATGGAACTTAGAGAAAATGAGAGAAAATGTGAGGAAGAAGATGTTGTTTGATAAAAATGAATAAAATAACCTATGTGAAGGAGTTGGGCCATGGGTTTTCAAGGCCAAAGGTGTCCAAATTGATTTTCATTCGAGGACAAAGGAGTAATTTCACTTTGGGACAATTTTGACATTTAAAACCAACTTAAGGGCATAATGTCATTAAACCTCTAATATCATCATGACAAACATGTGGTGAGAATTGGTTGGAGGTGTGGCTTATTTGTGACCATAAAAACAAAAGGAAGTAGCCAATTTGAACTTGTCTTGCCTTAACCATGGTTAATATTTAACTAGGATAGGTTAGGTTAGGGATGAGTCACCCCTATGACTCACCACCCTAAGTGGTAATATGTCTCAACATCCGATGTAGGATTTTGTCTCTGCACGTCCGTTCTCGACTCCATCGATTACCCGATTTAGGTTTTTCGCCCGAATCAAGTATAATAACCTATTTATTTTGAAAACTTTCACAATAACCAATATCGTTGGAAATGGAATATAAAATATATCCATTTCGTTCTCGGGTCAAACACTACTACAGAAAAGGGTTTTAGTAGCGCACTTTCAGTAGCACTTCAATAAAAAACGCTACTAAAAAATAGGCGGAAGGTTATTAATAGTGCTTCCTTAAGAGAGCGCTATCTATTCTTTATTCTAAGACATCACTCCTTTAAGGAAACGCTATTAAATGTAGATTGATAGGAATAGATAGTGTTTTCTTGAGGAAGCGCTATTATAAGTAAGAAAATAGATAGCGTTTCCTCAAAAAAACGCTATCATAAATAAGTAAATAGATAGCACTTTTTCAAAGAAGCGCTATCTATTCCATTTCTACTAAATATTTCCCTCACAGCCCTCTTTTTCTCGCGCGACTCTTTCTCGAACCCTTCATCGCGCCTTCTCCCTCTACCGTGTCTCCCTCTCCTCTGCCGTCGTTTTCTCCCTCTGCTCACAGAGGAAGCCAGAAGCGAAACGGGACGAAGCGTGTCTCCCTCTCCTATGCCGTCGTTTTCTCCCTCTGCTTCATAACGCAGCTTTCCTTCAAAATCTCAAAAACCACTCTCTCTCTCGATCACGCCGAGGGAACCCAAACCTCCCCACCCATCAACCCCTCCCTGTATTCGTTGTTGGGCTTCGCAAAGAGGAGCGCTAATAAAATACAGAGGGAGGGATAGTGTTGCTTTATTGAACCCTAGAATCAGAGCAAAACCGAAATTCACCTTGAATTGTTCACATTCCCGAAAATTGATGCTAGCTGGCTAGGGTTTTGAACTTGTTCTGATTTCATTCCCTCTATCGCTTCTACAACAGCATCATGAGTCCCGTTCAGAATTTCGAGCAACATTCCCGTCATCTCGTGGAGACGGGCCTCCGTATGCTCTCTATTTCTCTCTTTTCGCAATGATGACTACTCCGTATTTGATTGACGATGGAAATTTTAATTTGCATGATAATGGAATACATAGATATTAAGATACTTCGTGTTGCTTTCAATTATTCTTGTGTTGTATTAGCATTAGCCATTGAGTTATTTCGGTTTGCCTTGTTTTGATTCATTTTTGTTTTGTAGCATTGTTCTTGTTTATTTATTTATTTATTTTTAAAATATGTTTATTTATATTATGTTTTGGTGAAAATAGCGATTCAAGCGAGGCTGCAGATGGTGATGGAGGTTAGGGATAGTCTTGAGATTGCTCACACTGCTGAGTACTTGAATTTTCTGAAGTGTTACTTCCGTGCATTCTCCGCGATACTTTTGAAAATTACAAAACCGCAGTTTGTGGACAATCCAGAGCATAAGCTCCAGAATATTGTGGTTGAGATATTGAATAGACTTCCTCATAGTGAAGTTCTCCGTCCCTTTGTACAGGACCTTTTGAAGGTTGCTACGCAAGTGCTTACAACAGATAATGAAAAGAATGGCTTAATTTGTATCCGTATAATCTTTGATCTTTTAAGGAACTTTAGGCCAACTCTAGAAAATGAAGTCCAGCCATTTTTGGACTTTGTCAGCAAGATTTACCATAATTTCAAATTGATCGTTAGCCATTTCTTTGACAACATGGCAATGACTGGGGAAGATGTCAAGCCCATGGAGACTAATTCACTTTCAGATCAAGTTATGAATACTGCTATCACTCTCGGTTCACAGCTTAATCCCAGTACTCGGTCATTCAAGATAGTTACGGAGAGTCCACTGGTGGTGATGTTTCTGTTTCAATTATACAGTCATCTTGTTCAAGCTCCTTCATCCTCCAACCTAAGCAGCCCCTTCATTCATCACCCAATCCCTAACCGACACCCACACGCTCGCATCTGCAGCTCATCTCTTCAACCACTACTGGAATCGACCAATTATATTATAATCAATCTCACACAGGTATGCGATTCCTTTTTGAATTCATTTCTAAGTGCTCTGCGTTGCCTGGTGTTTAGATTGTTACCCATCCCACAAGAGTTCTCCCTCCAAGTCTTCTGTCTGTGGTTCTCATTCCAGTTATTAGCTGAAGTAGAATCACCCCAAAAGAATAGACATCTGTTTTGGTTGACACTTTGCCATATTCTCGCATATTCGGAGCCAAATACCCAAATGTTCCAACAACTTCACGAGTGTATTGAGTCTTGATTTTGAGTTCTAGCTAATCCAAAGTCCCCACTAATAGATTCATTAGGATAGAAAATGTTAGTTTAGATGAAATTTGTCATCTTTCCGGAATTAACAAGTGAGCTTATAGAATATTCCCTATTCAGGGACTATCATGTGATTTTGCTATCTAATTTGCATCAGTACATGCAGTAATGCTAATAATGTATTATGTCTCAAATGTTCTATCATTGTTCAAAAAAAAAAAATGAACCTAGGTAATAGCTTCGAATAATACTTAACAAAGCATTCCACAATGCATCATTGCATATTTGAGTTAGTATGCCATGTTTTAATTAGCATTAGATGCACACAAATGTGCATAGTCTATTATCAATGGATGAATTTTATTTTATGTATGTTCAAAAGTTTCACATATGATGTATTACCATTGGTTGATAATCATGAGCGTTATAAGTATATTGTTTGGTCTCATATCTCCGTGTATTATGTTATTCTTGTGTAAGTATAGTAAGCCTTTGGCAGCTCCGAAGACTACTTTAATCCTATCTTCCCAACTAAGAGGTGATCGAGAGTGTTCTGCACCAATTTAGCAGAAGTTAGTCTCCTACAAGATGTATCAAGAAAATATAAATATTAACAAAGTACTAAATTAAAGCATGTTTCTTTCCTGATAGATGTTGGTCAAGTGAACCATTGCAGACATATTCATATACAAGAAGCCTATTATTTCCTTCTGAGCATGAACCTAGCAGCATGACCACATTCTCATGTCTTGCTTTGCTAAGTACATTGACTTCAGACTTAAATTCCTTTTCTCCTTGGAAGCTTGCATTTTTGTGCTGCTTAAAAGCAATCATCACTCGATTAATCTGTGTTGTGCAGTCCACACCCTGAGATAGAACTGCTGCCCAAGATATTGCCTTTCCCATATTGCAGACCTCAGGTTCCACATACCTTGGTTATCCAATGACACCAATATGGCAGTCCAAGAGTTTGGATATACCTACATCCATTGGATGGAACCATATCAAAAGTAATCAAACAAATACACACATCCTATTGTATTATGTATATAATAAGAAATCTTAAGGTACTTATTTAATTACTCGTGCAAAGTGTGTCTAGTCAGGGCATCCACTAGATTATAGGAACTTCTACTAGCATTTGTACATTGGCCCAAACCATAACTGTAATTGTAGCAATCACCATCATTTAATTAAAACTCCCTTGAGCTAATTCTATGTAATGAAAGATTTTGCTTCTATAGTTCTACCAATAAAAACACTCAAATAAAGGTAGCTGACATACCCAACCACCCAAAAGTCATAACCATCAAGATGCCAAGATTGGATGGTGTTTTCATTGTTCTGGAAAACAACCTCAATAAAATCATGGAGAGAAGTTGGCAATACTGAGGTAGCTATGTATGCAGGACCATTAGAGGGAGTACTTTGAAGTAAATTCACATTGAAGATCCCTGGAATGTTGAAGTAATCAGCAAGCTTGAGAGGGGTATTAGGGTTAACATAGGAAACCTTGTTGACAGCATAACGGAGTTTTCCATTAATCAAAGGTGCTGAATTGGACAATTTAATTATTCGTGTAGGAGTTATCTTCCCATCTGCATGAATAGTTAACTTTAATAACCTGTAACTTCTGGCTTGTTCCATGGACCAATCATAGTTGTCAGCAGGGGGAGCAGGCAAGGGTCCAAATGCTGAGGAATGAGAGTTTGAATAGTGTAGCACAGCAGTTGCAGTGAGAACTGTCAGAAAATCTTGTTGATGCAACAATGTAATAGTGGAAGAATCTAGACAATTGTCTTTAATTGGTTAATTTGAAATGGGATTTGGATTAATTGCCGGAGAGCCACAAAATGAGGTGGACTATAATTAGAATAGTTGATTGTAACCCCCTGATCCTATGCAAATGATTAATTACTAATTAGATGAGAAACGGTGCAGCTCTTTCGTTACTTTGAAATCTGTCAGTGTTAAAATAGAATGTGCTTTGTTTGGGAACTATATGGACAAGCTGAATTATTTCCTTGCTCATAAATATGTTGTTAACTCAGTGGTTGTTATTTAGAATGTTATATAGTGAAGACATTCAAAGGTAAATATGTCAATCAGTAATTCTATCAAACAATTTTTATATAAAACATTTTTAAATTGTGATATTGATATGCACCCCTGCCTGCCTTACTGCATGAGCATGGCACAGATGTCAATCTATATGCCTTGGTTTTTGTAGAATCTGTTTTGAATGATGTGAAGGAACCACAAGGTCGAGCTACCAAGCAAAGTAAACATGTTTTGGCATTGGCCGTGACTTCGGATGGTCGGTATTTGGCCACTGGCGGTCTTGATCACCAATGTTCATTTATGGGATACCCGTACTAGAGAGCATATTCAGGTATATCTTCATTCCTCGGATGATATAAAATGGAAACGTTCTTGTTTTGGCAAAAACAAGCATCATTATGTGTCTTGGTGCAATGAGATGGCCAGTTATTTGTAGTTATATGGACTAATCAAACGATGGAAATATGAACTTTGCTACTTGTCTGGTGATATACTCTTAAATAAAAATGTCTCACTGCCATTGTTATACATGTTACTCTGTCGAAATGAGTAGGTTGTTCATGAATTTTGTGTTTTACTGGATAGCGAGTTGATTTGAATGTAAACAAGATCATATTGTTAATGCAAAGTGAAACCTAGACTAACTGCCTTACTTTATTTTACATTTTTCTTGTTACCAAAGTACACTTTGGATTTGAAAAATGATAGACCTCTTTACAATAAATGTTTTAAGATCTTGGACTCTTTATTGAACTTGAGCTATTGTTGGTTCTTAATTTTGTCTTCTACAGGCGTTTCCAGGCCATAGAGGCCCAGTTTCTTGTTTGACTTTTAGGCAAGGAACTCCAGAGCTTTTTTCTGGTTCATTTGATCGAACAATTAAGATATGGAATGCCGAAGACAGAACTTACATGAATACTCTATTTGGCGACCAAAGCGAAGTATTGGGTATTGATTGCTTACGCAAAGAAAGGGTACTGGCTGTTGGGCGTGATCGTAGCATGCAGTTGTTTAAGGTAATCTCACCAACATGACGTATATTTGGCATTTTTGTCATGAACTAACTCGTATGTTAGATGTCCCCTGCTTTTTCCTACCGTTGCATTGGCTTGTTGCTTTCTATCTCTATGCATGGTAATTTTCAAGTGATTATGGGGCAATTTTTTATCAGCTAAGGACTGTTTCTTAGGCTTTTCCCATTTCTCTATAATGCACAAGCACACCATTTTGGTGCCATGTCTTGTGTTGGACACATGACAACAGGTGTCCAATATAATTTTTTTTTCCTGCTCTGACAAGGTTATAATACCATGAAATATGAATCTTTTTTCTTAAATTTTCAATTTTATATACATCTACATATATGTGCAGTTTCCATCTCTTACAATTTTTAGAATTTGGTGTGTTCCTGTGTTTGTGTCCATGTCCATGTCCATGATGTGTCGCATGTCCATGTTTGTCTTTGCTTCATAGTCATTTATCTTTTTTTCTTCATTTGGGTATATAGCCTTTTCTGACTGTTTCTTGACGTGTATTTTCTCTAATTTAGGTTCCTGAAGAGTCACGTCTTGTATTTCGTGCTCCTGCTTCTTCCTTAGAATGCTGTTGTTTTGTTAATAATGAGGAATTTTTATCTGGTTTGGATGATGGAAGCATTGAGCTTTGGACCTTAATGCGAAAGAAGCCTGTTTACATTATGAGGAATGCTCATACTTTGCTGACGGAAAGCATGAAATCTGACCAAAATGATAGTGGAAGAATCCCCAATGGCAACTTAGGTAAACCCATTTCCTATATGATCTTGCATTATTTACCCATTAAAATATTATCCATGAGAGCAAAGAACATTTAAATTTTGCCATTGGCTTGAGTACTTCAATTTTTACAATATGAATGTGTGAATCATTATAGTGATATTTGTGCTGAGTTTTATTTGCAGTTTGACAAACCCATTGCCATTAATTAACTAAACCTTTTGCATCACAGATTGGTTTTGTGAATTCCTTGGCTTTCACAAAATCAGCAAAATTCTTAGTTGCTGGAGTTGGGCAGGTAAAGTTTTAGTTGAACTGTTCTACTCTGCTTTCAATGCCATGCTCTTTCTTGTCTCTGTACATTTTACTGAATTTCTTTCTGAAACACTGAATGTTTATCATCTGCGGAAAAGCTGAGTCTTTCAAATTTCTACTTTGGAAGTTTATAACAAGGAATGGAGTTTGGTTTAAACTACTCGAAGTTGATTTTGCACTCAGGGCTTTGCTAATTCATCGAGGATTACGTGGAGGCAAGTCTCGAATTTCTAAATCATCCAGGCCGACTAAATGGATATCTATAATGGTATTTACGAAAACCCTTATGCAATTTTTTAATTTAAATTAAAAAATTAAAAGAATTAATTTATTATTTTTGGTTTTATAGTACCCCCGTCAACCGAATGACAACGACTGTGGCTACTACGTTCTGAAATTTATCAAGGATATCATCATTCAAAACCAAATGCAAATCCCAACGACGGTATTTAATTTCAGTTCTAGCTTATATAATTTAATAACTCAGATTTAGTCATTCTAATTTGATTTAATTTTCATTTTAAAGTATTTTCCTGAATGTAAATGCATCACATACTCCGATGATCAACTTACTCAACTTAAAGACGAGTGGTGTCGTTATTTGGTTATGAAAAATCAACAATTAAAAGGTACGACATACTCTGATATTATGCTAGCCATTGTCTCTCCTATATTATTAGACTTGTGTGTATGTGCAAGTGATCTGTATGTGTATCTTATGCAGGCCGACAACAAAGACTTTGTGCGATCAAGCAGAAGATGGAAGCAGCTAGCATGCACAAATTGTTTATAATTACTAGTGTGTTGATTAGCTTGTACACGTTGTTAGTATGCATGGTTATTATCTAGTGTAGGTTAGCGACCTTTTGGTTTATGGACCTAAATAGTAGAATTGGTTATGTGTAAGCGTTACTGTGAATTGTGTTAAAGTATATTACTTAATTAATTGGTTATATATGCATGATTTTGATATTTGGTTTGGTTTATATATATATATATGCTTACCAATATGTAAGCTTTGTACATTATATATGTGTATGTGTGTGATGTACCTAAATGCAGTGTTACTGTGAATTGATGAGGGATGGTTGTGCAGGTGAGAAATGTAGAAAAACAGTGAATAATGAAAAAAAGGGAGGGGGGTTAGGTAGCGCTTTCTTGAAAAAACGCTGTCTAAAGTGACAAATAGACAGCGCTTCCTTGAGAAAGTGCTGTCTAAAGTATGTAATAGATTGTCTTTAGACAGCGCTTTCTCAAGGAAGCGCTACCTATTCCTACTTTCAGTAGCGCTTTCTTGAAAAAACGCTGCCTAAAGTGACAAATAGATAGCGCTTCCTTGAGAAAGCGCTGTCTAAAGTATGTAATAGATTGTCTTATTACCAACTTTAGACAGCGCTTTCTCAAGGAAGCGCTACCTATTCCTACTTTCAGTAGCGCTTTCTTGAAAAAACGCTGCCTAAAGTGACAAATAGATAGCGCTTCCTTGAGAAAGCGCTATCTAAAGTATGTAATAGATTGTCTTATTACCAACTTTAGACAGCGCTTTCTCAAGGAAGCGCTACCTATTCCTACTTTCAGTAGCGCTTAAAAAAGCGCTACTGAATCTCTCTCACCTTCAGTAGCGGGTGAATAGATAGCACTTTGAAGCGCTACTAAAGGCAAAAAAAAAGCGCTACTGAAGCCATTTTCTGTAGTAGTGAAAATTAGGCTTTCTGGTCAGTAGAATCTTACTGTCAGTGAAAACGCAGACCGAGTTCTGTCTAATTTTTCAACCCAAACTTTAACCGTACACTTATAAAAATAAGTATAATTTGAATATGACTTTGGTTTTCCAAAAATCATTTTCTAAGTTTCAGATAAAAAAATATAAACATTTATTTATATTTATATCGATCTTAGACAGCAGAAAAATCGGGGTGTTACAGGAAGGGGAAAGTAGTGGGATGCAATTGCATCGAATGAGCTCATAGACCTTAGTGATTATGGGAATTACATTGGTTCTGCGAACCATAGTGTCATATTCATGAGTGTTGCATGGTATGGATTTTATTTGAAATTTGATAATTGAATGTATTGTCCTTATGATTTCTTGACTACTATAGTGTTGGAGTAGTGACTTTATATTTATTAAATTAAATATTATTTTGAAAAGAAAGTGGGTACCATAGTTGGTTTTTCTTATTGTTGCACAAACTGAGAACAACATTTTTCCAAATTGTTTTTATAATTGTATTTTATTCACTAGGATTCTCAATCACATTAATAATGTTTTTAGAACATAAGGATGAAGACATTTAGAACGCTAAGGCTGGAGGAGTCACCTTTTAGTAGTTCTTTTATTATTCTATCATTGGTTAGTATCTAGAGAATCAGTGGACCCTTTATCGCTTCCATTGTGATCTATTTTTAGTTTAGATTTTTTGTTAGTTGAGGCCCTTTTTTAAAGCAATGGATTTATTTAATTAATTATCTTATGTAAGGATTTGATTTAAATTTATATTATGGTATTATTCTATATGAGGGATTCATTTATTACAAAATTATCGTGACACTTTAAATGAGTTTTTATTAAAATAATACTAGTAACGCGAGGTGTTACAAAAAACAAATTGATGTAAAGTGATCAAAAGGTCTTTCATCATTGAAGTTCTTGACAACAAATGCTGAAGTTATCCAATCGGAGTCCTTGACAACAAAGCCTACCTTATTGATTTCATCCTTGTAATGTAGAGAGAGCAGCTACTTCTTGATGATATATACCTTGCAGCATAAGATGTCATAAGAGGGACTGCCCTCATTTATTGGACTCCTTCGTCACACTACTACAGAAAAGGGCTTCAGTAGCGCTTTTTTTTTGTCTTTAGTAGCGCTTCAAAGCACTATCTATTCACCCGCTACTGAAGGTGGGAGAGATTCAATAACGCTTAAAAAAACGTTACTGAAAGTAGGAATAGGTAGCTCTTCCTTGAGAAAGCGCTGTCTAAAGTTGGTAATAAGACAATCTATTACATACTTTAGACAGCGCTTTCTCAAGGAAGCGCTGTCCTAGGTTTGCAATAGATAGCGCTTTCTCAAGGAAGCGCTATCTATTTGTCACTTTAGGCAGTGTTTTTTCAAGAAAGCGCTACATAAAGCGCTATCTATTTGTCACTTTAGGCAGAGCGTTATCTATTTGTCACTTTAGGCAACGTTTTTTCAAGAAAGCGCTACCTATCCCCCTTTTTTTTTCATTATTCACTGTTTTTCTACATTTCCCACCTGCACAACCATCCCTCATCAATTCACAGTAACACTACATTTAGGTACATCACACACAAACACATATATAATGTACAAAGCTTACATACAATATTGGTAAATATATATATATATATATATATATATATATATATATATATATAAACCAAACCAAATATCAAAATCATGCATATATAACCACTTAATTAAGTAATATACTTTAACACAATTCACAGTAACGCTTACACATAACTAATTCTACTATTTAAGTCAATAAACCAAAAGGTCGCTAACCTACACTAGATAATAACCATGCATACTAACAATGTGTACAAGCTAATCAACACACTAGTAATTATAAACAATTTGTGCATGTTGCTCCCATCTTCTGCTTGATCGCACAAAGTCTTTGTTGTCGGCCTGCATAAGATACACATACAGATCACTTGAACATACACACAAGTCTAATAATATAGGAGAGACACTAGCTAGCATAATATTAGAGTATGTCGTACCCTTTAATTGTTGATAAATTTCATAACCACATAACGATTGGCAGACATCCACTTCCGATCCATATTTTTACGATCTACCATAATTATTTTGAGTTTGAACATGAAACGAAGGTTAATGCATGTTTATAGCGATAAAAATAAACATGTCTAATTAAACAACTAAAGGTTTAAATAAAACAAAGGGGAATAACAAGTGGTAAAACGTACCAGAGTGAAGTCGAGAAGCTTGAACAACAGAGAGAGTTGATTGACAGAAATACCTGAGAAAATCCAAAATTGTTAGTTTCTTTATTTCTTCCTAAATGAAATACCAGTATGAATACACTACTACAGACTAAAATCCATCAACTAGTTAAGTTGCAAAATTAATATCTCATTAGATTGTGCTAATGAATATCGATAATTAGGATTTTGTAATGTAGAAATGTAGAAATAGATATAGGATCAAGTGGCTTCACCTCTTCTCTATTTGCTAAAAAAGGTGGATGCCAATTCCTCTCACCTTCTCTTTCCTCATTCAATATTTTATTGCTTCTATGTCTCACTAAAATATTAACATGTGATGTGCCTTTTTCCGCCTACTCAATTTTGTACTAACTATAAACCTTTTCTTTTTGCTTCAATTTTGTCCTTTTCTTCTTTTTTATTATTATTATTACTATAGGAATTGATGCACCAACTTCGCAGTCGTTTCTCAACTATGCCTTCCTGGCAATAATCTATGGGAGTATTGTTCTATACGGGAGGAATGAACTCAAGGTTGTACACAAATAATTAATGCTTCATAATTTATTTTTCTCTTCATTTCATTCTTATACATATTCTCAATAAACCTGTTGTTGGGATGCTGCTAGTAAAGCAAGCAAACCATACAAGCTACCACACTTGCATGACATGTAGGTTTATTGTCATGTATGGTTTTTTAGCATCAGACATGATATTCTTTAACTTCTTGCCTTGCTATACTGATCTGCTCTTTTTAGTTTTACTCTGTTTTCCTTTTACAATTTTATCAAATTCATGTGGTACTACTTATACAGGCAAAATGGTATTATTACATACTTCTTGGATTGGATGATGTCCAAGCAAATTTTCTTGGTAAGTGTTTCTGTTGAAATGAACATATTTGTATTGGGATTGAGATTTCATGAGGAACCTATAGGTACCAAATTTAATTATCCAAATCTAGATTACTTCACTACTATAACCTCAAGTACTCAACCACTAATGAGAAATTATCTTTGCCAATAACATAATTGGACAAAATATAGAGTAATTCCTTAAGCCAATCTGTTCATATCTCACTAGTCAAGAGTATAAGCTTGCAGTTCCTATGAAAGGTTAAGTTACAAAAGAACCATAAAACAGATGGAAGTAATGCTTCCTTAGCAGAAGAATATGGGGTCAGACATCTAATAATAGGCCAAAAAATACGCAGATGAATGCACCAAGTGCCATCAAATTGGAACTAACCATTCACTGCACAGACACCATCCAAAAAACCAGCTATAAAGAACAAGGCATACATATTACATACCCACAAACCAGCTATAATCGTTTGCTGAGGAAACCCAGTTCAAAGAAGAGAAGAAAAGATCCAAACCCACTTAAAGAATTTTAAACAAAAATAAAATTGCAAACTTTAATAACACTTTTGAATGACAACATAAACTTTTTTCATATGACTATGACAACAAATTGGGATTATTAGCAGAAGCACACTGATATGGAATAAAATGTTTCAGGTACCTTAGCATTCAATAGTAAGTTGTATAGAGTGATATCTATAATGCCTTTGCAGCACATGATTAGAGCCAATGCAAAAGAATCCCAGAATTGAATATCAAAGTGAATTTATGGTAAAATGGTTCCTACAAACTTTCCTATATAGCATGCAAGTATGATAGCCTCTACACTTGCAGGCCTTATTCCTGCTAATGAAGGAACACCAGTACTGAGCCCACTAATTGTACAGTAAGCTGGAACAATCAATGTAGAACCAACCACATCAAGCCTTTCTGTAAGAACAGTACCTAAAGGGAGACCATCTGGTAAGATCACACCAAAGATAGTATAGATGCTCATTTGCTATAGGAATTACTAATAGAGAGTCTAGACACAAACAGATTTTACAAGGGGATGTTAACATCAAAGAGTATTATTTTCAGTTTTTCACAACCACATACACCTATAGATTCTTACCATTTCCTAAAGCAAAACTCACTTAATGATTATTTAAAAAAATACCAACAATCCCTCATAGAAAGTAAAATCAGACTGAAACAGGTTCAGAGAGGCTATAGCAGAACAATCTTTGATATTCAAAGGGAAGGTAATTCAGAATTTGAAATCAATTTGGGGTTAGGGTTACAACTTTCAGATTAATTTGGGGGAAAATCAATCTAAGAGTGAATGAGTAAAATATCACTCACCAAACAGAGAAGGAGAAGAGATGGAGTGGATGGTCGCTCGACTTTCTCCGTCACGGCGACGCTGATGGAGACGACGCGGCAACAACGGATGTTGAAGGTTTCTGTAACAACCAAGACTAAAAGAGAAGGGGGTAAGCTTCAAGGAAGGACAAGGAAGACTGAAATGAACATAATAATGGTGGAAACCACCATAAACGGCGGCGAGGAGCGCTTACAGCGGCGGGGCGAAGGGGTTCGACGCAAGACGGCGACCAGACGCGAGCGATGGGTGGCGGCGCAACTGGATAGGCGAACCAGACGCGGTCTTCTCCTCCTTGCGTTGGCGAGCGGCGGCCGGAGCTCCCTAGGTGGTGGGGGGGTTAAGGAGGAGAGAAATGGAGTTGAGAGAGAAATAAGAGGAAAATGGGTTTTCTGTTGAGGAGGAAGGGTTATGAGAGTCGCAGGAGCTAGGGAGAGGGAGATGGTCGCGTGAAATTTTCGAGAGTGCGGTGTGGGAGGAACAATTATTTTTAGGGTAAGGAATATATAGTGCTTCCTTGTAGAGCGCTATCTTAGGTAATGAATAGATAGCGCTTCCTCGAACAAGCACTATCTATTAATCCCAAAAAGATAGCGCTTCCTTAAGTAAGAGCTATCTATTCCTACCAAACAACTTTTAGTAGCGCTTCCTTGGGGAAACGTTGTCTTAGTTTATATCTAAGATAGCGCTTCCTTAAGGAAGTGCTATTAAACGTCTTCCGCCTCTCTTTTAATAGCATTTCAGTCAGAAACGCTATTTAAGATGCGCTATTAAAACCTTTTTCTGTAGTAGTGTCACTTGATAACTCTTAGAAATAAGAGTTATCTATATCCTTTTAGCTAGAACTGTTGTTAAATTTGAGTGTTTAATGTGATAGTTTTGAGTGTTTTTAGCAATTTGGTGAATAGGTGTTAGTATTTTGGTTTTAGATAATTATTCTACTGTTAGGTTGTAAAAATATGCTTATGATGTTTTGCACGTTCTATAGGTAATTGCTATAGCGCACTCAATTTGCTTCTAGGAAATTGCTCCACAACTGTTGCAGCATCTGTGCACCATGATGTCCTTCAGATAAGGACAAAGGACTAGGACACCTTTTTCTCTCTCCTGCTTGATGTGCTCCTATTGGTCAGGCGTGGGCCAGACACGCGCCTAGGGATCCGGATTTCTACATTTTTGCAAATGGGCCAGGGACTAGAATTTAATAATATTAAAGGTTGACCCAAAAAGGATTAAAGAGAATATAATCCTTAGCAACCCTAGGAATGGACACACCTCATTATTCTTGACACAATTCGGAATCCTCTGGCCTAGGGAGCAGCCGCAAGTCATTTCTTCCTCTCCATAGTTCTGCGTTTTCATTTCCCCATTGTAATGAACTTTCTTCCATTTTTATCTTTATTTCTTGGTTTGTATAAGCTTATTATAAGCTAAACTTGCTGTGGCTATGGGTATGTAACCTTGTAATGGATGTTTAGCTGAATTTATGTGAAGTTATGCTGTTGCATTTTCTCTTATCTTGCGTGTACTATTATTTATTTTAGCTTGATCAACTTAAGTAAATATTTAGTTTGCTGAGCTTGGAAAAGCTAAGTAAAGTGGAACTAGTTAAGAGATAAGGATTAAGTCATTAATTGAAAAATTAATAGATGTTGAATGGATTAGGAATAATCATTCAAGTCCTTAAGCTAGATGGAACATGCTTATTAAGAAGAGGGTGTAATTAATATGAATCTAGGAATATAATGCAATTTAATGAACCTTATCTTTTAAGTGTTGGAAAACACAAACTTCATTTCCTGGAGTTCAATGCTGCAGCATACGCAGAGTATGACATAGGCTAAGCAGAAATTACTTGGAGAGCATACCTATAGTTGTCTTCTCATCTTTGATTTCAACACTTCAATCAATCTCTAGGTCTTTAACTTTGTTTCTTTTACGCTATTTTATTATTGAACATTGTCACTACATGATGTATGGCGTAAGTCGACGTGCGACGACGCTCGTGCGAATCCGGCAAGTGTACCGGACTGCAGTCAAGTAATAAAAGATATCGAACCCACAGAGACTGTGTTCCCGAATCGCAATGAATTTCGAATCGATTAAGTTCTGGACTTTTTAGAGAGGGTTTTGAAATTGGTTTTTGAATTGAAAGATAGATGAGCAGAGAACAATTAAAACAGAAAACAATTGTTTGTGGGGTTTTTGATTTAAAACGGATTCCTAGGGATTTGGGTTACCTTTGAGGCTGTTTATGTTGCTAACAGATTTACCTTTGTTGATTACTGAAATTGCCTTGAAGGCGAGTTTATCCTCTGATAGCTTAAGCTCCCTCTCGGGTTACAAAAGCCGTGCCCAATTGACCCGACCCCTACTCTCGTGGTAGTCGATCCCAGATTGGACCCTTTGCGTTCCGTGACAACTCGTTGCTCCTCGAGGGACGGCTTCTAACTCTCGTGATTTCAGTCCCAAGTCTGACTTCTATAGGTCCGACACCTAGGTTCACCGCTAGGTTCCTCCCTATAATGTCTCGGTCATGCAAATAACCTAAGTTCACCGCTAGGTTCCTCCTTGGATCATTCACATCTCACAAACTAGTGGCTGCCGGGCTTTACGAGTGAATCACCCTAGAGATCCTAAGTTCACCGTTGGGTTCCTCCTTAGAACGTCTATGTCACGTAAATAAACGGTTGCCGAAATTTATGAGTGATTAACACACTAGAAATCAGATCTAAAACAATTCGTAATTAACAAAGATTTTACATCGAATTTACATCATAAACAAACCTTGGGCAGAGCCCTAATCCCTAGAAACTAAGCCACTACTCCAGTCTTGCCATGGAGATGACAAGCTGGGTTGACAACATAATAAAAATCAGAAAAGAGAAGAGAGGAGGAGAAGAGAAGAGATCCTAAATCTATGCCTAGAGTAGTAGCCCCCAATATGTTGATTGCCCTCCTATCATCCCTGTATCTGATGCCTTGGTCCATATTTATAGAAATGGGGAAGTTAGAGTCCCAAACCAACTCAAAATCTGATCTATTTCGGTTTCTTCAGGTCCAAGTAATGCGCGTCACGGCCGTGATGGCCATCACGGCCTGGCCGTGACGGTCTCTGCCTCTGGCACCTTTGGAAAGTCCGGTTTCTCGCGGGGCGAGAATGTGCTCGCGTCGCGAGCCCTCTGTTTCATGGCCGTGAAGAATTTCATGGCAGGGCCGTGATGTGCTCTGACTTTTGGTGGTTTTGGGTCACGGCCGTGATGGCTATCACGGCCAGGCCGTGATGACTCGACTTGACCTTTCTTCTTTTTCAGTTTTGCTCGATCATGGCCGTGATGGGCATCACGGCTAGGCCGTGATGGGCTCTGTTTGGCTCATTTTCTTCAGTTTTAAAGCTCCATCTTCATCCAAACTTCATCATGGTTGATCTTGAGCAATTTACCCTTTATATCTGCAAAACAACACACGAAAACCGCCTTACCCGTTCCAAAGGAAAATTAACCTAAAATCTAATAAAAATATGCCTAAACTACATGAAAATGCATGCAAAATGATAGACAAAGATGATGTGGAATCACACTCATCAAATCACCCCAAGCTTAAAACTTTGCTTTTCCTCAAGCAATTACTCAGGCCATAAGATATAAATCTTTCAAAGCATGGATAGTGAACTAAGAACCCTAGAAGCTAATCCAAGTGATAAGCATATTCAATAAGCATTTAAGAGATAATCAATTTCTAGTCCAATTAGAAGCTTAGGTTTTTTTTCAAGTTCATGTCCTCACTGATTTGGGCACTCATCTCACCTCACTCAAGTGTTTTAGGGTTTATGACAATTCACTCCATTTCCTCAAGTAAAGTATTTTACCATAGGCTTGACTTTTAACCAAATCTCTACTTTATTTAAGAAAACACTTAAGAATCAAGAGGTCTTTTCCTTTGGTTGTAATGTGACCATGGGATTTATTGTTAGGTGGGAAAATCAAAGAAAGGGAATTTTCAAGAAGGCTAGATAGATTATCAAACATTACAAAGTATGACACCTTCTAAAATACCTTTTGGGGGCTTTGATTTACTTTTTCCACCTTTCTTCCTTCTATTATATTTTTTTTCTTCTTTTTTTTTTCTTTTCATTTCTCACTTTCTTTGTCATCCCCTTCTTCATTTTTTTTTTCTGTTTATTTCATTTTTACTTGTTTGGAGAAGGGGAGCTTTTTAGCTCAAGAGAAATATTTTCATCCCATTCTTTTTCCAACTACCATTTTGCCCTTTTTGTAATACTTTAAAAGGTGCCATACCAAACATTATTTATCAAATTAATTCATGGTACCAAGAAAAGTATTTTTTTCTTTAGGCTCAAAATTGGGCAACTAAGGGGTAGCATTTATCATTCAAAGCTCGGGAGGCCGGAAAAATACCTAGTGCCTCAATCATTTCCAAAAATGTTTTCAAAAATTTTTAAGTTTTGAAATGGTTTCAAGTCAAGTTCTAGAAAACACAGTCTATGAGGAATTAAATCACTCTATCACAAGAAATGGGGTAGATTTAGTGAATACCCCTTTTGGCTCAAAATCTTACATTTAGTAGTTCAAAAATCAGTGAGGTACACAAGTCAAAGGAACCACATGCTAATTATCAACTATCAAATGACTATCTCAAGAAATTTCATTTTTAGCCATATCACAAGAATAATGAAAAATTGGGTTCAAAATTCACTATCTCAATTCATTTGGCTCCAAGTTCTTACAATCGGATGCATGTTCTAAGTGAGGGGAAATCTAGAGAATGTGATCATACCAATCTATGCCTATGTGAATGCAATATGAATGCAACAATGCAAATGCAAAAATAAATACCCCTACCCCAAGCTTGATAACTTACATTGTCTCCAATGTAAATAATCAAGTCGGAGAGAGGAGAAAAATTGGAACAACTTACCGAGTCGGTAGCGGGTGTTGGCTTCACATTCCAGTCAAAATTTGGGTAGAAATTTTATCACGGCCGTGAGGCTCATCACGGCTAGGCCGTGATCGTTTCTGGTCCTCAGGAGTTGCCCTGTCACGGCCGTGATCTACATCACGGCTAGGCCGTGATGCTCTCTGACCTCGGCATCCTACTCATCACGCCAGTGATGGTTGTCACGGCTAGGCCGTGATCCTTTCTGTGCTCTTGTTTAGTTCATCACGGCCGTGACCACTGTCACGGCCGGGGCGTGATGGCCTCTGACTTTATCTTTTTCATTGCTCTTCTTCTCTTTCTCAACCTGAAAACACTAGACAAACCTATTAATAATATCTTTGCCTCTTGATCTTCTCAAATTATTCAAGAGGTTAATTCAAAAACAAAAGGAAAAAGGGAAAGAAAAACTTGGGTTGCCTCCCAAGAAGCGCTTATTTATGGTCTTAAGCTTGACCATACTTCCTCAAGTCAACCGGGGTCGGCTGGGCGTAGAAGTGCAGGAACACTTCTTTTCCATGGAGCTCCTTCAAATAGCCGTTTCTGCTCATACGGCCAGTAACGCTTCCGCTTTGCTCTTTTCTCTCGGAGCTTCCTAGCCTTCCTTCCTCCCGACGGAAGTATTGTTTCTGCATGGACAGCAATTCCAACTTCACCACTGGGTGCATCTCCAACCATGCATATCTTTGGGGTTGCTTCCATGCTAAGTTCTTTCTCTACCGCTGGAGACGTTACATCAATTCTGCACACATGGCTCTCAAAAGGAGGGTTGTTACAAGAGTTAGTCAACTGAAAATTTACCCTACCTTCCTCTACATTTAGAGAGAGTTTGCCATTCCTTACGTCTATTAATGCTCCAGCGGTTGCCAAGAATGGCCTTCCTAAAATGATGGGGAATTTAGAATTCCCTTTCATGTCCAATACCAGGAAGTCGGTAGGGATGAGAATTTTCCCTACCTTTACAGGAACATTCTCTAGTATGCCTAGAGGAGTCCTAGTTGAGCCATCCGCAATTTGTAAGGGGAATTTGAATGGTCTCAACTCTTTGCTTCCCAACCTTTCCATGATAGTGAGGGACATCAAGCTCGTGCTAGCCCCTAGGTCACATAAGGCTTGGTCAACTTGCAGTTGTTCGATCGAGCAAGCGATGGAGAAACTACCTGGGTCTTTCAGTTTAGTAGGCATTTTAGTCTCTACATCTACTTGCTTTTTCCCGACCAACCTTTGTGGGAAAGGTATCGGGGTTGGTACGGTGGTGGAGGGACATATTTCTGTTCGACTCTTCCTTTTCGCTCGTGTCCTCCTCCTCCGTTCCACGTCCATTTCAGCTACCCCCACCCCAAGCTTATCATCCCTCAAGTGTATGACATTGCAATGCTCATTGGGATTTGCTTGGGTTGCCCCGGAATGGACCCTTAGGTCTCGAGCACGTGATGGCTTGTTGGGCAATCTGGGTTTCTAGCATCTTGTTATGAGTTGCTAAGTTGTCTACCTTAGATGCTAGATCCTTTATTGCCTCACTCACTGCCCTTCCTTGTTGTCTAAACTCCTCATTCTGTTTTGTCTGAGTTTCGACAAAACTTTCAAATAAAGTCTCGAGTTTAGATCTCTGTGCACGAGGGTACCCCTGTCTTTGTTCTCTTATTACCTTGACCTTCTTGGAGCTCATGATTAAGCGTGTTGCTGTAGTTGCCGTAGGAGAGGTAAGGGTTGTTCCTTCTTTGGTTGTAGGGATTTGGGGGAGCATAGTTGGGCAACTTCGGGTTCGTATCATAGTAGTTGTTACAAGAATTCACTTGCTCTCCCGAAGCGCCGGATCCATGTGGGCATCCCATCATGTCATGTCCCTGCATTCCACAAATCTCACAAACAAGGTTAGTAGCACCTAATGCACTCACATTAGCTCTTTCCAAACTCGATCAAAACGTTTATTAAGTGAGTCTATCTTTGACATAATAAGATCTGTGCTATTTACCTCAAACTTACCCCCCGAAATCTTGTTCGGGTTATTACCTCTTTCGGATCCCCATTGGTGGTAGTTGGTGGCGACATTCTCGATGATGTTGAATGCCTCAGTGAGAGGCCTATTCATAAACGCTCCACCGGCTGCAGAATCTAGTGACACCTTCGAAGAGTAGTCTAATCCGTTATAGAAGGTGTGCACTATTAACCACCTCTCGAGTCCGTGATGTGGGCACGAATCAATAAGTCCCTTGTATCGATCCCAAGCTTCCGATAATGATTCTCCGTCTTTTTGGAAGAAGCCGGTGATCTGGGTTCTTATGTAGGCCGTCTTGGATGGAGGGAAGAATTTCTCCAAGAACGCCTGCTCCAATTGGTCCCAAGTGGTCAAAGTGTTAGCGGGAATTTGCTTAAGCCAGGCCTTCGCCTTTCCAGTGAGAGATGAGGGGAACAGTCTCAAACGCACAACATCGACTGAGGCTCCATGAATCCGGATTGCGTCGGTGAACTCTAAGAATGTTTCTATGTGATCGGTTGGGTCCTCCGAAGGCAATCCTCCGAATTGATGTTGCCTAATCATGTTGATTAGCATGGGCGGTATGGTATAGTTTTCCGCCTCAATCTCTGGCCTTGCAATCCCAGTTCGCAAGCCTCTCGCATTTGGGGCTACGTAGTCCTTCAAAGGCTTTGTATCCGGTTGATTCGCCATGAGTGGAATGGGACTCAACCTTTCTCCCTCTCTTTGTAGTCTTCTACGTCGGTGGAAGGTCCCCTCGATCTCTGGATCAATCTCACTAAGGCTCCCAAGACTTAGAGATCTTTGCATATAACACACAGAGAGATGGATACAATAGAAGGAAAAGAATTATTTTTTTTTTTTGATTTTTTTTTTTAATTTTTAAATTTCAGAATTAAAATTCAAATAGAAATAAAAGGGTCCAGAAAAATCAATTCAAAATCTAATTGAAATTCGAAAAGGCACAGTCCCCGGCAACGGCGCCAAAAACTTGATGTATGGCGTAAGTCGACGTGCGACGACGCTCGTGCGAATCCGGCAAGTGTACCGGACTGCCGTCAAGTAATAAAAGATATCGAACCCACAGAGACTGTGTTCCCGAATCGCAATGAATTTCGAATCGATTAAGTTCTGGACTTTTTAGAGAGGGTTTTGAAATTGGTTTTTGAATTGAAAGATAGATGAGCAGAGAACAATTAAAACAGAAAACAATTGTTTGTGGGGTTTTTGATTTAAAACGGATTCCTAGGGATTTGGGTTACCTTTGAGGCTGTTTATGTTGCTAACAGATTTACCTTTGTTGATTACCGAAATTGCCTTGAAGGCGAGTTTATCCTCTGATAGCTTAAGCTCCCTCTCGGGTTACAAAAGCCGTGCCCAATTGACCCGACCCCTACTCTCGTGGTAGTCGATCCCAGATTGGACCCTTTGCGTTACGTGACAACTCGTTGCTCCTCGAGGGACGGCTTCTAACTCTCGTGATTTCAGTCCCAAGTCTGACTTCTATAGGTCCGACACCTAGGTTCACCGCTAGGTTCCTCCCTATAATGTCTCGGTCATGCAAATAACCTAAGTTCACCGCTAGGTTCCTCCTTGGATCATTCACATCTCACAAACTAGTGGCTGCCGGGCTTTACGAGTGAATCACCCTAGAGATCCTAAGTTCACCGTTGGGTTCCTCCTTAGAACGTCTATGTCACGTAAATAAACGGTTGCCGAAATTTATGAGTGATTAACACACTAGAAATCAGATCTAAAACAATTCGTAATTAACAAAGATTTTACATCGAATTTACATCATAAACAAACCTCGGGCAGAGCCCTAATCCCTAGAAACTAAGCCACTACTCCAGTCTTGCCATGGAGATGACAAGCTGGGTTGACAACATAATAAAAATCAGAAAAGAGAAGAGAGGAGGAGAAGAGAAGAGATCCTAAATCTATGCCTAGAGTAGTAGCCCCCAATATGTTGATTGCCCTCCTATCATCCCCCAGATCTGATGCCTTGGTCCATATTTATAGAAATGGGGAAGTTAGAGTCCCAAACCAACTCAAAATCTGATCTATTTCGGTTTCTTCAGGTCCAAGTAATGCGCGTCACGGCCGTGATGGCCATCACGGCCTGGCCGTGACGGTCTCTGCCTCTGGCACCTTTGGAAAGTCCGGTTTCTCGCGGGGCGAGAATGTGCTCGCGTCGCGAGCCCTCTGTTTCATGGCCGTGAAGAATTTCATGGCAGGGCCGTGATGTGCTCTGACTTTTGGTGGTTTTGGGTCACGGCCGTGATGGCTATCACGGCCAGCCGTGACGCACTCGACTTCACCTTTCTTCTTTTTCAGTTTTGCTCGATCATGGCCGTGATGGGCATCACGGCTAGGCCGTGATGGGCTCTGTTTGGCTCATTTTCTTCAGTTTTAAAGCTCCATCTTCATCCAAACTTCATCATGGTTGATCTTGAGCAATTTACCCTTTATATCTGCAAAACAACACACGAAAACCGCCTTACCCGTTCCAAAGGAAAATTAACCTAAAATCTAATAAAAATATGCCTAAACTACATGAAAATGCATGCAAAATGATAGACAAAGATGATGTGGAATCACACTCATCACTACACACTATTTTTGTCATCATTAATCTTAACTATTGAGAACAATTAATCTGAAATTTGGGTGTTGCTATACCATTGTAATCCTCGTGGGAACGATCTTATTTACTCTTTACTACTTGATGTGATTGTGTATACTTGCACAAACTTAAGACGCATGTTTTTAAGGCAACATCACTCATATCTTCTTGTTGTCTGTCATGACATTTAGGAGAGACTGCTTTCTCCTGGATTATAGTGTGACTCTTAAGTCAAAAGACAACTCCGGAAATATGAAGAACACATAGAAGAATGAAAGTTAATGAAATTTTTAGTGTTGGATAAGAACACGGAGTAGACTTATTTATCAGAGAAACTAACTCATTGTTTAGTTGCGTTTTCAATAGCTATTAAGGTAGACTTGATTATAGATAGTTTTCAATGCGTTAAAGGTTGAATATGGAGTTATTTGTGGAGAGAGTTTATTGTATGTCCACGAGGTGTGTCAACTAACGTGCAAAGAGCTGGTCACCTAGAAGGTTTTATTTTAATACGAGAGGAAGATAGCATTTCATCTAGCAAAGGTTATGATAGTTAAAACTTTAATAGTGATATTTTGAAGAACGGCTTTTAAAGGTATATAATAAGATAACATTTCTCCGTAAATCACTATTAATACTTGATCCTAGTTTTTTAAAATAATGCGTCAGGGGAAACGTTATTAAAGGTATATCATTTAATAGTGTTTTTTTTTTTTGGTGAAGTTCTATTAATACTTCCAAATATTTTTTTTAAAATTATTTCCTTCCAAAATCAATATTAACTGTGCATTTTATAAAGTCGAATATGACATTATGTTGATATGTAAACTTTATTATTTTTCTCATAAATTTTAATAAATTAAATATTAACAAATTAGACAATTTATAATATATCACGTTAAATTATAATTTCACACATATTTAAACATTGAATTAATAAATGACAATTAAATACATATTAAATTTCGTAAAAACATATTGCCGAAGTTACTAACTAGTTACATATTACTCGGTCAAAAAAAAAAAACTAGTTACTTATTATATTAATTTAATTTGTATATCTTGTATATTAGGTTTTGAATATATAATGTTATTTCATGTGCAATTTTGGTATACTTCAAATTAGGGGTGGACAGTGGACAAAGGTCGGTTTCGAGCCAAAAAATCTAGAACCAACCCAAACCGAGTAGCTTATTATATAGCCTGTCTTCGTTTGTTTGGGGCACGGTTAGGTCGGGTGGCGGGTGTGGCAGTTGGCAGGCGGGTTGGCGAGTTTCATCAGAAAGAAAAAATGTCAAAAAAAAGTAGCAAACCAATGATAAACACAAAAGCTTCAGATCTGCAAATAAGAATTTTTTTTTATAGAAATCCAGAACACCAAACAAAGTAACAAACCCTTGTTAAAGAAGTAGAAACCCAAACCCAGAAACAAGATCTTCAACCAAAACCCAGAAATAAAAAGTGTCAAACCCAGATCTAGCAGATCCGAGTGCGCAGAACAGAGGTGGGCTTCTTCTCCATTGGTGGCGACACGATGGTGGTAGCTATTGGTTTTGCACGATGGTCCAAGAGGCGGTCGTCGGTGGTTGATGGTGTAGAACGACAAAGAATAAGAGAGATGACAAAGAGCGGCGGAGCGTCAGTGGGAGCGACAACTGTTCTAAGGTTCAGATCTGACCAGAGGCGGTGCTGGCAGAGAGAGGGAGGGAGGGGGAGAGAGAGTGTGTGTGTGTGTAGGGTTTTCAAAGATGAGATGAGATGAGGAGAAGAACTTCTTGATGGGAAAGAGAAGAATCTAGGGTCTGAACTCTAAAGAAGTGTAATGGGTTAAGTGTCTAATGACTACTGATTTGTGTAGTGGGTACTGTGTAAGAAGGGATAGGTTTATTGTGCAATGTGTTCTTGTGCAGTGTGTATTATTATTGGAATAGCTTATTTAAGCTCCTTTTGATTTATCTGATGACATAAGCTCTTATGTAGTGTGTTTGGCAGAGCTTATAAAAATAACTTATGACATCCCATAAGGAGTTTTTGACTTATTTTCATAAGTCACTGGGAGAAGCTTATGGAATTATCATAAGAGCTTATGCACTAAACACCCACTCCATGTTTTTCACTATTTGAATCCTCTCATGCCCCTTTCTTTCTTTTTCTTTCTTTAAGCGCTTATGGCATAAGCTCTCATGCGATAAGGTCTTATATGATAAGCTCTTAATTAAGTTGTTTACCCAAACGCACCCTAAATGGACTGAGCTGCTTGGGGCCAACGAAAATAGATGAAAAATGTGCATATGATTTATGTCTTCGATCGGATCGAATTTCAGCGAAAAAATTATCACAGACCCGCACCCAACCGCAAATACTCATCTAAAACCAAGTTTTTCACCCGTTGACCCGACCCACCAACACACTTATTTTTTCGGTTTCTTCGTGATCGGGCCGGGTCTCGGTTTGTTGTCTGGCCTTACTTCAAATATAGTTCATCATGTTGAGGAGATATAATTACTTTTGGAATAATGGACCCATTTGGATAGACTTTAGAAAAAAAAAAAAGGCTTTTATGATATAAATTGTTGTCTATTAAAACAAATTTTATAACACATGATCAATTATTAATACCTTTCTCTTGCATCTCTTTTTTTAGTTAAAAATTGTAGCATCTTAAAAAATGCTTTTTTATACTGCTTTTTATTTTTTAAATTCATCCAAACATTCATATTTTTTAAAATATATATATATTTCTATTTTAAAAAATAGTAGTTTTTCTATAAAAAAAAAACAAGAAGAAGATTCCATCCAAATGGACTCATAATCGTGTAGAATCACTAAGAGTTACCTTTGCAATTACTTTTGAGTGTGAATGTGAGTTCATCATGTAGGATCACGTCACTCTACGCTTAGGGTTCCATCTCCTAATTCTTTTCTTCAGATTTAAGATATTACTAACCAATGTTATAAGGATATTGATTAAAAAAGTATAAAATAGAAATTTTATATTGAAAAAAAACAGCTTTTATACTTTTAAGGTATTTTTTTTGGTGAATTCTTCCATACCCCTCTGAGTTGGGGCCAGATTTACCCAACTCATGTGGACCAATGAGGTTCTGCCAACCAGGTCCAGATCATTTAAAATGATTCACCTCTTCAAAGGCTTGGTCAAACCTCACTAGGGCATTTCTGCAAAAATCATAAACACTGATATGTGAAGTTGCCCTCATGTCCTTCGTTCATCCCTTCTTTGCAAAATTAGAACACCAGCTAAATCAGAGTAAATAGCCAAAATGGTCCCTGAAACTGTGAGATCGTGTCAATTTGGTCCCTCAAATTAACGAAATTTCAAAAAGGTCCCTGAAACTGTCAAACGTTGATCAAGTTAGTCCCTCCGTTAGGCAGGGTTACTTGATGTCGTTAACGGCGCTTACGTGGCATATTAAGTGACCATGTGGCTTGACAGTTGTACCACAGTTTCAGGGACTAAAATGATTCAGGGACCAAATTGACACTCAATTTTTTTTTCTAAAAACCTATCGTTCATCTTCTTCTTTCTTCGGTTGTCTTCTTCCTTCTCCTTTCTCAAACGTACACATTTCTTTCAAACTCACAATAGCGACTCACCCACATCGTGTCTATCTTTCTCCTTTCTTTCATCTACCACAATCAATTTACCTTCTTCTTTCCCTGATCTACCTTTTTCTCCCCCACCCACACACAAAGGAAACCCCATGGTCTCTATGCCCCCTTCTCTCAAGCTCTCAAATGATGTCCCTTTCTTGTTCTCAACACCCCCATGCGAGCCAGTCGAGCGGTGCAAGCTGGTGAAGGAGCACCCAGGAAAGCGGTGCGAGCCGGCAGAGGCGCAACCAGGTGAGCGGTGCAAGCCGGCGGAGGTACGGCCAGGCGAGCGGTGCGAGCCAGCAGAGGTACAACAACCCAGATCTCCTTCATCTCAGTCTTATCTCCCTCTCCGATCTTTGATCTCCCTTTCTCCGGCTAGCAACAACCCAGATTGGGGAGCTTTCTCTCTTTCCCTCTTCGACCTCCCTTTCTCCGGCCAGCAACAACCCGTTCCGATGACTTGCATGTAAATGGATCTGTGATTTTGGTCATTTCTTACATTTGGAATTGTGATTTTTGTGATCTATTGGATCTGTTATTTTTGTTTTATTTTTGAAAAATATGGGATCTGTAATTTATACTTGTCTCCCTTTCTTCATCTTTGCTTCTGGTATATCTCCCTTTCTTCATCTTTGCTTCTGGTATATACTATTTTCCCTCTTTTTTCTTGGTTAATATGTGTTTTCTGGTTGAGATGCAAGTAAAATTAATTTTGAGTGTTAAGCAATCCTTCCTTATATAAGGAACGGTGCTTAATTTTAAGCAACTCCAAGTTTAAGCAATCATCACGTAGGATTCCTCTGATGCAGAAACTTATAAGCAACGGAGAAGGAAGAAGACAGTCGAAGGAAGAAGACAGCCGAAGGAAGAAGAAGATGAATGATAGGTTTTTAGAAAAAAAAATGAGTGTCAATTTGGTCCCTGAATCATTTTAGTCCCTGAAATTTAGTGTCAGATTGGTCCCCAAAACTGTGGTACAGCTGTCAAGCCACATGGTCACTTAACGTGTCACGTAAGCGTCGTTAACGGCGTCAAGTAACCCTGCCTAACGGAGGGACTAACTTGATCAACGTTTGACAGTTTCAGGGACCTTTTTGAAATTTCGTTAATTTGAGGGACCAAATTGACACGATCTCACAGTTTCAGGGACCATTTTGGCTATTTACTCGCTAAATCACGTACTCCAAACCCAACCTAAAACCTAAACATTCATCTGCATCATTGAGCAACAATGGTTTGGTTTCGACGGCCTCACCCACACCTTGCCCACCGCCACCACTGTTCGACGGCGGCGTCCAAAACGCAGACCACTGCCACCCTTATTTCCCCCTTTGATTCCAAGTGAACGCGAGTCAGTAACAAATGAACGAATGGGGACTACCGGAGGTGGAAGGCGAGAAGTGGGAGGAAACACTGTCACAAGACGAGGGCGCATTTAAATCAACATCCAAAACAAGGGGGAAGGAATGGCACCGTCCGAAAACACGAGGGAAGGAAGGACCGTAATGCCGCAAACACGGGGAAAAAGGGTTGCCACCGATCGGGTTGTGGATCGCGCCAGAGAACTTCGATGTGGCAGTGGACAAGGTGCGGGGTTCAAGTTCTGGGTAACTTTTAGGTTGGAGATTGAGGCTATGGTGAAGGAGGGGCAGCCGTCGAAACTAAGGGGGGAGGAAGGGCCGCCGCCGACTGGGTTGTTGAACGCCGGCGAACAGGGGTGGTGTGGGTGTTGATGCTTGGTACTTTGGTGTGGGTATGATGATGATGATGCGTTTAGGTTTAGGATTTTGCTGAGTTTCTGATTTTGCTAAGAAGGGATGAATGAAGGACAGAAGGGGAAAATCACATATCAGTGTAAATTATTTTTGCAAATATACCCTTAATGAGGTTTGATCAAGCCTTTGAAGAGGTGGACCATTTTAAATGAGCTGGACCTGGTTAGCAGCACCTCATTGGTCCACATGAGCTGGGTAAATCTGACCCCAATTTCAAGGGTATGGAAGAATTCACTTATTTTTATAGGCAAGTGTTAGTATATGAATTGTTATATTAGTTTTTGTTTCATTTGTCAAGGTTTTAACCATCAACTTTCAACTCTTTATACCTTTAACTCAAACCAGATGAGTAAACCTCCAACGACAAAAACACACCACACCATTAAGGTATTGAATACATAACTTGGAACACAAAATTTTTATCTTTGATACCTTAATCAATTATCTTATGACATTGGTTAGTATTTCCCGACATTTAGGGCTCGTTTGGTGGTCAGGATAAGAGAGACAGGATATGATAAGCTATCATATACTGTCTCAAACTATTGTTTGGTGAGCCAGCAGGATGGGATAAACCAATCCTGTCTCCTATCCTATCATGTCCATTTATTTAAAATTTTATCCCGAGGGGAGTCAAGTTAGAACTCGACAGGATAGGATAAGGTGATTTAAAGTATAATAAAGTATAAAAAAAATTATACATAAAATAATTAAAGTATAATAAATTATAATATGGTTACCGAAAAAGGTATAATAAAACATAAAATAATAAAATATTAATAATTAATTTTAAAAATTATTATTTCTTCTCATGAGGCTAATTTTGTTACTTTATATTATTTTTAAAAACTGAAAAATAAATAAAAATATTCTAATAATTTAATTATATGTAAAGTAAAAACTAAAAATGAATATTTAAAATTTATGCTAAAATTACAATGTTATCCAGTTGGTTATCCTGGTGACACCAAACGCGTCGGATAGGATAACAAACTTTATCCCCGCTCATATCCTATCCTACTCCTATCATGCTCCCTTATCCTATCCGCCCCTATCCTATCCTGACCACCAAACGAGCCCTTAATTCTTTATTTTCTTTCTGTACACATATAGTAATCTTCATATAATGTAAAATTGTTTCGAAATGGATCAAGGCAGGATTCATGTGTCATGACGTGACTATATTAACTTTTTATCAGAGTTTTAACTTTGAAGTTTCATCATCTTGAATATGCAATGACAACTCCTCCTTAACGCATTTCATATATCCCAATCCCCATAGTTGAGCTTCAATGTGGGCCACATAGAAACGGGTTAGTTGGATTATAAATTTACAATTCAATTCGATGCCTCGACATTTATGTGCTTATTGCTGATTCACTAAGAAGAAAGAATATATACTTTGGGATTAAAATGAAATGTTTGCTAAATTCCAAAGTTTCTTTGTTCAAAATTCCAAACCAGGAATACAAGCAATACTCTCTTCTCAAAATTTCAGAAGGAAAACTCTATAAGACTGAACAACACTACAGCAACAAAAATATGTCATTGTCTCTACAGATACTGCGATATGATGAGTTTCTATTATGGTATCTCAGGTTTGGCACACTTGTTTGGCGTCTTGACCATTATCCTCTTGCTTGTTTGGTTGTTGCATTACCGCGAGGGGATTAACTATGATTCGGACAATGGATATCGTGTCTTCAATGTAAAACTATTAATTTCCTATGTTTTTTTTATTTTATTTTATTTTATTTGATGTTACATGTTATTATTACATATATAGCAACCACATGATTTAAAACTCAAGTGTATCTCACTATGTGCTGCAGGTTCATCCTTTAATGATGTTCTTGGGGTTTATTTTCCTTGCTGGTGAAGGTATCAATCAAGCTTCATTCCCCTTCTGTCGTAGAGCTATATCTTACTAGGATACTGGTTATCTTCTTACCATATATATCATCTATGCGAATGCAAAATTAGTACTTCAATTTAAATTGATTTTGTCCAACTAAGTTCTCTACAAAACAATAAAAATCTTCCATCTCATTTTGCTCACTTTCTCCATCCCCATCGATAGGGCCGCCCACCATCTATTTACGCCTAAGACAAATTCTGGGATGAGACATTTTTAAAACTAATAATAATATTTTATTAAAATTATTATAATTTTTATTTAAAATTTATATTTTGGTTTTTTGAGATGCAAAATCATTTATTAAATTACTATATAGTAGTAACTACTAAGTAAGTAAGAAAAATCTTTTAAAAAAAACTACCTAACTATATAGTAATTACTAACTAGCAAGTAAAATTTTTTGAGGCCTAAAGCTCTTGCTTGGGTGGCTTGCACATAGGGCTGGCAGTGCCCATCGATGATAATTGATTGGTGTGTCACACAAGAACAACATTTTTTAGGACAGAAGATTTGTTTTCCTACAAAACATGTGGTTGTCTTCAACAATAATATACTTTCTCCAATCCACAATATAAAAATAAATGGGTCCATTTTTTTGTCTAGAATAAAAGAAACATACAACAATTTTAACACTTATTAAATATTAATTTCTAATATTACCCTTATTAATTACTCATCACATTAATTATAGGACAATAGAATATTAATTAAAATTTGAATGGGTGTTTTTGGAAAATTATATGAGTATTAATTACAATTACCTCATTCCAATGCATTTCCTTAGTTTGTGTATTTTAGGGTTTTGTTTCTTATATTGTGAACCGGAGGGAGTAATTTTGTGTTGAATGCAAACACCATGGTTTTAAGTTGTTGTTACATAGTACTACATCTGGATTCAATTATAAACAAAAAAACACATATATTTTTTGGACTCAAATATAAGCAAAATCCAACAAACTTAATTCTATTTAATGTAAGCATTCCAAAAATCAAGAAAATTAACTAATCAAATCAATTCTCCATTTACTTTTCCAAGAGCATTGTATATTCCCAAGACAATTAAAGGGTAGTTTAATAATTATAATTCATTTTTTTTACATAAATCAAGACAATTAGACTAATCGTAGAAAATTAAAATTATTATAACTGCGATCATAGTTGCAGAAACTATCAAAATCACAAAATTAATGAAATTATAGTTGTAGATCACTATTTAAAACCATTACAAACACATATACCGTGTCGCGACCATCCCGTCCGGAAGCCGCGAAAAGAAGTGGAAAACAAAGGAGTTGCACTAATATTTTATTTGGGAAAAACATTGGAAAAATAATTTATTTTAAGGAAACTGGTCTTAAAAAAAGATAGAGATTTGAGTTCGGGAGTCGCTTACGAGTATGGAAGATGTTAGAATCCTACATCGCCCGTTTAAAAAAACGGTACCTCAAGTTAGTTGTGCAAAAATTTGAATAACCTTTGAAAATATTTATTTTACCCCACTTTTTAAAATTAAAAAAAAAAAGATGTACAAAACAAATAAGAAAGATAAATATTGGCTTGACAGAATAATTGATTCTACTCCTACGTATTCCCGGGTGCGGTGGGAAACTCAAAGCCACGTAATTCTTGTAGAAAATGTTTGATTGGTTGATTGATTTTAATTTTTAAATTTTATTTTATTTTCTGCAAATGATTTTAAAAATATATTTTATTTCAAAAATAATTCACTCTTGCACAAGGTTCAAGATAGCGATGCTATACGATAAACCCTTACAATTCATACGCCACTTGAGGATGGGAAATCATACATCAACGTCGTAGATTGTTGCATGAATCCAAAAGATTTTATTTTATAAAAAAATATTGTCAAAATTTGTTAAAAGAGCAAATTGAAAATATTTTACTATTTTAAAAAAGATAATTCATTCCTGCATAGGGTTAAAGATAGTCAAGATACGATGAACCCTTACAATTCATATGACACTTGAGGATGAAAAAATTCATACATCAGTATCATAGATTGTTGCGTGAACTCAAAATATATTTTTATAAAATTAAATCGGATAAAATTCTGTTAAAGGTGTAAATTGAAGACATTTATTATTTTTTACAAAAGGGAATTCACTCTCGCACGGGGTTAAAGATAGCAAAGTTATAAGATGAACCCTTACAATTCATACGACACTCGAGGATGAAAAAAAAATTCATACACCAATGTCATAGATTGTTACGTAAACTCGAAAGATAATTTTTATTCAAGGAATTTTTATTTTTGAAAGAAAGAGACAAAATGACTTTTTAAGTTACCTACTCATTAAACCCAACCCAAAACAGATTTGTCCCAAATCAGTAAACCCAAATAAAAATAAAAATAAACTGAAAATAAAAAGACCACATCTTAAACCCAAAGCACAGAACACTTATAAAATAAAAAATTAAATCCAAGCATGACAGAAAAAGCTCAAAACGTTTTTTTTTTTTTACAGAAACTTCTCCTTTTTTTAATTTAGATCCATTAGGCAAAAAAAATGAAAAGGCCCACTCACCTGTCCTAAAAGACTAAGCCCACAATAATAAAAAACTTAAGAAAAAGGAAAAAGGAAAACAAGATAGCCTCGGTGAGAAGCCCCATCCGGACCCACTTAATAACATAGTGATGATAAATGGTAAAAAAGTCAGAAAGAAAAAAAAAAGCAAAGTTCAGAAGGAAGCTTCCATCTTCCTCATTTACCAGCGCACAGAGGAGAGCAAACAGGGGTCTGGGCGTGAGAGGCGGAGACGAAGGTCGGCGACGACACGGACGGCGGCGAGCCGTACGGTACTTGGCGGATCTGCATCTGGATTTGCGGTTGGCGTCAAGGTGGTGCGGGGCGGAGGAAGGAAACAGATCTGGTGGAGCAGCGATGGCGGAACGCGGTGTTGGGCAGAGACGTGGTTTTGATCGGCGGCTATCGGGGAAATTGGACCGGGGTGGCTGCTCGGATGCGTCTGGAGATGAGGACGGAGCAAGCGGTGGTGAGTAGTGCGGTACTGGGCGGCGATGATCCGGTTCGGTGGGGATGGAAGCTACACAGGACCTCAGGGACGGCGGCGAGGAGTCGGGGGGTGAGCAGCGGCAATGATCAGAGTCACGGAGGAACACAGATGCACGAGACTGAAGCGGGTAAGCGTGGCTGTGTCACGGCGGAGCTTGACCGAGAAACACAGAGATGAAAACGGATGAGCTCCGTGGCTAACGACGGTGGCAAGGGAACGGTGTTGGTTTCGGGCAGCAACGGCGGATCCGTGCGAAGATGGCAGCGAAGGACAGAGGCAGAGGCTTTCTTCTTCTTCTCTCTTTAGTTTTTGTTTGCTGTGTTGTTGGTGTTTTGATTTGAAATGGGATGGAGGATTATGAATAGAAAATGGAAGATGATGGGATTTTTCTGAGTAGTTGAAGGAGAAGATGATGGCCGGAAGGATCTCCAAAAAAAAATTTCCTCTTTGTCACTGATTTTCGTTGCCCCTTATATTCACAACAGGGCATATAAAACCAAAAATCAAATCCGCAAAGCCAGTCTTAGTTGCATTGTCAAGTCCTTTTCCATTTTTCACTTTCTTTGTTTTGCCTCTGATACTTGTTATACTCTTTTCAAGATTGCATATTTTCATCCTGTGTTAAGTCTTTATTGAGCTTTCTGCATTTGCTCATAAGGCAAATTTTCCACTTTTATGCTCCATTTTCAAACTCAACATTTTGACGAAGGTTGACTTGTTTTTCCTCCATATGTGTATTAAAAGCTTTTGGCTTTTCTCCTAAGTTTAGACTAAAAAGATAACTTTTCAACGATAAAATGAAAAATGGGTTGATCAAGTCCCACAACTAGCTAAAATTTTTATGATTAAAATTTTTTCAATTTGTAAAGTTATTATTTTTAATTCTTTTTAAAAAAATTTAATAAAATGGACGGACAAGATTAGGCATTCACATACCGTATCACCCCTTCCTTTAATGATTACATTGATGCTAAACAGCTATGATGGCATTCCAAACGATACCAAGCGAAAGGCAAACAAGGAAGTTTTTTCACATGACACTTCATTTGATTGCCATAATTCTTGGGATTGTCGGTTTGTGTGCCGTTTTCAAGTTCCATGATATGGCGAATATTACCGATGTCTACAGCCTCCATTCATGGATTGGCATTAGCACCTTCTGCTTGTTTGGATTGCAGGTAATTAATCCCAACACTGTCAATTAAGATTTCTATGGATTAATCAAGTCAATTATAGATGCACTCCTAATTACTGAGACACTTCAGAAAGTGAAATCCAATTTTTTGAATTTGGCTCCTCTAAAATGAGAAAATCTCTAAAGTAAGAAAATAAGTGATGTATACCCTTAAATCATTTTTAGTGGGTTAAGATCTCTATATGTTTATCAAAATCAAGGATAAATGCATTCTTATTTTCATATTTTGGAGACCTTCTCACTCTAGAGAAGTCAAATCCTTGTTTTTTTTCCTTAGTCGATAGTAATACTACCTTCTAATTTCACACTTATTAATGAAGTTAGTTAATTTAATTTAATTGTCTTGATTTATATAAAAAAAAGAGTTACAATTACTAAACTACCATTTAATTGTCTCGATAATGTGCAATGCTCTTGGAAGAGTAATGAAAGAATTGGTTTGATTGGTTGATTTTCTTGATTTTTGGAATACTTATATTAAATAAAGTTTAGTTGGTTAGATTTTACTTATATTTGAGTCCAAAAAATATAGGTATTTTTTTGCTTATAATTGAGTCCAAAGGAAGTAGTTTAGAGCATGGAAGGTTGTAACAAAGTTAATTAAGAGCATGTTTGGAACAACTTATTTTTTCACATTTCAACTGTTTTTTGTGATTCAAGCTGTTTTCAAATGTTTAGGTACATTGATTATTTTTCAAAAAAGCTTATTTCCTTCTATTTCAGCAGTTTTTGTTTCAGCTGGGACTTTGAACTGTTTGCTGAATTTTTTTTTTTGATTATTTGCTAGTTTCCCGTAATAGCTTTGTCCCTCGTTTATCTCGCTAGTTTGCAATTGCTGAAATGGATCCTTTTTGTGACTTTGGGGAGACTGTACACGTTTTGTGACTTTCGACCCCCTCCCTCTGTTGGCCTTGTTCCTTCTTCGACCATATTTAGTCCTTTTTTTTAATTTATTTTTGTTTTATTATTATTTTATTCATTTTTGTTTATTTCTTCAAAATAATCTGAGTTGGTTGTTGGATTCTTAGGTTATTTTATTAAATTTTGTTATTTTTTATAACAAGATATAAAAAATATAATGTTAAAAGAAAAAAAATTATAAACAAAATTTATCATACCCTTTTCGTAATTTACTATATAAAAGTGATTATTTTTACACCACCTAAACGAAATAGATTATCTTAAAAACGTTTTTCAGAAAACATATCAAAACAAAAACAGATTCTGATTATAATCAATTATCACAATAATCGATTATTTGAAAACAGATTATCAACAAAATCTTTTTTTTTTCCAGCTTTCCCAAACACACTCTAAATGTCGCAAGGCTAACGAAGAAGAAGACTTATTGTCATGATTTCAAATTGCGATATCAGTTATAGGGTGTATTTGGAAGAACTTATAATTAAAGAGCTTATGAGAATAGCTTATGAAAATAAATTTGTGCAAATCGTTTATAATTTTTATATAAACTCTTTTTAGCTTATTTCCATAAGCTTGTTAGAAAAACATATAAAAATAAGTTGTTTGCAACTTATTTGGAAAAAAAAACTTATTGAATAAGCACTTAATTAAACCCTATATCCAAACACACTAGTTATATCATATTTATCATAATTATGGATAATTTTTTTGAAGCAAAAGATTATGCTAAAGCATCACTAAGGTAAGGAATCCTAACCACCCCATATCTTGTCAATCATTTACTAGCACACCTTGTAATTATTAGAAAATATAGTAGATGTGATAAATTTGTAATTGCACGAAGATCATAAAACTGTTGAAAAATTATTAAAAGGTCTCACATCGATTAGAAATGAAACAACCAAATGAATATAAAGTTGGATGGCACAAATTCAAGTTGTGTTAAACATGTTGCCAATGTTGTTTAATCCATTTAAGTCACATCCTTCGATGGAATCCCAATACTATGCATAAGGAGGACATATATGACTACTCTGTGTCTATTTTTCATATTGGGAAGTGCTTTTTGTTTTTAATTGCAGTGGCTTTTTGGATTCGTTACATTCATGCTTCCAGGAGCTCCAGATGTAACAAGAGCTAGAGTGCGTCCATGGCACATTGCTGGTGGTAGAGCACTGTTATTCATGGCAGTGTGTGCTGCAGAAACAGGATTGATGGAGAAGTCTACACTCCTAAGACTGAATCCACATCAGAGTGAATCTTATTTGGTCAACTTCACGGGTCTAGCAATTCTCTTGTTTGGAGTTTTTGTGGACCTTTCTGTTGGTTTTCGTCACTTTGAGTAAAATGCATTTTTCTACTTCACATACTTTGTTCTTCATCACAAATCAGATTTATCCAATATTTCTTTAGTATATATTTGCATGGAATATTTTAAAATTATAAGGAAAATGAAATATATGATAATTAAATTGCTTTAATTAAATTATTTTCATTTTCAAAATATTTTGTTTGAATAATAAAACAATTCAATTTTCTTGTATTTTAAATTTTTTGTTTGGAATTCTTCAACTAAAAGTAAATTTCATTTTTGAATGTTTATTTAAAAGATGGGATTTCATATAAAATTTGGCAAATGAATAAACATTAGCCAATTTTTAAATAATATAACTTACTAAAATACATTTTTGTTCCCATAACTTATTTTTTAGTTTCAACCGGTGGAGGAGTTAGAGTTTTGGTATAAGGGAGGCCAAGACCAAAGAATTTATACATTTTAAGTAAAGAAAAATTTAAATATTTTAATGAATAAAAAACTATTCCAATAAAGTCTAAGATGAAAACATTTGAAGCACAAAAGTGTTATTCATTTTTTTTCTGATATATTATAAAGGAAATAAACAAACACAAAAACTTGAGTACGATTCGTGGGGTACTTATAGTGCTTTCTCCATTAAAAAAAATAAAATGTGTAACAATACATAAGTGGAAACATACACTAAAAAGTTATACATAAGTTTTGTCCAATGATTACCGATAGAGAAAATCATAGAAAAAGTGGGCAAAAGATGACTAATTTTTTGACATAAAATATAACTTCTTTTATAGAAAAATTATAGATGTGAATATGCAATAGACTCCAAGTGGATACCACCAAAAGACTTTCTACATTTTAATAAGTAAAATAATAATAAAAGAAATTTTGAAATTAAAAGGGGACTATGAACTAATTATAGTTATATATAATACTTTCTTTTTTATGAATAATAATAATAATAATAATAATAATAATAATAATAATAATAATAAAAAAGTAAAAAACTTGGGGGTGGCCATGATATATACAGGCCACCCGCTCCCTCCGCCTTTGGTTTCAACTTGGTAACTTAACTTTTAAAAAATTCAATTTTATCTCTTAATTTGTCTCTATTAACACAAGTAAGTTCTTTCCGTCAATGAGTCAGTAACGGAGTTAACTTTTTGAGTTTAATAACATAAATTAAAGGACTAGTTTGAAACATATTAACAATTTAAAGGATCTGTTAGAAACATGTATTAACAATTTAAAGGACAAATTTGAAACTCATTTAAAATACAAGGGACTGAGAGTTAATATCATTACTAACTTCATTGACGGAGATGATAACTTCTATTAACAAAGACAAATTAAGGGATCAAATTGAAACTTTTAATAATTAAGGAACTAAATTGATACTAAAAAATAAATTAGGAGACCAAAATGATATTTTAGCCTAACATAGAAAATGTAAAAATATGAAAATAAAAATAGAAAATTTTCAAAAATTAAATGATTAATTATATAGTTTTATATATATAATCGATGACTAAAAAAAATCAAATATCAGGTAATTAGAATTCTAATTTCTAAGTGATTTGTGATTACAAAAATAACCCTCAACAAGAAAAATAGATAAATATTGATAACCTTTTTTTTATTATTAGTAAGGGCACAACTTATACAAAATTCTAGAATAACTATCATATTTTTTCATGCATTCCATCATCCAAAAAATATATCAAATAGCGAAAACAGAAATGGAAAATACCGAAGAAAAAAAGCCCAGAGTGGTTTTCATCGCTTTGTACTGCTTCATGAGCAAATTGCAGATTGATCGTGTGAAAAAATCCCATGAGTCAAGAGAAAAGGCAGGAAATTATTGGAAAGAAAATTGAAAATCAGCTGTGTGTATATAGAGAGAGGACAGAGGTAGAAAAAGGAAGAGCGATGCTCACACTCTGACGGTCGAATCTGGCATAGAGAAGAGAGGAGAGATTTGCTGTTCAGATCCGAAATGGAGAATTAAATGGTGTCTTCAGAATTACCTCAGATTAGTCTATCAAAGCTGTACATGGATCTCGTGACATGCACTTCTATCATGTTATTTTGTTCCAGGAAGAGAAAGCGATTGAAAGTGGAATTCTTTCATTGCTATAGAGTGCTACCTTGGTTCATTTGGACACAAGAATCACATGTACTTGAAGGAGGGCTCAAGAACTGTTTTATGATGTTTGAAATTACCCTGAAGGTGGTTGGTTACTATGCTAATGCTAGGTATGTCTTATTACAACTCAAAAATTTAGAGAAGGGGCTAAAGTAAACTCCATAGTTTCTTTCTCAGCAATACAAACAAGTTCCTATTTGTACTAGTTTGCCAAGGAAATCTTAATTGTGTAATGATCAACATATTGGATAATTTTCAACAAATTTCCTATTCCAGAAAAATTATAGCGGCAAGCATATTTGAATTGAAATTGCCGAGTGAACAACTTGTGATATTCCAAAATCAGTTAAATATGTTTTGAATGTGTTAGTCTTCTGAGGGCCCATTTGGTGGTCAGGATAAGAGAGACAGGATAGGATAAGTCAATCATGTCACTTATCATATCCTGTCAATCTAGTTAAAATTCTATCCTGAGGGGAGGCCTGGGTTAGAACTCAACAGGATAGGATAAGGTGATTTTTTTCGGTAACAAATAGGATGGGGTGATTTAAAGTATAATAAAATATAAAAATATATAATATATAAAATAATTAAAATATAATAAAATAATAATTTAAAGTATAATAAAATTTAACATGATTGCCAAAAAAACTATAATAAAATATAAAATATTTAAAATAATAAAAATATTAATAATCAATTTTAATATTTATTTTTATTTTATCACAATGCTAAGTTTGTTATTTTATATTATTTTTAAAAACTGTAAAATATAAAAAATTATTCTAATAATTTAACTATATGTAAAGTAAAAACAAAAAATGAATATTTAAAAATATAAAAAATTAATTTTTGTTAGACAATATTTAAAAAGTTTAAAACATTATATGTAATTTTATCATAAGGATAATTTTGTTTTTTATTATAAATTTAAATAACGAAAATAATAAAAAAAAGTAAATCTAATAAAAGATGAAAACATTTAGAATAAAAACGAAAAAATTTAAAATTCATACTTAAATTATAATGCTGTTCAGTTGGTTGTCTGGTGGACACCAAACGTCGGATATGATAACAGCTTATCATGCTCATATCATATCCTACTCTTATCGTGTTCTCTTATCCTATCCGTCCTTATCTTATCCTGACCACCAAACGAGCCCTTAAGGTTTTGTGATTTGTGTCAGTGAAATTGATAGAAGGTTATTATTGCAAGTTTTGACTAAACCCCCGATTTGGTCCCTGAGAAAAACACTTGGGTTTGAAATGGTCCCTATCCAAAAAAAACTATTCATTTAATCCTTAAGGGCTCGTTTGGTGGTCAGATAGGATAAGGACGGATAGGATAAGAGAACATGATAGGAGTAGGATAGGATATGAGCAGGATAAGCTGTTATTTTATCCGACGTTTGGTGTCCACCAGATAACCAACTGGACAGCATTATAATTTAAGTATGAATTTTAAAATTTTTCTTTTTTATTCTAAATGTTTTCATCTTTTATTAGATTTTTTTTTTATAATTTTCATTATTTAAATTTATAATAAAAAACAAAATTATCCTTATGATAAAATTACATATAATGTTTTAAATTTTTTAAATATTGTCTAACTAAAATTAATTTTTTATATTTTTAAATATTCATTTTTTGTTTTTACTTTATATATAATTAAATTATTAGAATAATTTTTTATATTTTACAGTTTTTAAAAATAATATAAAATAACAAACTTAGCATTGTGATAAAATAAAAATAAATTTTAAAATTGATTATTAATATTTTTATTATTTTAAATATTTTATATTTTATTATACCTTTTTTTGGTAATCATGTTAAATTTTATTATACTTTAAATTATTATTTTATTATACTTTAATTATTTTATATATTATATATTTTTATATTTTATTATAATTTAAATCACCCTATTCTACTTGTTATCGAAAAAAAATACCTTATCCTATCCTGTTGAGTTCTAACTCAGTCCTCCCCTCGGGATAGAATTTTAACTAGATTGACATGACATGATAAGTGACAGGATTGACTTATTCTATCATGTTGTCTCACCAAACGACAGTTTCAGACAGGATATGATAGCTTATCTTATCATGTCTCTCTTATCCTGACCACCAAACGGGCCCTAAGAATGTAATTACTAGGACTCGTTAGTCCCTCTTATCATTGATCACCTTTGACCTCCGTTAAACTGCTGAGGTGTCCTGTATGTTGCTTATGTGGCCGTTACGGTACTCTTATGTGGCTTTTTATTGTTTTTTCATCTCTTATCAAAAGGACGCCGTTTGGGCCTCCCACCTCCCTTATTAAGTTTATTTTTCCTCCTCCTTCTCTGTTACACTTATAGAAACCCTAGGCCTTCATCATGGATTCATATCTCCATTATTAACCCTCTTCTCCCTCTCTTCTATGATTTCAACCCTCCTCACTGCGCCCCCCCTCCCCTTTTCTCCTCATCAATTTAAACACAAACTTGATCACCCATTTCCTGAAATAAGACAGATCAAACCAGTGAGGAACATAATACATCATAATTTTGAGGGCCAAATTAGTCCCTTTCAAATTGATTAGTAACCCAAATTCATCCCTTACAAAATTCATAGTGGACAAATTAGTCCCCTGTGGCTGTGCAGAGTGTGTTGCCTGGTTTTCTTGAACTGGTTCCTGGTTTCCTTGAATTGGTTCCCGAGTCTGAAACACAAAAATGTTAATTAGTTAGCAACCCCCGTTCCCAAAAATAGAAACCAGAGACTCACAAATGCATGAGAAAACCAAAACCACTAACAGCACAAAAAGAACCCTAACAATCGAATCTCCACATTTCAAATACGAAAAACGCAAAACCCACTAGTGGAAAATATACATTAGACGATAAAGGTTTACGTCAGTTAACCAAAAGCTAGACGTTAAAAAGGAGGCGGTGGCAGTTTTGTAAATATCAGGCTTCATTATTTCAATTTTAACGTCAGTTGTTTTAATGACTGACGTTAAAAGTGAAGTGACTCACTTTTAACGTCAGTTCAATAAAGAACTGACGTTAAAAGTGAATATTTTAACGTTAGTTCGATAAAGAACTGACGTTATAAGTAAGTCTCTTCACTTTTAACGTCAGTCCCTACATCAACAGACGTTAAAAGTTATTTTAATAATTTTTTTTATCTAGTATACGATTCCTTCGGCATTGCCTTCCTCAAAGTTTCAGTTTCACATGATCATTGCTTTGATGTTTTGTGTTTCTGTTTTGAAAACTAAAATATATGTGCGAAGTATAAGTTGAATCAATAACCCAAACCAGATCTCATTCATGAAGTGTAATACAGACTGATCGATCGACTGAGAAGATTGAAAGGGATTAAAATCCTATAAAAAGTTACATTGAAAGGGTTTAAAATCCTATAAAAAGTTACATTGAAAGGGTTTAAAATCCTAAACATTAAAGCTACATCCCATCAGAGAGTTTTATGAAATATGCCAAAGGGAAAACTATATATACTCCAAGACCTCGAAAAACCTGGGGGCATGAGAGAGCTCAAGAGAGAGGCAAAAACAGGTGCACCAGATCCGTTTCAAGCAAAGGCAGTGGTTCCGGGAGACTTCCAAGACGGTCACTTGCTGCCAAAGCCGAGGTTTTGGAACTGTGACCCCCGAGCACTCGATTAGCCCTCCAAAGATGATTCTCCGAGAAGGTGATAAGGTGAGCAACTCACACAATGTAATTTACTCAGACTTATCACCCATGCAATGTAATTTACTCAAACTCAGAAGTTGTTTGACCATTAAGACAAAGACCTTTGAGTCTAGGAATAGGAAGAAAGAGTGATGAAGTTAATCTCCACGGTAGAGCCATATTGTGAATCATAAAATTAAAAGGATGGAAGGAAGCTATTTATAGGAGCAGGGGATGAAGTTACTAAGCTATTCTGATTTTGAAGAAAACTTACCTATAAACTTAATGCTCATTAAGAGGATTGAGTTACAAGGTGCATGGGTAAGTAGCACAGTACAGTCAAAGGAATGAATGTTTTTGCAGATATCTATACACTTTTAACGCCGCTTTTTAAAAACCTGACGTTAAAAGTGTTTTTAATAAAAAATATTAATTGTTAACGTCAGGTTTTTATACAACTGACGTTAAAAGTTTGATTTTTACTTCAGTTAAATAAATAGCTGACGTAAATAATCCTATATATTATACACGTGCAGAATGAATATTGGAAATAATGTAATTAATACACGGGAACTTGGCAGTCATCAAATAAGTTGACGTTAAAAATGAGGTGGTGGGTAAACTATTTGCGTCAGTTCTATAAATAACTGACGTAAATAATTATGAAACTCATTTCATTGGTTGTCATGTCCCTGTTGTCCCTCTTAACGCAGATCACTCCATATAGTACTGCAGTTTATTTCTAAACCTTTTTTTTATACAAGTTTATTTTTAATTTTTATTAATTAGCTTGAATTAGTAAACAAATTATTGTGCAAATTAAAATAAATAAACACTTAACATAAAACAAGTTATATGTATAATCAAATCGTATGACATTGAAGCGATTCATAAGTTAAAATTACATGATTAAAAGATAAAAAATTTCTGCAACATAGCCCTAAAATATAAAAAAGTTTCTGCATCAACATCATTTTCTTCTCAGTCCTGTCATCAGAAACTCCAATGGATGCATCACCTCCCTCACTTGAATTCCAAGATGCAAAGTAAATCCTCAGTCACTAGCAGCGAAAGCAAAGTGAAATAGATCTTTGCATCTTTATTCTTCAGTGGAGTTCCTTGATGCATCATCTTGAATCCACAATCACTTGCTTCCAAAGCAAAGTGAAAGGGATGACGGGGATGAAATAAAGTGAGAGAATCACATTACGTGATTCACCCAACCTTAATATCCATGCAATGTAATTTACTCAAACTCAGAAGTTGTTTGACCATTAAGACAAAGACCTTTGAGTCTAGGAATAGGAAGAAAGAGTGATGAAGTTAATCTCTACGGCAGAGCCATATTGTGAAGCAGAAAATTAATTAAAAGGAGATGGAAGCTAGGAAGCTATTTATAGGAGCAGTGGATGAAGTTACTAAGTTATTCTGATTTTCTTGAAAACTTATCTATAAACTTAATGCTCATTAAGAGGATTAGGTACAAAGGTGAATGGGTAAGTAGCACAGTAGTCAAGGGAATGAATGTTTCTTTAACGTCCGTTGTGTAATACAACTGACGTAAGAAGTTGTGAGTGTTTTTAACGTCAGTTTCTTAATACAACTTACGTTAAATATATGACATTTAACGTCAGTTATTACTAACAACTGACGTAATAAGTGTGAGAGTTTTTAACGTCAGTTTATTAAGACAACTGACGTTAAATATATGATCTTCAACGTCAGGTTTTACCAAAAACTGACGTAAAATGTTGTTTTATTTTAATTATAACGTTTACCCCCGCGCGCCTTCTCCACTTCTCTACGTATTTTCTCTTTTCATCACGCTCAACCCTCACTCTCACTCTCACTCTGCCCTAATCGCGCGCTCATCTCCACCGCAACCACCGCGAGGGCTTCTTCGCCACCACCGTGAGGTACACTCTTAACCCCTAACTCTGTCTTTCCCGCTCCTTCTTTGCAATAACTTGACATCTCTCTTTCCCCTGGCCTTCCCACGCACTAACTCTCCTTGTCCCTCTGCTCTCAGTAACCACATCGAACGTTGGCCACCACTCGAGCTTCCCCCCCACCACCACGCGAGCGCCTATTTCTGGTGAGTCTTTAATTAGGGCACATTTTATTATTCACGGTTTTGAGTGCATGCATGTTGCTCTGCTGGTTTGAAACTGTAGTCTCGATGAGTTGAAACTTGAAACTGTGAGTTTGAGTTGTTTGGAATGTCTCTATTTTTGGTTTTGAGTGTATGTTGAAACTGTAGTCTCGATGAGTTGTAACTTTAAACCGTGAGTTTGAGTTGTTTGGAATGTCTCTATTTTTGGTTTTGAGTGCATGTTGCTCTGCTGGTTGATCTGTCACGGTCGTGATGCTCATCACGGCTAGGCCGTGATCGGTTACGCTATGAGGGTCCGATTCGATTGTACGTTACGGCGTGATGGACATCACGTCCAGGCGTGACCATGCTTGGCAATGTTCAAAAACTATAGTTTTCAATCTCCCGTATTGTCCTTATATTGGATATATAGATGTTTTGTATATCTACAGGGACCTATCTAGTTATTTTTATTTATACTTCGTATTTATTTTGAGTTATAACCTATGTTAATACATATATATTGTTTTTGAATAGGCATACATATGGATCAGTCGGATAGCCCACATGCACGGGAGGACACTTTGTTGGGGTTTCGCAGACCCGATCACGCCTACGCCCGCTGATTCTAGTGTAAGTTTACATGCATGTTATATACTGTCTTTAGTCCTTCTTGTTAATGTAAGTTTATAATGTTACAACCCTCTATTTTATCATTTTTTTTGTCCATACAGACATCACAGGCTCATAGGAAACGGGGTAGAGGAGCCACCTCGTTGAAGAAACTAGAGAAGGACAGGCAGAGCGGACAGAAGCTTGAGGTGTCCTTCGATGCTAATCTAAATGCCCAGGGACCCCGTGCTAAAGAATTTAATAAGTGGGTGTTTCTACAAGCGAAGCAGCACGTAAGCATCAACTACAACCACTGGAATGACGTTCCACAGAACGTTAAGGATCAGATTTTGGAGGCTATCACGGTATTTTACCTTTACATTCGTTTGATTTACATTATTAGATAATTATCCGAGTTATAGTCCATCCAATTGTTATATATGTATCTAATGTGTAGGTAGCTTGGACTGTGCCAAATGACGAGGATCATCGTCATAAATGTATGAAAATGGCATCAAAGCGTTGGAATGGGTTCAAGCATGATCTTACCAGGTACTATCTATCTGGGAAGAAGCGGCTTGATAAAATGTTCTCGGATTATCTCTGGATTGATCAGGATACTTGGGATATGTTTGCCAGGAGTCGACAGGATGAAGAATTTCAGGTTGGTTGATTAAGTTAATTTTGTATGCTTATTATAGATCATTTAACTATATTTAATTATGCGTTTTTGTTTGAATAGGCTAAGGCAGATAAGGGTCGGCGGAATCAGGTGAAGAACGTCCACCGCCACACCATGTCTCAGGGTGGGTACCATACTCGGATCCAGCAGATGATGGCGGATAGGCTGAGGGCGAAGCAGGAAGAGCACTCTGCTAGGATTGAAAGAGGAGAGGTGCCTGAGGGCACACCATCAAGTCCTCCGTCGGACATCGACCGCGAGGATGTCTGGTTAGCCGGCCGCATGACAAAGGCAGGATCTTTTAAAGCTGATGCCACTCGCGAAGTGGCAGATAAGATTGTAAGTAAATAATTAACTTGATTTCAATTGATATTTGTATAGATACTTGCAACACTTTTCACTTGCACGTTTTTTCATTTTTTTTCATTGTAGATGGATCTTAAAGCAAAATCCTCCCAGGCGCATTCGTCCCTTCTGGACGGCAGGACGTCTTGATGACTGCTCTAGGCAAGAAAGACCATCCTGGTCGGGTTCTCGGTGTTCCTGGGAACGTGACCATCAAACAATATTATGGCAAGTCTGCTTCACGAAAGCGGGTGGTCAATGAAGCATCAATTTTGGCTGACATTACTCAAGACCTCATGACCAACCCGGATATTACATCACATCTCGATGCAAGGCTTAATAGCCAACCCGAGAATTCAAGCGGCGCTTGCCGAGAGCTTTCCTCCGTCGGTACATCCCGAGGACACCGCAAGGCTTGTCAACGCTTCACATGTGAGCACAAAAGAGAGTTTTAGTATGGCACATGTGGAGGACGATGAGTTGGCAGCTAGGGAGCGGGAGTTGGAAGTCCAGCGCCATGAGCATGAGTTGGAAATGAAAAGGCGTGAGCTTGAGTTGGACTCCAAACGACGTGAGCTCGAAATGTTAGCAAAGGTATTTATTCATTATTAATGTCCAAAATAGTCAAATAATTACTTGTGTTTTTTTAATTATAAAAACTTATATATTTTATTTTCCTAAATCGAAGGCCAAGTCGACGTCGGTGTCGGTCTGTCACACCACCTATCACTCGTTTGTTCTCACTTGGTGAGGATTATGCGTATGAGATTTTTGAATGTCCATTGGAGCACGATGGATGGGTGGCACGCCCAGATCAACAGAGGATATTTTCCTTCGTTGGTGACGATCTCGAACGCTCGCAGAAATAACGTCTGGATGAACAACAATGTCATCGGTCTACGGTGCACGTAAGTTAATTTTAATTTTATAACTTATTTATTTTTGGTATTTTTCCATTTAATAATTTATTTTAATTTCAATATATATATTATGTAATTAACATCCACACCCTTTTCATATCTTAGGAATCTCCATCGTCTTCAGCTTGATAAGGGCGTTGCATCGATTCTGATTTCTTAGATCCGTCAATCCTTCTGCCCGAGTTCTTTGCTGGCGATGCATTGAGTAAATACATAGGGAAGGGGTTGGGAGACAATCCGAAAGAATTATATCTGGCTCCCTACTGTATGAATGACCATTGGCAGTTGTTGGTACTTCACCCGTCTAGGCATACTGTCATATTCTTCTGCTCTCTCCACCATGATCCGCCACCGAAGGTGGTGGAAGTCAGAAATATGTAAGTAACTAATCTTAAATTAAATTTAAGTTTTAATATCAGTTGTTTTTAGTTTATTACACACATGATAAATGAGTTTGTTAATTGATCAACATGATTATTTGTTTATGATAGCGCGCTGAAGGCGAGTAGCATAAGTTGCGTCAACGGGAGAAGTAGGACTTCTAAGGCTAAAGCAAATCCTGTATGGAACATCCTCAAGGTTTGGTAGTTTATTTATCAAATAATTATTATTATAATTACTAATTTATGTCTATATTCAACTGACGTTGAAATTAATTTTGTTGGTAGTCTCGATTTCAACCTGACAGTTGGTCGTGCGGCTATTATGTGATGCTTCATATGCTGAACATAGTCTCCGCATCTATTACGAATGGATGGAAGAAGGTAATATTTAAACAACTTGTTAAATTATATATTATAGTTTTGAAGATGACTTGCATTGATGTTATTGTTATTATTTGAACGTGTCTAGGCATTTATCGACCAATCGCCTATTGAACAAGATGAGTTAAGAGACTTGAGGATGCGCTTCGCCGAATTCTTCTTCAAGTATGCGGCTGAAAAAGGAATTGCCAACATACCTCCGCACTACTTAGATAAATAGTTTTTTTGTTAGACTTTAGAAACTAATTAATAACATGTATATATATATCCTTAGATAGTTTTGTTTTTTAGACATTGGAACTAAAATTTATTTTTATATATACATGGGTTTTGGTTTTAAGTCCCCCATTGTTCAATTTTCCTTTGCAATTCTGTAATGTGTGTGATATTCTGTGTTACTGGGACTGAATGCAGGGATAGCTGAGGGGAGTGATATTTTAAAACTGAATTTAAAAAAAAAAAAAAAAAAACTTATTAACGTCAGTTGTATAAAAAACTGACGTTAATAGTATTTTATAAAATATACAGATGCTCTATTAACGCCGTTGTTGTTTATTACAATCGACGTTAAAATTAAAACTTTAACGTCGCTTCTTTAAAACAACTGACGTTAGTTTTAACAAAATCAACGTCCGTTGTATTAAAGAACTGACGTTAATAGTTTTATTTTAACGTCGGTTTTGTTAAGGAACTGACGTTAATAGTGTTATATTTAACGTCAGTTCTCAACTGACGTTAAAATAGTAACTATTAACGTCAGCTGTATTTACGTCAGTCAGTATTCTGACGTAAAAAATCAATTTTAACTGACGTAAAAAGCACTTATTGCACTAGTGACCACACAGATTAGGAAAGACAAAGGAACATTACCTTCAGAAATCGGACTTTATCAAGTAACAAATCCTTCCCTTAAGATGCTTTGATTTAGTCAAAATCCTTCACTTCTTCTCCTTCGTGTTGCAGTTCTCCTTTCTTTGCCACTGATACTTTGCAGAGGATAGGGAACGATTGTTTGATAGTGAATGAAGCTTAAGGGTTTGGCAGAGACGACCTACACATTCAGATAGGTCCACTAACGAAACGTCGTCGTTTCAGACTCTCCCCTCCCCTTCATACGTCTGAGTTTTGGGGCCAATCGAATTTGGTCTTCTATTTTTGATTTCTTTTTATGTTAATATCCATGCTTTACTAGAAGTAACTAAGGATGACTAACAACTCAGCAAAAAAATGGGGCACCTACGCGGTTAACCGGAGGTCAAAGATGGTCAACTAACGGATGGACTAACTTGTCCTGGTATTTATATTCTTAAGGATTAAATGAAAAGTTTTTTTTATAGAGACTACTTCAGAGCCGAATGTTTTTCTCAGAGACCAAATTAGGGTTTAGTCCAAGTTTTTTCAAAGGAAGACCAACATTGTTACAACTTTTATAAATTTTATTTTGGTTTTACAACATTGTTACAACTTTTAGTTCATCCTCAATGCGAACAGGAAGTATTATGATTGTCTAACACTTTGTCAGAACAGGAATCATCCACATGCTATTCTTCTTCTCTTTCTACGAGAATTTACATGACAGGGATGTTAGAGTGTAATTCAAATGGTAGTTAGAGTTAGAGTTAGTTACATGGAAGTTAAAGTTGTTAGTGAGTTAGTTGGAGTAACTAACTATGTGAAGCTATGCCATGTAAGTGTATAAATAGATATGATTAGTTTGTTGTAACTAAAGTGATTAGTTAGAGAGCTATTAGGAGAGTTAGTTAGTGTATGTGTAAGTCTATAAATAGACTTAGTGCTATAGTGTAAATGTGTAGAAAAAGTGCAAGTGTGCATAAGTGCAAGTGTGCAAGAGTAGAAGTGTTAGAAGTGTGTAAAGTGAATAAAGATTTTCACTAAGTGTTCATTCTCTTATCTCTTTTCCTCTCTATATTCTTTCTCTATTCCTTCTCAATTTCTCTATTGTGTTATTGTGAGTGTGTGAAGCATTGTGAGCTTCTTGCCCCAACAAATGGTATCTAGAGCTACAAGATTAGGGACTTGTGAGGGTCTATCCATGGCTGCAAAGATTGAAGAGATTATGGGTGGGGATTTTTCAATCCCCCTACCTGTTCTTGATGGCAAGAATTGGGAAAAGTGGTGTGTGCATATGCGTTCAATCTTTGGATTTCAAGATGTGCTTGAAGTGGTGCAAAATGGGTATCCAGCGTTGGGTGAAAACCCCTCAGATGCTCAGAGGAATGCACATAAGGAGGCCACAAGGAAAGACCACAAAGCCATGTTCTTCCTGCATCAGTGTGTGGATGCTGCGCATTTTGAGAAGATCTCCATGGCCAAATCTGCAAAGGATGCCTAGGCAACTCTTGAGAAGTGTCAAGTTGGTGGGGGCAAACTGAAGAAAGTGAAACTTCAGACATTGAGGAAGCAATATGAGTTGCTTCAGATGGAGAAGTTATCCTTTAATGAAGAGGCTCAAAAGCAAAAGAAAGAAAGAAGAGCTGCAAGAGGGTGCACAAAGAAGGGTTCAACCGCAGATGGAAAGAAGGTGCATGAGCTAGAAACAGAGTTCAAGAAATGTGTCCAAGAAATCAGCAAAGACAAGACAATGCCAAAGCTAGTGATAGAGATCAAGAAGACTGATACAGAAGGTGAAATCAATGAGAAAGATGGAGCAAGTCGAGATGGAAAAGGCCAGCTTAATGCCTTGGTGAAGGAGGTTGTAGCTGCCGGAGATGAAGAAAAGGTTAAAGATGACTGCCATGAAGTTGCTCGCCTGAAGGAGAACAAGGAGGAGGGAGTGCGCTGTGTCCAAGAAGATGAGTCGAGGTTGCCGGAAGTAACGCCAGAGCAGCCAGACCCTGACCCTTGTACGGTGGTCGATGCACCAGTGGTTTCAACATTCAGGAATGAGGCTGCTACAAGAACTGGAAGAACCAAATCTGAGCTGGTGAATGTGGAGCCGCTGGACCTTGATTTTCATACAGTGGTGCGTGCGAAGGAGCACCCGAGGTGCGCGACGGTGACAAAGGTAGAGATGCAATGCAGAGTTGTGCGTGAAGGACAAAGCGGTGGTGTGCGGCGGTGTGGCAGGTCGATGGTGGAGCTCTCTGACCCTCATTGGTTCTGCTACCTGCGAAGGGAGGTGACGACACTAGAAATAATAGCAGTTGAGGTGTCACCGTTTGTGCTCGGAAAGGCCAAGGCAGAGATGACGTTCGGAGTGCATCATCCACAAATCGTTAGCACCGTGGCAAAGAAGGGCGGTTCGATCAAACCCCTGGAGCTGAAGCCGTCAGACCGAGATGCTCGGGTGACGATGGAGGGTGCAATAGTGATTGAGAAAAGGGCGGAGATGATACGCACGTTGCAGCCCCGAACCAGTAGAACCTTCGTGGGGAGGGGGACAACGACGCTGAGGTTCGGAGGTCTGGTCAGGAAACCGCCACCGCTAACAGCTTCAGAACTGCCGTGGTGTAGTATTGGAGAAGTGAGGCGGCTACTGCTGTGCATTGTGAAGGAGAAGATGATGGCAGGGACATGGATGGAATTTCGAAAATTAGGTTCATTTTGTGACCTAATGGGCCAAGACCATGTTAGAAGAAATCAGAAATGGCATTTTTGGAATAGAGGTTATTTTTCTGATCAAATGGGCCAAACCCAATTATTCAAAAGATTGATATGGGATCCAGGTGGAAATATATGTGTATGTTAGTGATAATAAAATGTGCATTATAAAAAATACAATATTAGTGAAATATTTGAATTACGGGGGAGTGTTAGAGTGTAATTCAAATGGTAGTTAGAGTTAGAGTTAGTTACATGGAAGTTAGAGTTGTTAGTGAGTTAGTTGAAGTAACTAACTATGTGAAGCTATGCCATGTAAGTGTATAAATAGATATGATTAGTTTGTTGTAACTAAAGTGATTAGTTAGAGAGCTATTAGGAGAGTTAGTGTATGTGTAAGTCTATAAATAGACTTAGTGCTATAGTGTAAATGTGTAGAAAAAGTGCAAGTGTGCATAAGTGCAAGTGTGCAAGTGTATAAGTGTTAGAAGTGTGTAAAGTGAATAAAGATTTTCACTAAGTGTTCATTCTCTTATCTCTTTTCCTCTCTATATTATTTCTCTATTCCTTCTCAATTTCTCTATTGTGTTAGTGTGAGTGTGTGAAGCATTGTGAGCTTCTTTCCCCCAACAAGGGAACGCTCCGAGTTTACATGCACTTTTGTAGTTGCTCAAGCATATCTTCGGTTTCACGTTTCAAAATTGATTCGGCTTGTTGTGAAATGTGATTTTCATAAAAATTTTATCGAATGTGATTTTAATAAAAAAGAAGTATCTGATTACTGTCAGGTAAAATTGGTTATGCTTTCAGAAGTGATTATGTATAGAAGCTACAAAAAATGGCTTTTGCGTTGAATTAAAATTTTTTACACTAAGTTGTGTTTAGATGAGCGTTTGATAGAAGTGATTTTGAATGTAATTGATTTTGTAAAATTGATTTGGTTAGAATTGAGTTTGAAGTAAAGTGATTTATGTTTAGGTGTTTTTATTTTAGAATAAGTTTCATGTAAAACCTAGTGTAAATTTTCCAACTCAATTCAAAAACTACTTTTTGTAGTTTCTAATCAGAATCACTTCTAGTGGCAAAATCAATTTTACCTGACAGTAACCAAACATCTTATTTTTACTAAAATGACGTTTAACAGATGACAGAATCAATTCTGGAGATTTCTAACGTGAAATCAAACACATACTAAGTTTTACATCAAATTTACTTTCAAAATAAAAACATTCAATATTAATCACTTCATTTCAAACTGAATTCTAATCAAATCAATTTTATTCAAAAATTACTTTTTATGGAATATCCAAACCCACACGAATTCAATTCAACTATCTTGTAATCTAGATAAGAGGATCTGGTGTCTCGACACTTTGTGATTATTTTCTTGCAAAATTATACTTACTTTAGTGGTACATTTGTTTGTAACAGACGGGCTTCTGCACCTGCCACAATCACAAAGTGTGAAGGAAAACAAAAAACAGCCTCATCGTGAGGGTTAATTCAGTACATTTGGTGAGGGTAACGATGTATTTTCACATTTGAATAAACAAGAACCGGGACGGTGCCTTCCCCGGTGCAGTGCGTGGGGCGGTGGTGGTTTCTTGATCGAGGATGCAATCAGCTGCACAATTTCCCAATTTCAATTTTTTTAATTTTAAATTAAAATCATTTTGTTCTTCCAATTATAGTTTTTTATGACTTGATATTTTTATATAATATAATGAAAAGGAAAAGGAAGTTTATTAAAAGGGGTTCTCCTTTATGTCCCAAAAGTTTTAGAATATGATTATTTTTTCCTTAATCATTCCTACTTTTCTTATATTGGTTGGTTCGTTTCCTCCACTGCTCTCACCGGCTTACTTGTTCATTCTTGCTTTTTGTTAAGAAAGCTTTTGACACTTTGTCCCTCTCTCAAGGCTTCAAAGTTTAATTTTCAAGCTTTTAATTGTTTATTTCAAAGTATTGTTGCAGGGGTAAGATACCAAGAACCATATTCACTACAAGACAAGCTATAATTAACTATGATTTTCTCTTTTATATATATATATATATATATATATATATATTATATATATATATATATATATATATATATATATATATATAAACTATCATTTTCTCTTTTGTTCGGTATTATCGTTATGGATCTTTGAGATTTGTTCATTATCCTTTTTTGGGATCGGTCAAAAATGGTTAGTTTGTTTTAGATTTTTATAAAACAAAAGAGGCACTAACTCGTTGAGAAACCATATGCCTTTACTTTAGTCTCATTTGATCTCGAATGGCATGTTTGCTGTGAGAGAAAGAGTGAAGAGAGAGAGAGCAAGGAGAGAAAGAGCAGAGAAATACCATACTTCTTGTGTTTGGTACATCAAAGAAATGGAAATGAGGGACTAAAATAGTGTGGGGCCCACACCTTTTTTATTCTCCTCAAAACTGAGAAGAAAGAGGAGAGAAAACTTGTTGTTTTGTTCTTTCCTTCACTGCCCTTGTCTCTTGACGTTGGCCAGTTGACTACTAACAAGAAAGGACTCAAGTCAATCTGGGTACCTAAAGACAAGATTATACCTGTTGCATATTTGCTTAACAACGAGAAAGAAACACGTATCTTGGTACTTGGACAGTGGATGCTCATGTCATATGATGGGAGAAAAGTGTATGTTCCAAGACCTTAGACATAAAAACGGTGGCTGGGTTACCTTTGGAGGTAATCAGAAAGGAAAGATCATTGGAGTAGGTAAAATTGGTAAACATCTTTTTCCCTCCATTGATAATGTTTTGTTAGTTGAAGAATTAAAACACAACTTGCTAAGCATAAGTCAATTGTGTGATAGTGGGTAGGATGTTTCCTTGACAAAAACATGTGTAGTGTCAAGAAACCTGATGGTTCACTCTTGTTCACCGCTAAGAGGTAAAACAATTTGTATAAGATTGACTTGGAGGACCTCTCAAATCAAAGTGTCTCATGTTTAGTGTCCATTGAAGATGAGCGATGGATTTGGCACAAAAGGTTAGGTCATGCAAGCTTGAAGTCAATTTCAAAGCTAAAAAAGCATAACCTCGTAAGAGGATTACCAAACCTTAAGTACAAATCTGATGCTCTCTATGATGCATGTCAAAATGGAAAACAAGTTAAAGGTTCTTTTGAATCTAAGAACATAGTTAGTACCTTAAGACCACTAGAATTTCTACACCTTTATCTATTTGGTCCAACAAGGATTGCTTCTGTCAGTGGTAAGAAATATGGTCTAGTCATACTAGACGACTACACTAGATGGACATGGGTTATGTTCTTAGCTCACAAGGATGAGTCTTTCAATGTCTTTTCTATATTCTGCAAACGTGTACAGAATGAAAAGGGCATGTGTATCACTTCAATCAGAAGTGGCCATGGGGGAGAGTTTAAAAATGAGCTATTTGATAGGTTCTGTGAAGAAAATGGTATTCTTAATAACTTATCAATACCTAGAACACCACAACAAAATGGTGTGGTAGAAAGAAAGAACATATCTCTTCAAGAGATGGCTAGAACAATGCTCAATGACAACTCCGTCCCTAGACACTTCTGGGCTAAAGTTGTTAACACAGCCTGCTACCTTCAGAACAGAATATACATTAGACCAATTCTTAATAAAACTCCTTATGAATTGTGAAAAAGGACGAAAACTAAACATAACTTACTTTCATCCGTTTGGTTGTAAATGTTTTATATTAAATACTAAAGGTCAACTTGGTAAGTTTGATGCTAAAGTAGATAATGGAATCCTGTTAGAATATTCTGAGTCATCCAAAGGTGAGTGCAGAATTCTAGAACCCTAGTTGTAGAAGAAAGTATACATGTTAAGTTTGATGACAAAGATCCTGATAAGAAATTATCAGAGCTAGATGAAACTTTTGCATATTTAAATCTCAAAGATGCAGGAGATCCAGTGAACATTAAGACTGATGAATCTATCGACGACCAACAGAATGGTTCAGGAGCTTCAACTTCTCAACAAGACAATGCTCAAAGGTCATGGCACTTCAAGACTTACCATCCTCAAGAACAAATCATTGGAATTCCCAATGATAAGTTAAGGACAAGGTCAACCTTCAAAGAGCAAGCTGATTATGCTTTTGTCTCTGAATTGGAACCAAAGACAGTAGACGATGCTCTATTAGACGAGGGTTGGATTATGGCCATGCAAGAGGAGTTGAACCAATTTGAGAGAAGTGAAGTTTGGTCTCTTGTACCTCTTCCAAAGGACAAATCAGTGATTGGAACCAAATGGGTCTACAGAAACAAGCTTGATGAAAATGGTAAAGTGGTAAGGAACAAAGCAAGATTAGTTGCTCAAGGTTATTCTCAAGAAGAAGGTATTGATTATACTGAAACCTTTGCTCCAGTTGCTAGATTAGAAGCAATTCGCATCTTACTATCATTTGCGGTACATCATAATATTAGGCTTTATCAAATGGATGTAAAAAGTGCCTTTCTAAATGGTTTCATTAATGAAAAAATATATGTTATGCAACCTCCGGTTTTGAATGTCAAACCTGATAGTGTGATTTTACATCATGTTTTCTGTGTACTTTTGCATGCATTTTGCATATAGATTAGGCATTCTTTATTTGATTTTAGTTAGATTTTCCCTTAGAACGGGTGAAGCGGTTTCTTGGTGTTATTTTGCAGGAACTTAAGGAAAACTGTGCAGATTTGGCCATAATGAAGCTTGGATGAATTTAGAGCTTGAAAAGAGAAGAAATTGAGCCAAGCAGAATTCTGAAGATTCGCCCCGCGAGCTACCACTCGCCTCGCGACCCTGAAAGCTGACTGTGCCAGAAAAATGCAACCTTTCGGTCTTGCCTCGCGAGCAACTCTCGCCTCGCGAGAGTTCAATTCTCTGAAACAGCAGATTTTTAATATTCGCCTCGCGAGAAGATATTCGCCTCGCGAACGCGCGCAGAACTGATTGGTATAAGTTGCTGTTTTAGGGCAGAACTGAGAGGTTCTTGGAGTTTTTGAGTTTTTTTTAGAGTTTTAGGGAGGAGGCACTTGGAGGCTGGGCTAGGGTTCCAACCCTAAAAGGGAGCTGAGTTAGGGGGTTGCTGTGACGACAGTGGGAAGCTTCAATGGAGTCTCCCTTTCCTCCTTTCTCTACTGCTTTTCTGGTTTGGCTTTCTATGTAAATATGAGTAACTAAACCCTGTTTGTTGGGATTAGATGTAACCAAAATTATTATTATGTATTTACCTTGACTGATTATTCTGTGTTCATGCCTTCATATTAGTGATTATTTTTCTGTGCTTAATGCTTGTTGTGGCTAGCACCCCCATGACTTGATTTGTGTTTTAGTATGCAATTGGGAAATTCGTATTGGAACCGGAACTGAATTTAATCACCTAGTAACCCTTTCATCTAGGAATGGAGTTAGGTTTACTAGTAATCACGTAATCCTTAATCTTAATGCAAATTCACTAATCTAGGCCACCTAAGGAATTAGGACTATTAGTGGATTTAGGCTCTTGCCATCCGAGGAATCGGGGTTTGAGTAGTTTAGTGGATTGATTTTAATATCTGAAGCATGAATGTGAGGTATCTAGTCCTGATAGTACATGAGTTAGAGGTTTGGTGAAGTCTAGTCCCAACATATCCTTTCTACACTCCAAGTGTTTGTTAAAAGTCCCCAAAAAGACAAAAAGATTTTATTTCTTTTCTTTTGTTTGTTTTGATTTCTCTGTTTAGTCTAGATAGTTGCTGAGTTTGTGAATTGGTACTTAACATCCAATCCCCGTGGATACGATAACCGGTCTCACCACCGTATTACTTGCACGACTGGGTATACTTGCCCAGAGTCGTCAACAAGTTTTTGGCACCGTTATCGGGGATTGGTTTTGCCAATATCATTAGTAACAGAGGAGGCAACTAATTTAGATATTTTTATTCTTTTTTATTTTTTTGTATATATTTGATCTTTTTGTTTTGAGTTTTGTTTTTGCAAGGTGGACGAAAGTCATGGAAAATTTTTATTATCCACCTGATGAGGAAGCCTCAAGTCACACTTTGAAGGACAACTGGTGTTTGGGAGATTGCATGGATTTGATGGATCATGTTACTCCCGCATAAGTTGATTATATGACGGGAAGGCTTATATATAACTTCTCCGAGGAGGATTGGGAAACCTTTTGTTCACATTTGCCACCTCCACCACCATGTATGATTCCCATAGAGCCACATGAAGCAGAATTTGAGAAAAATCTGGTTGTGGGAATGGATCAAATTGAAGATGAAGTGGAGATGGTGGATAAGTCACAAGAAGAGGAAGTACCTTTCACAAGTCCTTGGGAAGTTGAAGAATGGGAATGGAAGGAGCAATCACCGTTGAAAGCTGCTCTAGAATAGCATTCCCAAGAACTATCCACCTCTGAGGCCAAGGCAAGAGCCAATTGTGAGAGTATCGAAGCTGTGAAGCAGAACTTCAAAATGCAAGTTGAGGAGATTTGCAAACAGTTAGTACAAGAGTCACATGAAGCCCAATCTGAGGAAAATCTGGTTTTGGGGATAGTTCAAGATGAAGACGAAGTGGTAGTGGATTCCACCATGCTTGCTAAGGAATCTGAATTTTCTGCATTGGACAAATATGTCGGCTTGCATGCATGTGTGGACATTGGAAAGTTAGTCCCTTCCACTTGTCTGGCAAACTTCCTCTTGAAAATTCCACTTGACCCGAGAGGAAGTGAGTTCATAATTGAAGAGGTCAACGGTTCTTTCACACACTGGCTAGGTGGAACCATGGATAAAGTCATTTTACTTCTGCAATCTCCACTCCAAGTTCCATTTGATCCAGGAGGAGGATCCTAGAACGTCAAGCTAGTGACGTTAAAGAAGCGCTTATTGGGAGGCAACCCAACTTTTCTTAACCCTTCTCTTTAGTTGTTTTCATTTTCTTAATAATTTTGTTTTGATTTTAAACTCTTGAATAATTTGAGAAGCTCAAGAGGAAAAATAATAAATTGAGATTTGCCAAGTGATTTCAGGGAAAGAAGGGAAGGAAGAGCAAGAAGACAAGAAAAAGCAACCCGACTTTCAACAAGTTTCTGACTGGAATGAGAGCCAGCACCCGCTACCGCCTCGGTAAGTCGTTCCATTTTTATTTTATTCCATTTTTCTCCTCTCTCCATCTTGATTGTTTACATTGGGGACAATGTAAATTCTTAAGCTTGGGGTAGGGGTATTTTACATTTGCATCTTGCATGTTGCATTCATATAGTTGCATGATAGCTTTGCATGATCACATGATTAGATTGCCCTTGTTTAGATTTTGCATCCAAATTGTGAGAACTAAGTGCCAAATAAATTGTGATAGTGAATTGTTGAACCCAATTCTGTTTATTCTTGTGATATGGCTACAAATGAAAATGCTTGAGATAATCTGTGATAGTTGATAATTAGCATATGGTTCTATAGATTTGTGTTGCTCACTGATTTTTGAACTACTAAAATGTGAGATTTTGAGCCACAAAGGGGTACTCACTAAATCTACCCCATTCTTTGTGTTAGAGTGGTTATTCCTCTTGGTTTGTTTTCTCTAGAACTTGACTTGAAACCATTTCAAAGCTTAAAAATTTTTTAAAACATTTTTGAAAATGATTGAGGAACTAGGTATTTTTCTGGCCTTCTGAGCTTTGAATGATGAAATGCTACCCCTTAGTTGCCCAATTTTGAGCCTGAATGAATAAAATGCTTTTCTTGGTACCTTGGAATATGTGGATAAATGATGCTTGATAAGGGACCTTCTAAAGTATTACAAAAGGGTAAAAAGGTAGTTAAAAAGTATGGGATGAAAGAATCAGAAAAAAAGTTTCTCTTGAGCTGAAAAATCTCCCCTTCTCCCAATAAAAGAAAAACAAAAGAAAAAGAAAAATAAATAGAGAAGGGGATGACAAAAAGAAATGAGAAATAAAACAAAAGGAAAGGAAGAAAGGTGGAAAGTGAATTGAAACCCAAAAGGTATTTTAGAAGGTCGTGTTTTGCAATGCTTGATGTTTATGTAGCCTTTTGAAATGTCCTTTTCTTGATTTCCCCACCTAACGATTAATCCCATGGCCCCGTTACAACCAAAGTAAAGACCTATTGATTCTTGATTGTTTTCATTAATAAAGTAGAGATTTGGTTGACAGTCAAGCCTATGGTAGGATTCATTCCTTGAGGAAAATTGAGTGAATTGTCTTATTCCCCAAAACACTTGAGTGAGGTGAAAAAGAGAGCCAAGCAAAAGAACAAGCTTGGGGTGAGCTTCAGGTGAGAAAGAGTGCCCAAATCAGTGAGAACATGAGTCTAAGGAACCTAAGCCTCTAATTGGACTTGAATTGATTGTCTCTTGCTGAATTGTTTGAATTGCCTATTACTTGGATCATTTACTCGGGTTCTTAGTTCACTATCCATGTTCTGTTTTCTTCTATTGGCCTTAGTGATTGCTTGAGGACAAGCAATTGAATAAGCTTGGGGTGATTTGATAGTGTGATTTTACATCATGTTTTCTGTGTACTTTTGCATGCATTTTGCATATAGATTAGGCATTCTTTATTTGATTTTAGTTAGATTTTCCCTTGGAACGGGTGAAGCGGTTTCTTGGTGTTATTTTGCAGGAACTTAAGGAAAATTGTGCAGATTTGGCCATAATGAAGCTTGGATGAATTTAGAGCTTGAAAAGAGAAGAAATTGAGCCAAGCAGAATTCTGAAGATTCGCCCCGCGACCCTGAAAGCTGACTGTGCCAGAAAAATGCAACCTTTCGGTCTCGCCTCGCGAGCAACTCTCGCCTCGCGAGAGTTCAATTCTCTGAAACAGCAGATTTTTAATATTCGCCTCGCGAGAAGACATTCGCCTCGCGAACGCGCGCAGAACTGATTGGTATAAGTTGCTGTTTTAGGGCAGAACTGAGAGGTTCTTGGAGTTTTTGAGTTTTTTTTAGAGTTTTAGGGAGGAGGCACTTGGAGGCTGGGCTAGGGTTCCAACCCTAAAAGGGAGCTGAGTTAGGGGGTTGCTGTGACGACAGTGGGAAGCTTCAATGGAGTCTCCCTTTCCTCCTTTCTCTACTGCTTTTCTGGTTTGGCTTTCTATGTAAATATGAGTAACTAAACCCTGTTTGTTGGGATTAGATGTAACCAAAATTATTATTATGTATTTACCTTGACTGATTATTCTGTGTTCATGCCTTCATATTAGTGATTAATTTTCTGTGCTTAATGCTTGTTGTGGCTAGCACCCCCATGACTTGATTTGTGTTTTAGTATGCAATTGGGAAATTCGTATTAGAACCGGAACTGAATTTAATCACCTAGTAACCCCTTCATCTAGGAATGGAGTTAGGTTTACTAGTAATCGCGTAATCCCTAATCTTAATGCAAATTCACTAATCTAGGCCACCTAAGGAATTAGGGTCTATTAGTGGATTTAGGCTCTTGCCATCCGAGGAATCGGGGTTTGAGTAGTTTAGTGGATTGATTTTAATATCTGAAGCATGAATGGGAGGTATCTAGTCCTAATAGTACATGAGTTAGATGTTTGGTGAAGTCTAGTCCCAACATATCCTTTCTGCACTCCAAGTGTTTGTTAAAAGTCCCCAAAAAGACAAAAAGATTTTATTTCTTTTCTTTTGTTTGTTTTGATTTCTCTGTTTAGTCTAGATAGTTGCCGAGTTTGTGAATTGGTACTTGACATCCAATCCCCGTGGATACGATAACCGGTCTCACCACCGTATTACTTGCACGACTGGGTATACTTGCCCAGAGTCGTCAACAAAACCCATCCTGAACATGTATACAAGCTCAAGAAATCTTTACAAGGTCTTAAACAAGCCCCTAGAGCTTGGTATGATAGACTAAGTTCTTTACTAAAGGATAATGGATTTAGTAGAGGAAAGGTTGATACAACCTTGTTTAGAAAATCCAACAAGTCTGGTTTTATCATTGTGCAAATTTATGTTATGACATAATCTTTGGAGCTTCTAATAAATCTCTATGCAAGGAATTCTCTAAGTTAATGCAAAAGGAATTTGAAATGAGCATGATGGGAGAACTCAAATTCTTCAGTGGACTTCAAGTAAAACAAACAGTGGACGAGGTGTACATCCATCAAACCAAGTACACAAAGGAACTCTTAAAGAAGTTCAAGATGGATGATTGCAAACCAATGAACACTCCTATGCATCCCACGTCCATACTGAACAAGGATGACAAAGATAAAAAGGTAGACCAAAAGGTATATAGATGTATGATAGGATCTCTTCTATATCTTACTGTGTCCAAAACTGACATTATGTTTAGTGTTTGCTTATGTGCTCGCTTTCAATCTGATCCTAGAGAATCTCATTTATCAGCAGTTAAAAGAATATTTAGATACTTGAAAGGTACTACTAATATGTGTTTGTGCTTTAAGAAAAATGATGATTACAGATTAGTTGATTTTTGTGATGACTATGCTGGAGATCGAATAGAAAGAAAAAGCACCAGTGGAGGATGTCACTTCATTGGAGCAAATTTAGTCTCATGATCAAGCAAGAGACAAAATATCATTGCCCTGTCAACTGCTGAAGCTGAGTATATATCTGCTACAAGTTATTGCTCACAACTTATTTGAATCAAACATCAATTGGAGGACTACAATATGTTTGTAAGTAGTATTCCACTTATGTGTGATAACACTGCTGCAATCAATCTATCTAAGAATCCAATCCTGCATTCAAGAGCTAAGCACATAGAGATTAAACGTCATTTTATTAGAGATTATGTGTAAAAAGGTGTATTTGATATACAGTTTGTAGTTACTGACCATCATTGGGCAGATATCTTTACTAAACCTCTAGCCGAGGACATATTTATCTTTAATAGAAAGGATCTTAACATGATTTGTGTGGATTGATATGACGTCCAGTTATGGTCGGCTACTGTATGTTAAGTGCTCGTCTATTGCATATCCCGTCCAATGCCTCTTTGCATTTGCTTAACTGTCTCGTCTATGCATTTTGTTATTATTTGCATTTATTATGTCTCAAGACATATTTAATTCAAATTCTCTTTGTTGAGTCAGTTATTTTCATCATTTGTACAAACTACTTTTTACAGTTTCAAGAAACCAGCACCGTATCAGCATTTAATGCACGTCCCTTCACACGTCTCAAATTTCATTTTGTTTTAATTTAAAAAAAAACCTTCACCTTTGAATCATTTTTAAGTTTCCCTCATTCTTTCTGAAAAACCTTTCACTTCTCTTAAACCTAATCTCTCTCTGCAAAAAAAAAAAAACTCTCCGTCTCTCTTAACTCCACACCTTCAACAATGGCCTCATCAAACTCTGCCTATGATGTTAATGCTCTGGAAAAAGGAATAGAGCATCACTTTGATTTCAGTATTCCGAAGGAATACAACGTTGATGTGATTCAATATGTTAGAGTTGCTGGCTGGCAAGGACTCTTCATTGAAAAGGTCTCTGTGTAACTAGACCAAATCAGAGCATTCTGGAAGAACCTCGTGGTTACTAAATATGAGGTAAAGGCTTCTTCTTTGGGTACTGAAGTGATAGTTTCCGAAGCAACTATTGCTACTGTTGTTCACTGCCCTCAAACGGGATTAACCCTAACTGAGAAATGGGAAGAAGAGCTGGGTGGTGAAGAAACCATTGCTACTATCCTGATGAGAGCTGATACTGTGAGATTCCACTTATGGAAAGCTGTTGAAATAAAGGATGAAGCTCGTATCCTCCATAAAATCCTGAACAAGGCTATTCTACACAAGGCTGGGTCAAAACACAATCATTCTGCTCTTCACAAGTTTTGCCTATGCCATCTCCTGACTGAATCTCAAATCAACTTGCCTCGCATCTTGTTCAATAGATTCAAGGACTATGTTGTAAACAGAGAAAAGGCATCTGCCATATCCTTCTGTCACCTTCTGTCAAATATTTTCAAGTCTCACCAGATATATGCCATGTTGAAATCCAAGGCACCTGAGGAACAAGCTGTTATTCTCAAGGAAAAGGGCATGTCCCCTGCTGTCTTTGGTAAAGTAAACCTATCCAACATGAAGCTTGATCTAGTAATTCAAGTAGAATTGGCTAAGAAAGAAGAACTGATGAAAGTAAAAGAGGAACAGATTGAGCTGAATGAAGGTAAATCAACTCGTCTAGCTGCTTCTAGAAAGTCCTTTGTTGGGGTAGTCATCAGGGAACCCAGGGCTGTTGAACCACAAACTGTTCAGAAGAAGAAAAGGGCAAGAAAGGTGATTCTGTCCCACAACGAAGATGGTGATGAAGATGATCAGCCAATTGGCTCTGTCTTAAAGAAGGAAAAGCAAGCTGCCTCATCTGTTGTAGTGCCTACCAGAGCTAGACAACCTGCCAGAAAAACTAAGTCCTTTGTGACTTCTAAGGTAATTCCACCTGCACCATCTGCTATTGAATCTTTTGTTGCCGCTCTAGTAAAAAGTATTGATGTTCCTATCAACACCACTACATCTTCACAATCACCAACACAAAATCTTTCACCACCATCAACACAAATTGAACCACCAACTCAACCTCATCACTTATCCAAGAACAACAAACTTCACACATCCACTCCCCCAATCATTTGAACCACAAAACTCACCCCTACAGATATCTTAATCACAACCATCATCCCAATATTTCTATGATCATTCACCAATCCACTCTTCCCCGCCAAGATCACAATTCCCACCAACCATCCCTGCTAATGACACCTGGTTTAACCAACCAGATAATGGCATTCCCCTTGGAGCACCCTTTCCTAAGCTACCAAAAGTCCAATTCACTTTCACCAATCCCTCTGTTCTCTATAGTGGCAAAGCTGAAAGCTGGGCCAAAGTCAAAAGAAACTGGAGAATCATTTACCATACTCACTCTCCTACCCCTGAACCTAGACCTTTTTACCATCTGCCAGAGTATGAGTATGAACCTGAGGTTTTTGTACCTCGAACCTATATTGGCATCCCCTATGAACCTTATGCACCTATTCCCTCTGAGCATTTTACTGCTCATAGTCCCCTTCTAACTCACCTGCCATTACAGAAATTCCCACCAAAGAAAATTTATCCCAACCTTATCAAATTCCCACCTTTTGTCCCCTATACTGATGGTGTTGATAGGGATATTATTCCTCTTTGGTACACTGTGCCTGGAAATAGAAATCATCCAAATTTGGAGTTCAGAAGGTTCAGGACTTACAACTACAGAAGATTCATCCTTGACAGAAATGTCAAATGGATGAAGTTTGTTCATCCATGGGAATATGGTGTGTGACCGTGCTGTCGCCACGCGCTAAAAAGAACGAGCGTTTACAAAGTAATGCAGATAGGGAAGCGACAACTCGGATGTCGTCTCTCAAGGACTCTTAGGCGTTGTTATTGTTAACAGAAAATTAGTTTTGGGGGGTTTTGAGTAATTGAAATAAAATTAAGAAAACAAAGTAATAAAAACAAAGCAGTTAATAGATTAACAAATAAACTAAAGGACGATTAACCTACTGTTCTTGGTTTCCCACTATCATTGGCTCAAATAAATCCAAGCCCTAAGCGGATTCTAATCCCCTCCCGGTTGTAGCAACAATTAACAACGCAATCACTACTACGGATGTATGTTCCTATTCCCGAAATAACAAACGGGGTGAAGCCCTCATGAACAAACGAACATGAACGAACACACGCGAAATAACAAACGCGATTAAGTATAGAAACATAACATCACCGAAATGAATCAACACAACACTATACATTCCTGAAATAACAAACAGAAACATATAGCATTGCATTGAAAAGAGAAAAGCATATAAAAACAGGAATTATAGAACCTCAAATGTAAATGGAAACCAATCCCAGTAGATTAATCAAGGAGACTAGTTCTCCATTACAGAATTAAAAGAAAAGAAAATAGACTACTCAAAACTACTACTACTGTCTAAGACTAGCCAAAACTGGCTAACTCTGACCTCCTCTTCAGTTCTGCCTAAGACTGCCTTATATACATGTTTCTGGAATCATCCTGTTCACGAGGCGAACTCTTCTTAGCGAGGCGAATAATGCGAACAGTCTGCAACTTTTGATCTTCTCGCGGGGCGAGCATATCCTTCGCGAGGCGAATCTCTTCAGATTCCAAACTGTAACGCCCGTGACCTTTCACACGGGTAAACCGTGATGCTTTCTGACTTCCAAGGTTGGATTACTCGCGAGGCGAGCCAAGTCTTCGCGGGGCGAGACAGAATGGTTGGCAATTTCTGGGACAGTCACCTTCTGGTTCGCGAGGCGAACAGTCTTCTCGCGGGGCGAGAAACTCCAGAATTATTCCTTTTTATTTACCTGAAAAACAGAAAATAGAATAAGTATTTTATTTAACTCTAAATCAACTAAATTAACCTAAAAATACTTTATAGACTCCAAATGCTGCTTAAAGACAATCAAGTCTAATTTGGGTGAAAATGATATAAAATTAGCACAAAGCCAAGGTCTTTACTAGTTATAAAACCAGTCAAACAGAGGCTCATCAAAATACCCCAAACTTAAACTTTGCTTGTCCTCAAGCAAACTAAAACTTAAAAACTTAAAAAGACTCAAGACCTGGCAAGCTTAAGAATTTAATCAATTTTCACACAAATTTCAAGCAATTCATCAAAATATTTTTCAATGTTCCCCCTTTCAAACAAAGCAAACCCCACATTCATTTATTCTAAACAGTTGAGAAATTAATCATTCAGGCATTCATTAATCTAAGTAGGGAATCCAAGTTACACAAACAAGAGAGATCACCAAATTCAAACAACTGCCTTCCTCACAAGGGAGATTTGTGTTCACTCATTCGCTCAGTTTGTGTCAGGCTAACATTTCACTCAATTTTCACTTTTAAGAGCACTTCCCATAAATTTGATTTTCATCTTAAAATGGTTCCCACAGAAAACATGCATGCAACATCAAAAGGTCTTTTATGGGTTGTAATGGGGCCTGGCTAAGGGTAGGATATACAAAGGAACTAGGCTAAAGACCCTAGGAACTAAGAGAGCATGAACATTATTTACACTTTGAAATTAAACTCAAGTTCCTTTCTTCATTTTTTTCTTTTTGCCTTGGGTGACTAAAGCCTCTTTTATTTTTAATACTTTTTTTTTTCATTTTTTTTCATTTTTTTTCCACATTTTTACACTTCCCCTTTTTTTTTTCTTCTTCTTCTTTTTTTTTTTCAATCCCAACCAACACATTGCACCGGGTAGCCACCCCAAACTTAGTTTCTTGCACCCATTCTAAGATTCCATGCTCTCCTAATCCTAAGATCGGGTTAACATGGTTTTCTAGATTTTTGGGCTTATAACATTAGGTTATCAAGAATTAACAGGCTAATCAGGCTCAAATTGGCTAACTAGGGAACATGCATTAGGATTTGGTTATTTTAGGCTAAGTAGTTATTTACAAAGAAAATGCCTAAATCATTTGAAGCAAACACATAAACATGCAAACCAAAAAGAGATTCAAGCAAATTCAGGAAAGTGCAACTTAAAAGAGATTTTCACACAGTCAAAAACATGTTGGAGGCTCAAAACCTCACCTGGACATTTATGTGCAAATTGCTTGACAGAGATTCTATCCCTAGTGTGTGCTTCCTATCACCCCAAACTTATCATAAATCATGCCATCATAATAAAATCTCAAAGTTCAGTTTTCAATCACATGGGGATCATTTTTCAAAAAAATTTCAAATCCTAGGGGGGAAACAGTCAACACTATCATGCAATCAATCTATGCAAAATCAATCAAAATCCATCAAACTTGCCAACAAAAGACTCAAACACAACTCCTGAGCTTCTCAAATTATTCAGGAGCTTTATTGAAAACAAAACAGAAATAAAGCAAGAAAAAGAAAATTAAAAAGAAGAAAGGGTTAAGAAAACTCATTAAGGGCGGTTCCACCAGGATCCCATTGCTTGTAGCATAAGGCCCACGTGATGGACAAAGAGTGGGAGTTCATTCCATGCTTCCCAAATTCGCAGCCTTGATGTGGGGGTGAGCACTTGACAATTATGATGACTTCGCCGAGTGCGGCGGACTTCTCACTCCCCTTCAGGTCACAGCTGACCTCTTTATCTACAAAGTCTCCCCAATTGAAGTGGGGCTCAACCTCTTGGACCGGCCATGGTGCAAAATCCAAGGGTGCAAAATCCAGAACTTTTGGTTCCACAGGGGAAAGTGGCTGCTCAATGGATGGTATAGCTGGAACTTCGGCTGAACAAACAGCATCATTCTCACTATCATCCTGCAAAATAGAATCAAGAAACTGGCCACAAACAGCACACGGGTTAGTGTCGATGCAATCAAGACATGTAGTAAAAGAAACTGAGTTAGTAAAGGTCTGATTGTCTGGACTTTCTGCACACGGTTCATCCACCCCATCACTTTCAACACCTGCATCTAAGACCAAAGATTCTTCTTTATCCTCAAGCACGGTGGAGCAAATGTTCTCCTGATCCTCCTGATGCTCATTTCCTATATGAACATGGCCCTCAACCTCATCTGCCTCCTGTTCCATATGGATGCTTTGCTTAACATACCTTTCAAAATAACATTCTACACACAAAGCGATGGCGTAACAATAACAATCATCACATGCATTAGAATCAGGGGATTCAACACACAGTTCATCAATAGAAACATTATCAGAATCATCATCAGAAATATTTTCAGGAATAACTTGTGACTCTGTAGGTTCTTCAAGGGGCTGTGGAGTTAGCATTGCAGCAGAGTTGGCGGCTATTTGATCAATTAGAGCGGACAACTTCCGAGATTCAGCTTCTTCCTTCTGGTATTCAGCCTCCATCCTCTGTTGGAACTCAAGATTGCTCGCCTCCATCATCTGTTGAATTTCGAGAAAGTTTGCTTCCATTTGTGCATTCATTTGCTTGAACATGTCCTCGAGTGAAGGTTCGGAAGGTGCAGCTCTGAAGGCATGATAGTATCTAAACAGGAAGGCTTCCTTCAAATCAAACCAGCTTGAGATGGAATTCTCATCAAGACAATACAGCCAATCCCTTGCAGCACCTTCAAGTGAGAACTGTAAAGCTTCCATCTGAATGTGATCTTCTGTTATTCCTGCAGGTCTCAGCATTATAGAACAAGCAATCTGGAATTCCCTCAGATGCTCCTGCGGATTTTCACCTGCAAAACCACTAAACCTTGGCAACCAGTGTGATAAACCAAGAAAATCAGGAAAATATATACATGGTGGTTGTTCATAGTAAACATTAGGCATATAACCATATCTGTGATTATCCATGGGGAACAAACAACCAGACAAAACAGACAAGACTAATTCAGTAATACAAATTTTTTTTTTAAATTTTTTTTTCTGCTAATAACAACAAACCAGAGTCCCCAGCAACGGCGCCAATTTTTGACCGCGCTGTCGCCACGCGCCAAAAAGAACGAGCGTTTACAAAGTAATGCAGATAGGGAAGCGACAACTCGGATGTCGTCTCTCAAGGACTCTTAGGCGTTGTTATTGTTAACAGAAAATTAGTTTTGGGGGGTTTTGAGTAATTGAAATAAAATTAAGAAAACAAAGTAATAAAAACAAAGCAGTTAAGAGATTAACAAATAAACTAAGGGACGATTAACCTACTGTTCTTGGTTTCCCACTATCATTGGCTCAAATAAATCCAAGCCCTAAGCGGATTCTAATCCCCTCCCGGTTGTAGCAACAATTAACAACGCAATCACTACTACGGATGTATGTTCCTATTCCCGAAATAACAAACGGGGTGAAGCCCTCATGAACAAACGAACATGAACGAACACACGCCAAATAACAAACGCGATTAAGTATAGAAACATAACATCACCGAAATGAATCAACACAACACTATACATTCCTGAAATAACAAACAGAAACATATAGCATTGCATTGAAAAGAGAAAAGCATATAAAAACAGGAATTATAGAACCTCAAATGTAAATGGAAACCAATCCTAGTAGATTAATCAAGGAGACTAGTTCTCCATTACAGAATTAAAAGAAAAGAAAATAGACTACTCAAAACTACTACTACTGTCTAAGACTAGCCAAAACTGGCTAACTCTGATCTCCTCTTCAGTTCTGCCTAAGACTGCCTTATATACATGTTTCTGGAATCATCCTGTTCGCGAGGCAAACTCTTCTTAGCGAGGCGAATAATGCGAACAGTCTGCAACTTTTGATCTTCTCGCGGGGCGAGCATATCCTTCGCGAGGCGAATCTCTTCAGATTCCAAACTGTAACGCCCGTGACCTTTCACACGGGTAAACCGTGATGCTTTCTGACTTCCAAGGTTGGATTACTCGCGAGGCGAGCCAAGTCTTCGCGGGGCGAGACAGAATGGTTGGCAATTTCTGGGACAGTCACCTTCTGGTTCGCGAGGCGAACAGTCTTCTCGCGGGGCGAGAAACTCCAGAATTATTCCTTTTTATTTACCTGAAAAACAGAAAATAGAATAAGTATTTTATTTAACTCTAAATCAACTAAATTAACCTAAAAATACTTTATAGACTCCAAATGCTGCTTAAAGACAATCAAGTCTAATTTGGGTGAAAATGATATAAAATTAGCACAAAGCCAAGGTCTTTACTAGTTATAAAACCAGTCAAACAGAGGCTCATAAGTGTGCTAGCTGAAATGTTTGATCACATCATGTACAATCATCTCACTACTGAGATCTCCATGCCAAGGTACATCAGGGCTGCAAATTTTGTTCCACCAAATTGGTTGCATCACTCAACCAGAACTACCAGCATAGGCATGCAACCTTTGTAACACCCTACTTTTTATTTTCCGATTTTTATTTTTTCAGTAAAAATATTTTCGCTGTATTAACCAGTATAAATGTATTTATTTATATTTTTATACGAGTTCATGGAGATTGATTTTTATGAAATAAAAATCATATCCATATTCTATCTTAGGGTAGAAGCTTACGATAAAAATTTGGGTTGAAAATTCAGACTTAACCCTGTCATGCTTTCACCGACAGATAATAATTTTCTTGAGCAGAAAACCTAATTTTGACTCGTGAACGAAATGGTTTATATTTAAATCATATTTCTAACGAGTTTGGTTGTTTTGAAAATTTTCAACCGAAAATAAAATATTACGCTTTTTACGGGCGTAAAACCCTAATCGGGAAAACCGACTTGAGTCGAGAAGGGAAGTGCGAGAGACCCGTCAAGAGATCGGGACAACGAGTCATACATGATGACTCATGGAGGATGAGTCACTAAGCATTTATGAGCATTAAATGCAAGTAATCATGACATTTAGGTAAAAAGACCAAAATACCCCCAAGCTTTCGCGGGTATCAACAAGACGCATCTACGCACTCTTAACCACTCATTTTACGTGGTTGAAAACCTCCCACATCTCTCCAATTTCGTGCATCCACCTCCAATAAATATTACCTATTTCATTTTGCTTTCGTTTCATTATTTTCCTATCAAAATCGAAATCGGAAAACGACGAGTGCGTCAGACGGAATTTCCGGAACCGCTAATTGATAAGATCGATGACTCATTGGTGAGTCATTTTGTGTGGCCCAAAATCAGCCACACCTCCATCAAATGTGAGCCACATATTATTAACCATGGTTAGCCAAAATAACCTTAGTTAAGTTAATTATAACCTTAGTTAAGTTAATTATAACCTTAGTTAAGCTTATATTAATTTAATAATCACAAAACCCATTAAACCAATTCCTTTTAACCAAACAAGGCATAAGATTACTCCTATAAATACCCCAAAACCGTGGCCTCCCTCACCATTTCACTCATCTTCTTCATTCTCTTCATCTTCCCCACCAACTAAGTTACAAAACCCTAAGAACACCGAATTCCCACCAAACATATGACCCTCTTCCTTTCTGAAACTCGGAAAACACTCAACATAAAAGTTGTTCCTCTTTCTCTCTTCTTTCCAACAAGCTAAAGATCATCAAAAACGGATAAGTGGATTGGGAGATAGGATCAAAATACAGAAACTGCCCAGAATTCCCAGCAACCCACGAAACAGCAGAAAGAAGTCCCATTTCACCCCTGTTATGATCCGAACCAAATGAAACCTTAAACACCAAAGTTGTTCCATTTCTTCTTATCTTTCTATCAAGCCAAAGTTCGTAATTTTTGGATGAGTATATTGTGAGATACACTCACAATACCATCACACCCTCAAGCTGTCCAGTTTTCAACAAAGTGAAGGTTGATCATTTTCTTCATTTCTTCAATCTTCAAGAGGTAAAAGCTCATCTCCTTGATCATATAAGCTTTCATATTCATGTATTTATCATGTTTATGCCATGAATCATATTTTTCCATTCCTAGATCTAGAACTTCAAATAATTCTAGAAAATTGTAGAAAAATCCTTTTAATGTGAAACCAATTTCTATGATCTTGTGATGTCTTCCACTTTCATTATCCAAGAGATTGAATCCAACTAAATTTCCTAGCCTATTTTCCTAATATGGGCCGAAACCCTAACCCTAAAGGTTAGAGGATTTTGTTTCAAATTTTAGTCTTGTAATAAGTAATCTATGTTAGTTAAGACTCTAGTAACTAGGATCCAAAAGATAGCATTAAGAAGATAATCCTAAACCTATTTTCTAAGTCTTGGCCGAACCTAGCCCTAAAGTGTCATAGATGGTTGTTAGTTGATTAATTATAGTTATGTTGTTTGAATGAAGGTGGTTGTGTTAACTTGTAGCGGGATAACGAGGATTGTTGTGTACGTGTTTCCGTGCTAACTCGGGGGGGGAAAGAATCATTCTACCGTCGGAATCGATAAGTAGCATATTATATAATAATTGTGTAGGGCGACCTAAACCCTACTAGTAGTTGAGTAACCGACAAGACCAAAATCACATTGGAAACCTTTTCTGTAAAACAAATGGTGACTTGGGGATTGTAGGTTTATCGACATTAAGGTTGATTTTATGATGTTGAGGATGTGTGGCTTTATTACTTATTTGAGTTGATTGTGATATGTTGGTTGTGATAATTTGCTATATGTGATATTTTATGATATTTGAATATTTTGTTGATATTGTGTTATGCATGATCTGCCTGGTTTGATAAATTGCTTAGTTGATTTTAAGGAAGGATATATATTGCTCGGAGGTATTTTGTTTGGGTGAGAGTTTTGAATATGAATTAGATGTGCCTCGCTATTATTTTATAAAAGTGATGTGATATAGAATGTAAGTGGAGGTTATGAGGAAAAGCTTGAGGTACTAGGTTGTTATTGATAAAAGTCAGTGAGAATCATGTGTTGCATTGTTGTTCATAACCGTGTATTTGAGATACACGAGGTCCAAAGTTCTTGTAGACCGTTCCAAATTAGAATTTAAGTTGTGCAACTATAGTGTCATTGCTTTGCATGAGCACCCTTGACAGAGTGAGAGAGAGAATCAGGGTGTGCACCGACGATACAGTGCAGCTATAGTGTCATTGCTTTGCATGAGCATTCTTACCATGGATAAGAATGTGCACCGGCGTGGGGAACGTGTCACTTGGGCGACTGACTGGCATCCCTAACGAGGGATGTGTGACAGGAGTGCTAGTGGCCACATCAGCATAAAGGTCTAGTTGCATGAGTTGAAGGGTAGAGGATGATATATTGAATTGAGGATGATTGTTGATTTTGAATGATGCATGTTTGTGACTATTATTGTATTATATGCTATGAATCTTTTCCACTTATGATGATAGAACTGTTTCTTATCTCCCTATTTCTGTATTTTTGTGTATGTCTACTTTGTTACGTTAAAAGACCAGATGAAGGAATATGTTGCTGAGGAGATGGATGGAACCCCATACGAGACGGAGATTGTTGAAGAGTTGAACGACGTTCCGTATGAAGTCGACGCTGAAGAACCATCTACCGATCCCGATAATGTAGCGTAGTAAGTTTAGGGGCCAGTGAGTCATATAAGACGTTTCTTGCTTTCAGTTAGTTATAAGCATGTTTGTATAAATAAGTACCGGTGTGGGATCCTACTGAGAGGATACCCTAAACCGTGTTGTGTAAAATAAAGAATAATTATGTGTGTATTTATGTAATATAGTTTTGGTGTGTTTTGTATTTGTAGAAGTTATATGATTATTATTTAAGTTTTAATTTTTACGTATTTTCAAATGAAGTAAAGCGTGCGATTAAGTAAATAAATATTAAGGTTTTAATGTAATAATACAATGGGGCACAACGGGGTGTCTCAACCTTCAAGAATTTTCCCTAGACTACCTATGATTGATTTGAACAAGGACAAAGATGGTAAGTTCAGACCAGTTAAGGTAGATCTACCCCTACCTAGAAAATGCATGATAACACCTAGTGAAGATGTAAATATAGAACAAGATGTCATCAATATTCTTCTGGCCCAAGACCAAGAGAAGAATTTTGATTATGAGGCAAGAGGTTATTGGGAAAGTCATATAAACATCTGTAACAGGAAAGCCTCCTCTTCTGGACTCATTGCTGCTGAAAAACATGAGACTTCTACAGTAAGAGGAAGATATGGTTTCTCTACAATGAGGATCTTCATTCATGAAGACACCTTAGGCATTCCCCTAAGGATCTCTTATATTTATGAAGATGAAGTGTACTGGGTTGCACATGCATGTGCCTACACCAGAGCCATCTGCACAACTATCCGAGGCTTCTTCAGAGGAAATTGACGAAATAATTGTGGTAGGACCAGATAGAATAGATCAATATGTTCAAACCGAGCATGTTGAATCCATGCCTGAAACTGGAAGCAAACCAGAAACTTCAAGAAAACAGTCTTCACAGCCTATGGCCTTAGTTGTTATTCATCCAGAGGCACCTCAACATTCCAGAGCTTTAAGCACTATGCCTAACCAAGGGAATTTGGATGCTACGGCTGAGAGCTCGAGAACTTCTCTTCCTCCGGATCTTGATGAACTCATAACCAGGAAAGTTGAAGCTAAAGTTAAGAAATCACTTCAACCTACCAATGTCCTTATCCAACAAATGCTCCAACCGCTTTCAGGCTTTCAACAGAATCAAGGCCAAACGCCTCTAGCTCCAGCTCCACCTCCTCATCCACCTTCAAATCCCTAATCATCTTTCTCCTTTTCTCTCTTTATTTTATATATATCTGACAATGATGGTCCACCTTATCTTACCTTTTTGTCTGATGACAAAAAAGGGGGAGAAGGACATTGAGAGATAAATTTGAAGAAGTTTTAAAACTAAAGCTTTTGTCTACATGATTTTTATATCCGTGTTTTTTACTTATGCTCTGATACCTGTTTCAAATTGCTCTGATACCTATCTAAATGCCTAAGTTTTATATGCTCTGATACTTGTCATATTGTTTGAGTATCCTTGCTTGATGTTAGACTTGTTAATCTTTGAATGCTTTGTCTTAGGGGGAGCTCTTTGGTTCTCTTAGACTTTGCACACTCAAATTTAATAAGTTTTTGTCATCATCAAAATGGGGGAGATTGTTGGAACCAAAATGGTTATGGTTAAATAATCTCTTAAGTTTTGATGCTAACAAAAATATTAAATTTGTATGGAAAAGTTATGTTAATAACTAACGCGTCTACTCTAGTGTGTATGACTGTTTTCAGTATCGCTAGACGAGGGAACTAGTTAAAAGTTCCTTAGAAATAACATAAAAGCTTATCGGGTCCAAGGTTTACTCGCTAGACGGACCCTCAAAGGAATACGGTAAAGATCTAGTCTATAAGGTAATCGCTAGACAAGGCGCTAAAAAATAACTAAGCTTAAAAGGCACTAGACGAGAGTCTAAGTATACCTCTGTAAGAAGCACTAGACGAGCTATTAAAATCCATCAGGAAAAGATCAAGTCCAAAGGCTTGTAACTAAACGAGTAGTTAACTGGACTAGCTGATATAAACAGATCTAAGTTATAATAGTCCACTCAGTAGAAATAACTAGATGACAAGTCAGTAGACTACCCGGTTGCTCATTAAAATTAAAAAATGTGTGTCCAAAGGTATGCAGGATTTGAACCCGTCTAGTTAAAGCAAATTTATTTCAAATGATTGTTTATTTAATACGAAGGTATCCATGACTTTGTTTGTATTGTTTGAATTTGTTTATGCTCTGTTTATGGGTAAGAGAAACATAGTACCATCGAATACACAAAACTTTGTACTCTGATACACACTCTGCTTCAAAGTTGAATAAAGTACAAAGAAGGAAAGACGGAAAGCTACTTTCGAGTACAAGAGAGAAGTGACAGAACCATTTCCAGCTCTACTGATAACCAAGAGTGCTTTTCTGAAGATCACATATCAAGTTATCAGACTCAACGGATCCCAGCATTTAATGCTATATATGGCAAAACGGATATCTTAAAGACCATTGAAGAAAAAGAGAGCTCAAGCTGAAGACCTTCTATAAATACTGGACGACCCCAATAAAGAAGGTTACCAAAACTGAACAAGCAAAAATTATTGAAAGTGCATAAACTCTGTCAAATCTTTTCTATATTGCTTTGTAACCTTGATCTTAAACTTTCATACCCTCACATATAGTGAGTTTCTTAGATCAAAATCTTAAATCTCTAAGTTAGAGTGAGACTGAAGAGGCTTGGTTGAAAAGAATACTTGTAAGCCTGAAGAGGTGTTGAATATTTGTTGTTGTAAGCCTGAAGAGGTGTTGAATACTTGTAAGCTATTGGATTATAGTGGAGAAAACCTTTGTAACATCTCATCTTTTCAGCATGCTTTGTCCTCACTCACACGCTTCCTGTGAAAACTTCCCAGGAGGTCACCCATCCCAGAATTGCTCCAAGTCAAGCACGCTTAACTGTGGAGTTCTTAAGTGATGGGCTACCGAAAAGAAGATTCATCTTGTTGGTATAGGTAGTATCAATTAATTCGTATAAGTCATCCTCAACTGTATAGTCTCATACCTACACAGTCTCAGGATCCCTCTCATTCGGGTGTGTAATCGGTTCATTCATGCGTCCCTCCGCCTAGAAGCCTGCCAGGAACCGCTCCTTGTCCGTGCCTTCTTGCACCGGCGATCACTCCCCGCCCTCGTCGGCACCCGGGTGTTACATGCCCACCAGCTTCCGCTTTGGTTCGTCCCTGAACCACACCGTACTCGGAGAGGTGCTGCTCTGATACCATTTGTAACATCCATGGGCTGCTTTATGGATTGACGACTGTCCCCACAAACCAACACGGGTCTTTTCAGCGTGCTTTGTCCTCATTCACACGCTTCCTGGGAAAACTTCCCAGGAGGTCACCCATCCCATAATTGCTCTAAGTCAAGCACGCTTAACTGTGGAGTTCTTAAGTGATGGGCTACCGAAAAGAAGATGTATCTTGTTGGTACAGGTAGTACCAATCAATTCATATAAGCCATCCTCAACTGTATAGTCCCATACCTACACAGTCTCAGGATCCCTCTCATTCGGGTGTGTAATCGGTTCATTCATGTGTCCCTCTGCCTATAAGCCTGTCAGGAGCCGCTCCTTGTCCGTGCCTTCTTGCACCAGCGATCACTCCCCGCCCTCATCGGCACCCGGGTGTTACAACCTGCAAGTAGAAGGGACTGGACGTAGCTCTTGATTGGAAGAGAATGAACCAGGATAAATCATCTTTGTGAATCTTCTATCCTTATTATCTCTTTACAGCTTTTGTTTATACTAATCGAGGGGATTTGGATTTGAGTTTGTTAACTCTTTTGAAAAGATATTTTCATCTATGTGCTTATTTCTCTTCTTGCTTGCAAAAAGGTTTTAAGAAAGGTTTTTCACAAAAACTGTTAAGAAACACAATTCAACCCCCCTTCTTGTGTTTCCCTATGTCAACTTCACAAGGGACTAACAAAATTAACCAACTGTAATTGAAAAGGTCCATTCAAACCCTGCTTAGCTAGGAAATCAACACTCATATTTGCTTCCCTAAAGATATACTTGATCTGCACTTGCCAATTAGGCATTCGGATGAAGGATGGAATATCTTCGAGTAAAGATTTGAGAAGAAGATTTGGGGAGGAGCCTCTAGAAACCAAGTTAATAGCCACAGAATAATCACTTTCGATAATAACTCTACTAAGAGCAAGATCACGAGCCAATTTGATCCCAAATAACATAGCTCACAACTCTGCCATAAGAACATCACACTGGCCTAGATTACAGAAGAACCGCTAACAAAATTGCCATTAGAATCTCGGATAAGCCCATTCGAGTGATGAATATGAGCTTCATCAACATTGATCTTGAAGGAATTTTCGGGAGGAGGCTACCATGAAATTTGAGCTAAGACTCTACTATTATCAATGAATTTTCGAGGCTGAACAATTTCTCTGTCAATATCACTAGATTGGACAAAAACCAAATGCCCAAAACCATTTCCATTTTTGACTATTAAGAAAGAATAAGGAGATTCCTATCCTTCCAAAGAGCTGGCACAGCTACATTGAAGATATAAACCAACTCCAAAGGACATTTCCAATGCCTTATGAAGATAAATTCCATTCCTACCATGGCAGAAATCCCAGACTAAAGAACTTACTCCAAGAATCCGATTCCAAAACCTTATTCCAAGAAGCAGAAGCCTCTTCACAATCCTTTAGCAGATGCATGACCGTGTCTGGACAAGAATTGCACCTTGGACACATGACAACAACTTTCATTCCCCTCTTATTTCTCTCCACATTAGTAAGTAACTTTCCATGAATTAGCTTCCAAAGGAAATTTCTTAACCGATTTGGTCCTTTCCACTTCGAACTTCAAAATTATCACTTTGAAGAAAATTTATTTTAACACCATTTCTTGTTTGAAATCATATAAGCAATTGGGCATATGTGTGTGTGTGTATATGTATATGTGTGTATATATATATATATGTCTATATAAAAATTTATATAAAATGAAAAAAAAAAATGAAAAACATAGTTACTTTGATCAATTGGTTAAGGATGTGGATTGTGAGTGTGTGGATTCAAACCTCCGTAATATGCTTCACACCTTTTCTGTTTTATCCCCCCCCCCCAACCCAACCCAACCCAACCAATATAAGGCCTAAAAAAGTAAAGAAATGTAACTTATATTCAATTTATATGTTTTTTATGAAAGAAAAATATTCATCTTTCCTCCATTTTAGATATATTGTTCACGTTAATGAAAAATATAAGTTGTTATGACAAGAACAATATATGCTTTGCCCTTAAAGAAGGAGGAACATATTTTCTCACGAGTGAAGAATTTTATGTGGCATGTGGTACTCTTTTAACTGGTAACAAGTTGTACTAAAAGGAGATGTCTTTGATCCCCTCTTTAGAATCAGGAGGACCAATCCACTTGCAATATCAACCACTGATATAATAATTAAATACTTGAAAGTTTCATATTGAAAGTTGGCTACGTTATATCAGGTTAGGAATCCATTCTCCACTCCCCTCCCACCATCGTCTTCCTCCTCTCGGCAAGTTCTTTGCCTTAATTACACGAACCGCGACTTCATTATGTAATAAAACTCAAAAGGACCTGGAACCTTCATCAATCACAAAACTGACTGTCTTCCACAATCCCAAAACTTAAAAGGGGATCGAAACCTCAATAACACACCCACTGCCTTCCTCGCAAGTTGGGTCACAAAGCTGAATGTCAAACAATCGAGTGGCTAATTCATCAAGTCTAACCTTTCATCGTTGCTGCCACTGACACAGGCACCATCCCCCAGGTCTATACTATGCCACCACGACCACCACAGAGACCTAAAGGTGAGACCCTTCCCTTGAAGCTTTGTTCTTTTTTTTTTAACTTTGATGCAAAGATCTTATGGTTAATTGAACTGCATGTCATCCATCGTGATTGGCAAACATACTTCTGGATTTTAAGTTTGAAGCGAAGGTATGACAGACATCCTTTTGGATTTTAAGTCTTCTTGAAAGACAAAGTTGTTGTTTTTTGTGTTTTGATGGTGTTTTTTGATTGTTAGGTTGAGAAGGGTAGGGGGATAGAAAGTTTGGGGCCTGATGTGGGAGTTATACAAATCGAGAAGGATTTGTAGCTCACCTGGTGAGATGATTGAAATAGATGAGATATATGAAGTTGACACTGTGGGAAATACAAGGTGGGTTGATTTGTCTTTCTTATTAGTTTTGTGAAAATCTTTTCGAAAACTTTTGCAAGCAAGCAAGAAGTTAAATACACATAATAAAATCCTTTTAAAGAAGAGTTGATAAACTCAATATCAAATCCCCGAGAGTTAGTTTAAAAACAAAACTAAATGAGATGAATGATAAGAGAAAAGATGTTGTCTAAGGTGCACCACCCATCAAAGTGGTTTAGTGGTGCACCACCCAAGTGTCACAATCTAGACCAATCATATTGTCACTTGGGGTGGTTGACTTTTTCAACCAATTCATATGGTCAAATTCCAACTAATCCAAGTAGCAATCCGAATGGTCCACATTGTGCCACTTGAGTGGTGCACCACTGCACACACTTTAGTGGATGGTACATCATTGATGAGCCTCTGGTTGACTGGTTTTATAACTAATAAAAACCTTGGCTTTGTGCTAATTTTATATCATTTTCACCCAAATTAGACTTGATTGTCTTTAAGCAGTATTTTGAGTCTGTAAAGTATTTTTAGGTTAATTTAGTTGATTTAGAGTTAAATAAAACACTTATGCTATTTTCTGTTTTCAGGTTAATAAAAAGAAATAATTCTGGAGTCTTTCGCCCCGCGAGAAGGATGTTCGCCTCGCGAACTGAAGGTGACTGCTCCAGAAATTGCCAACCATTCTGTCTCGCCCCGCGAAGACTTGCCTCGCGTCGCGAGTAATCCAACCCTGAAGACCAAAAGTCAGCACGGTTTATGCATGTTAAAGGTCACGGCTGTGGCAGTTTGGAATTTGAAGAGTTTCGCCTCGCGAAGATAAGCTCGCCTCACGAGATCGCCACTCACTGAAGACTGTTCGCATTATTCGCCTCGCGAATGTGAGCTCGCCTCGCGAGAAAGCTGATTCCAGAAACTTGTATATAAGTCTGTTGTAGGCAGAACTGAAGAGTTGGCCAGTAGTTGGTTAGTTGTTAGCCAATCTTAGGCAGTAGTAGTAGTTTTCAGTAGTTTATTTCTTTTCTTTTGTGTTTATTTCTGTAATGGAGAGCTAGTCTCCTAGATTAATCTACTGCAATTGGTTTCCATTACCACACTTGAGGTTCTTGTATTTCCTGTTTTCATTTGCTTTTCTCTTTTCGATACCATGCTATATATTTCTGTTTGTTATTTCAGGAGTGTATAGTATTGTGTTGATTCATTTCGGTGATGCTATGTTCTTATACTTAATCGTGTTTGTTATTTCGCGTGTGTTCATTCATGTTCGTTTAGTTCATGAGGGCTTAACCCCGTTTGTTATTTCGGGAATAGGAACATACATCCGTAGTAGCGATTTCGTTTGTTATTTGTTGCTACAACCGGGAGGGGATTAGAATCGCTTAGGGCTCGGTTTATATGAACCGATGATAGTGTCAAACCGAGAACAGTAGCTTTATCATTCTTTAGCTTATTTGGTAATTACTTTTTATTGCATTGTTTTTCTGTTCTGTTTTCTTTATTTAGTTTTCAATCTCAAAACCCCCCAAATCTGACTTTTACTGATTTTCTGTTAATAACAACAACACCTAAGAGTCCTTGAGAGACGATACTCGAGTTGTCGCTTCCCTATCTACATTATTTTGTAAACGCTCGTTCTTTTTGGCGCGTGGCGACAGCGCGACCAATCATAACCTTCACCGTGAAGTTGAGACACTTTAAAAAGTAGAAAACAAAAGAAAGTTGAAAATATAAAATTGAATTTATATAAAATCACATTTTACTGTTCTATATAGGTTTGCATGTAACTCAATGGCTATATCCAATTTTTCATAAAAAGTTGTTTAACTATTTTCTTGGCATTAAAAATGTATGAGCTATGTAGGAAAACCAAAATATGAGTAAAATATAAAAATTCATACGTTGATAATTAATTTTTTTTTAAGTCATTGATAATTAAATTTTGAGTAAATTACATTTCATCCACTTAAAATTTTACAAAAACACACTCTATCCCAAACTTACTTCAAAACTACACTCCTCCCATGTTGACCTATTGACTTTTAATATATTCTAACATAATATTTCATCTAACCTTACCAAATCTGAAGTAACTAGATAGAGTGGTTAAAAAAATTTACAATAAAAATTATATAATATTTTAATAATTTTCGGTTCAATATATCGATTCAACGAAAACCCATAATTGCAACCTAGCTACACTTTCGTGATTTGAAACCAAAATATCTCTGGTCATCTAATTCTTTCCATACACATAGAAGAAGTAGAAAGGAGCTTGAAAGAAGATATGTGAGGCTCCAACGAAATTTCAATTTGTGGAAAAACTTATATGACTTCCTTATTTGAGGCCAAATTCTCAATTTATGGAAATCTTTGATGACTTATTTATGAAAACATCAATGACGATGTGAATGCCCGATGACGACGTGAATCTTAGAAAACCATCGACTTCTCGAAAAACCTCCGATGCCAATGTGAATCTCCCATGACGCGATTCCAGATGGTCCATCAACTGACCAAGTGAAATGACTTCGAGGCTTCTTGATAATAATATAATATTTTTAATTCTCTTATATTAATTATTTCAATAACACGACTGTGGAGCCACCACACAAGTTTAACTTACTATTACAAAATTATATAATTTTAATTGTAAGTTTTTTTAACTATTCTCTCTAGTTATTTTAGATCCAATAAGGTTAAATGGAATATTCCATTAAAATCTACCAACTTAGTTAACACGTAACAATCAACGGATCAACTGGGATGGAGTATATTTTTGAAATAAGATTAGAGCTGAGTATCTTTTAGCAAAACTTTAAGGAGGTGAAGTGTGATTTACTCTTAAATTTTTAATCAAATTAAGGAGACCAAAACTTCTATATTGCCCCAACTAAGTCTGCTACTGCCTTAAAAAAAAATAGGTTTAGGCAAACATATTAATTTTTTTAACTCAAATAATTTTAGATTTTTTTCTCTCTCTCTTTTGAACAAAGTAGAGTCATTAAAATGGGAGTAAAACACATTTAATTCAAGGCTCTGGACAAATTAAATTGACAAGGAATACAAAACAAAAATTGCACAAAAGCAAGTTATCCTATTGACTATTGACACAAAATCACAAATACATTACTGTATTAAAAAATATGTATAGGTAAATTAGAGTTGTGATTTTTTTATGTATTTTCGACATGCATATATATAAAGATGATAAAAATAAGTACAAAATAAAAATAAATATATATGGTGTTACATACGGTGTCGATACTTATTTGTTCAAATATCACAACTCTAATTTTTTTCAACTCAAATAATTTTAGAATAGCTTTTTTTCCCCTCTCTTATGAACAAAAGTAGAGTCATTAAAATAGGTAAAAGCAAAACACATGTAATTTAAGGCTCCTTTAGGACAAATTAAACTAATATGGAATACAAAATAAAAAATTGCAGAAAACCAAGTTATCCTATTGACTATTGAGACAAAATCACAAATAGATTACTACCTTAAAAAATAGGTTTAGGTATACATATTAATTTTTCAACTCAAATAATTTTATAATATCTCTTTTCTCTCTCGGAAAAAAAAAGTAGAGCATTAAAATGGGTAAAACACTTTTAATTAAAGGCTCCTTATGGATAAATTAAGGATGTGTTTGATTTGTAAAAAACTGAAGGATTGGACAGTACAAAATTTATTTTTTACTGTTTGATTTGAAAAATGATCACGGAACAGGACAAAATAAGGAGTAAGGGACCGTACAAAAACCCAAAATTTTATGACTCACCAAACCATGGGATAACGTTTTGTCCCGTGGACATTCTACCCAAAAAAACAAAATTATCCTCGTATCTCCCTCCCCCACTCCTCTCTCTACCCCTCCCCCACCCTCTTATATGTATATATCACCAAACGTTACTATATATATAATTTATAATATTATATTTATAATACTTTTATATATATATATATATATATATATATATATATATTATAATATCATAATAGATAATATTATATTATATTATATTTATAATATATAGTATTATAATTTGTTATGTTATATTATATTTATAATATATAATATTATAATTTATATTGTTATATATATTATCACAAATGGTATTGTAGTGATTTTAACATTATTTTGTTTGTCCGGTTCATTGTTCATCAAATACTGTACAAGATAAAAAGGTGTCCAGTAACTTGCAAGCTTGTCATGTGCTGTTATTCTTGTCTTGTACCTCAATGTGAATCAAACGCATCTTAAATGAATAATGATATTTGGACACAAATTTTTTCACCAAATATGGACACCGAATAGCATAGCAGATGTGGTGTTTTGGGAGTGAAAAAGTATATAATAAGATAGAAGAAAACAACAAATAAATACTGAAAAATATTTTTATATGATAATGGACATAATTTTTATATCCAAATATCATTAGTCAATTAAATTGACATGGAATACAAAATAAAAAAACCGTAGAAAATCAAGTTTCCATGTTGACTATGGACACAAACCATTTTTTCTACATTTTTGACAAAACGTTTTACCGAATTACTTCTTCCTCTCAATAATATAAGTAAAAATTTCAAATTTTTTGTTCAAAATATAAGTAAATTTTAATTACTTTTATCTTATTTAACGGGGTTATTCTCAAAACACCCTTCATTAAATACAAATTTTGTTTTATAATAGTTCCTTTTATTCTCAACAACACAAGCTTAATAAATAAGATGAATGATAATTTAGATAATAAACTTAATTTTTTATTCTCAATGAATCTTTTAGCCGAGATCAACTAACTACTTTAATATGTCTTTGTAAAAAAAAATTATCTTAACATATATGTTTTATTCAATTTTTATTTATAATAATGATCCGAGGGAGTAATTAATTATTTTTTTAATACAAATCAAGTAGACGTTAGAAACATAGAGGCGTATATGGAAAGCTTTGTTAATGATGATGAATGAAACCGGTGCAGTTGTCATTTTTCATATTACTATTTCTTAAATGCTAATCAATGAAAAGGAGAGTTTCAAAATAGTTAATTTAATTTTGATAAAGAAACATTGTTGAAAAAGAAAGAAAAATTGTCAACACGTTCCGAAACACTCATCAATAAAAATGAACTTCCCTTAGCATTAGTCTTCCTCTCTCCCTCGCTCTCTCTCTAACTCTCTCTTCTTTTATCACTTTTCCTTGCACCTTTTCTTATTATATATATATTGTTACTCACAAACACACACATATAGAGAGAGAAGACAAGTAACTAGAACAGGAAAACCTTTGACACATCAATCTGTGGACTGAAAATCACTTTAAGGAAAGAAATATGGGAGGGTGTTATATGGGGTGGTTGTTGTTTTGTTCTTTGTTTTTTGTTTATGCTTCTGGGTCACCTCAAAACTTGCCCGTCATAGACTTTGAAGAAGGTTACACACCCTTGTTTGGGGACAATAATTTGGTCATCCATAGGGATGGGAAATCAGTTCATCTTTTACTTGATGAGAGAACAGGTTATATCATCTATCATCTATAGTTAAAACAATCTGGGGTTGTTCCTTTTTTTTTTGTGGGATGGTTCTTGATATGGTGACTTTTTGGTTAAAAAATTCATTTTTTTTTTCTTTTGCTTTATTTTTGTTTTCTGGGTTCTGTTTACAGGTTCTGGATTTGTATCTCATGACCTTTACCTTCATGGGTATTTCAGTGCTTCGATTAAGTTGCCTGCTGATTACACTGCTGGAGTTGTGGTTGCATTTTATGTAAGTAACTAATTCAAATAGCTGATTAAATACACATGATGCCATTTTTATTATAATTTCATATTATGTTTTATGAATGTTTAATCAGCATAGAAAAGCTTACACTTTTTTTTTTTACTTTTTTTTCAACAAAATCTCTTTTACTTTAGCTCAATCAATTTTTTCTTCCTTTTTTGTTCATAATTTCAGATATAAACTAAAGAATATGATTCCAGCTAGCTATTGGGATATTCAAGATAAATTCATGCTTGTAAATTTTCCATATAGTTTTCAGTCTCATTTTCTTCAATTTTATATTTTATGATCATTTATGGAGACAAAAAATTATAATAATTATTTTTTCTTTATGTTTTGACCGTTATTTTGGCAAATTCCATTGTTTGTTTGAATTATTTAAAAAAATGCCAGCTGGTCTGTCTGTTTTTCTGTACCTATTTGACTGCTTTCCATAAAATAGGGGAGAAAATTCATTTGTTCATATCATATTTTCTGCTGCAGATGTCAAATGGTGACATGTTTCAGAACAACCATGATGAAATAGACTTTGAGTTTTTGGGAAACATTAGAGGCAAAGATTGGAGGATTCAGACTAATGTTTATGGTAATGGAAGTACCAACATTGGCAGAGAGGAAAGATATGGTCTCTGGTTTGATCCTGCTGAGGATTTCCATCAGTATAGTATTCTCTGGACAGATTCCATGATCATGTAAGCATCTATCTGAACGCCATATATCTATATTTGGTCATTTGGTTCTCTTTTGGATTTTTTATAATATATATATCACATATCTATATTTTCTTTGTCACAGTAAAGGTTTCTTCATTAGTCTTTTTTTTTTCCATACTCTAGAAATCCCTTGCTTGTAAGTAGTAATTTGATGCCTGCCTTTTGTTACTTAAAATAGGTGGGGTTTTGTCCAATGATTTCTCTGGTTTTCTTTTACCTTTTACTATGTCCCATGTTTTATCAAAACCAGTTTTTGCTTGTAATGGGATTACTATGTACAATTGACACATTTGTTACTTACTTAGAATGAATAAAAACCAGACATCATCATATCTAATTCTTAAATTGTGTCTATCCTTATGGAGAGGAAGGCACAAGATAAAAACTTGGTGGTATTTGGTCCACTAGTGGGTCACATGATAAGTTCATAGTTATTGGAGTCTAATAGAATTTAGTAGTAGGAAAACAGGAAAAGTCTATTTTTGTATATCCAAATTCATGTGTAACCAATATTCTTTCCTTAGTTACTATAGTTACCAAGTGGGGTCTCAAATGTCCCTCCCTTATTATTTGGAGATGAAAGGGAATTATTCTGGATTTCCTTTTATGTGCTACCATGGTATTTGTTACTACTTTCAAAATGTTAAATTTGATGATTATTTGTAGTTTACTTGTTTTATTATTATTTTTTTCTTTGGCAGATTTTATGTAGATAATGTTCCTATTAGAGAGATTAAGAGAACAGAATCTATGGGAGGAGATTTCCCATCAAAGCCAATGACTTTGTATGCTACCATATGGGATGCATCTGATTGGGCTACCAATGGGGGCAAATACAGAGTAAATTACAAGTATGCACCCTATGTTGCTGAGTTCTCTGATTTTGTCCTTCATGGTTGTGCAGTTGATCCTATTGAGCATGTAGCCAAGTGTGACAATGCTCAAAGTTCTGAGGTAGTTCCATCTAGTGTCACACCATCACAGAGAATCAAAATGGACAACTTTAGGAAGAAACACATGACATACTCTTACTGTTATGATAGAGTCAGATACAACAAGGTCCCTCCACCAGAGTGTGTGATCAATTCCCAAGAAGCTGAAAGACTAAGAAAATTTGATCATGTAACATTTGGTGATGGCAGTCCCCACCATGGAAAAAGACACCATCACAGTAGAGGAAGCCAGGCAAAGGCTTCTTCATATTAATGTAGTTTCATATTAAAGGAAAATTTTCATCTTTGATTTATTATTTACCTGGGTTAGCAATTTATCTTTTTCTTTTTATTTTTGTCCTTTCATTTTGGTGTATAAAGAGAGAGAGATGGGTTTGGGCCTAGAATTCCTTAATCAATTGATATTGTTCTGGCTTGGTGCGTATGTGTATAGTTCATACCTTTAGTAGGTTCCATATTTAATCATTGTTGTCTTATGATTTATAAATTTAATCTCTTAATGATTTGTGTGTTTAGGCATATCCTATAAAATTTCTATGCATTAAATTTTTATATCGAAATCCAATAATATATTACAAATTAGTATTACTATTATTTTTCTCTCTTGGTGGTATATATGTTAAAATTTTAATGGATGTTAGCATAAAATTTTTTTATGCTAAGTGCATGTTACTTTTATCCTTCAATTAACTATTTATTAGCATAGGTTATTTAATGAATGTTTGGTATGAATTATTTCCTTTTTACTGTTGTCCAATATAAAATATTGGTCCAACCCAAATTGTTTTATATTTAGACCATGACTGTACTGAACTATGTTGGACTGTCTGGTAATTTAGAGGGTCAGAATTGCCAGCTTCAAGGACATAAAATATGGTAATTTTTGTCAATGCAAGTGGAATCCAAAGTCAAGTTGATTATGACAAATGCTGTAGCAGCGGTGCTGCAAAACTGGTTAGTTTACTGGTGCACTGCTTCTATTTAATACTGACCAAAATTTGTCTCTCAGCTCTTACTTTCCCATGGTTTTGTCTTCTGGTGTTCACATTGGGTGGGTTGAGAATTTGAATAGAGCAATTGGAAATCTCTATGGATACGGCATTGGGAGTGGTTATATTATAGGCCCCGTTTTCGTGTTGCAGTGTCTCTGTTTTAAAGAATAAGTAAAGTAAATAGAGGGAAAGTTGTGTATCATTCATTCTTCAATCAAAATTAAAATAGAAAAGCAAAATTTCTTGTATCCCACTGCTTATCACTCACCAAGCACTGATTAAGATGCCCCCTCAAACGAGTAGTTTTGTCAAGGAAAAAGGTTTAATATAATAGAGGATAAACTATAAAAATTGAAGAATATGATTGAAATTGTGATTTTTCTTCGGTGACTACTTATACTTGATTTAGTTACGATTAAATCATCATTAGAAAATTTATATAGAAAAAAATCATTTCTTCTGTGTAACTCTAGATTTAAAATTAAACTTGAATCACACCTCAAAAGAGGTGGGTAAAATAATAATATATAAATAAATAAGTGAAATAATCATAAATCATGTATTCGTATGGGAAAATTACATTTATTTCTAACATATAACTTAGCACATTCGTTAAAAAAATCAAGAAAATAAAAAGTTGAGCATCCACATCCCAAAGACCCCACTCCTGGAGTTCTTAAATGACCCCCACCATTACACATCACTCATTTTTATTTTTAATAACTTAAGCACTTTATATTTCCATCCCAACAATTCTTAAAAATTTTTAAATGGACCTCACCAAGAATTTCATATCCTTATAATTTTAAAATTATATTATTTTCTAAATGGAGCCCACATCCTTTTCACTTATTTTTAATTAAAAAAATCAGGGACCAAGCACAAGCACTCAAGATCCCTCCCAGCTTAAGCACTTTTGTAAGCACTTGTCCCCATCGGTGTTCATATTTTAAGAATCGTATTTAACTTGGAAGACCCCAATAAAGAGACCGATAAAGATGGCCTTATTGGGAAGTGATATATTTATCGAGCTCTTGATTTTATAATAAAAAATTGTTCTTTTTGGGTTCCTTAAAGACCATTAAATTAAGTGTTTGGTATCAGTCCTGGGAAAGTAAGGTTGAAGTAAGGTTGAAATTAATTTTTTTTATGTTTGGTGTAAGGAATAGAAAATCATTTATAAACATAAAAGATATCCAAAAATAAAACGTCATGAAAGTTGAAGATTCAATTCCTATGTGTGAGGGTGAAAAAGTATTTCAAGGAATGAGATTTTCATAAAAATATAATTTACTCAAGAATAAAATTTTCTCTAAACCAAACGCTACCTAAGGCGGGTATCCGATAGCCTAATGCTAATTTGACACACTTTCCCTACACCAGATACGCGACATCAGATGTAGCCAAGACATCAGGCGGCACTATAGTCAGACCGCGCAAGATCGTAGCGGGTCCTTTTTTTAAAAAAAATAATTTTTTTATAAATAATTTTTTTGATTAAGTATGTGTAAATATCTGGTGAATCGAGTATAAATATATGGTGAATTCAGTTCATTATCTGGTGAATGTGTTTTTTTGAGAAATAATTTTTTTGATTAAGTATGTGCAAATATATGGTGAATCCGGTATAAATATCTGGTGAATTCAGTTCATTATCTGGTGAATAAGTTTTTTTGAGAAATAATTTTTTTGGTTAAGTATGTATAAATATATTGTGAATCAGGTATAAATATCTCGTGAATCGATTCATTATCCCGGTGAATATGTTTTTTTGAGAAATACATTTTTTGTTAAGTATGTGCAAATATCCGGTGAATTATGTACAAATATCCGGTGAATTCAGCTCATTATCCTAAGAATGTGTTTTTTTTATAAATAAAGTTTTTGGTTAAGTATGTGTAAATATCCGGTGAATGTGTTTTTTGAGAAATAAATTTTTGGTTAAGTATGTGCAAATATCCCGTGAATGAGGTACAAATATCCGGTGAATTCAGTTCATCATCCGGTGAATGGGTTTTTTTGAGAATTCACTTCATTATGGGTGAATAGGTTTTTTTTAGAAATACATTTTTGGTTAAATATGTGCAAATATATGGTGAATCGGTATAAATATCCGGTGAATTCAGTTCATTATCCGGTGAATGTTTTTTTTTTATAAATAAATTTTTGGTTAAGTATGTGTAAATATCCGTGAGAATGGGTTTTTTTGAGAAATAAATTTTTGGTTAAGTATGTGCAAATATCTGGCGAATCATGTACAAATATCTGGTGAATTCAGTTCATTATCTGGTGACTGAGTTTTTTTGAGAAATAATTTTTTTTTTAAAAAAGTCAAAATTAAAAAAGAAAAAGAAAAGAAAGTGGTGCTACAGAGCACTACAAATTATCAAATGTCGTATTGATGTCGAATATTGTGTACAATTAGCACCTACTTATCCGATAAAGAGAATTTTTTAGTTTCCGTGAATTGTAACATGAAAAATCTTAAATTAGTAGGTTTGATGAAAATGATATATCTAAAAGAATGAGTAAATGAAAAAGTTGGATAAAAGGACGAAGTGGCAATGATACATTAATCATAAGTGGCGTCCGGTACTCCCGAACCCGAGCTCAGAGACTAGATGTAGCCCAAAAAAAGTAAAAAATATGAGTATATTTTGTGACACTCTCCCACCCATATGTTTTCATAAACTATAAGAGAGATCAATAGAACACACGTATATTATAATATAATAATAAAAATTGGGTAGAGGCTATCACATTATAACATAACTTCATAACGTTGAATATAAAACATTTTTACAAGAAAAATAACTGAAAATCCAAAAGATATCCAACCCAGATGTCACATTACAGAGCTGGTATAATCATCTTCCGAAACATCTAGGATAAACAACATAAACTAAGAAATCCTAGACTACGAGTAGCGGCTCCTCGTAGTCACTCCTCAACCAAGTCGCTCACCGTCCTCCGCATAACTAAAAAGATACATGCAAAACAAAACAACAAAAGACAGGGAGTAAGAAAAATGTATAAAACATAATGGCATGAAAGCGGTTAGCACGATGAGGATACATCACATATTCACATATACATAGTATATCAACAACATAACATCTCAAAGATGTTAATATCATCTATATCATTTCAACAAGGTATGTTATGCGATGCAAAGACTACTCCACTACTCCAAAGGCATGAATGAGCAACATAACGCACAACCAACAATCACCACCTCCACTTGGGTCACCTTGGCTATCCAAGTTTTATCACCATCAACACCTCGACCACTTTCGGCTATCGAGGCCTCCTTGGCCACTTGGCTACCAAGGTTCAACGTTATCTTTAATCTTTAGTCTTTAATCTTTTAACACCGTGGTCCTTAAGCACCGTATCAACACCTCAACCACTCGGCCTATCGAGGCCCTTTGGCACTCTTGCTACCAAGGTGCAACATTAACAACACCTTGACATTATGTATCAAGGCCCCTTAGCCACTTGGCTACCAAGGTACAACATTATATTTTCTCTTTAATTATTAACACTCGCCAAGAAGTGCCAGAGCTCAATACCTTGACCATTAGCATCAAGGCCCTTGGCCACCTCCTACTACCAAGGTACGTTATTATCTTTAAGTTATTTAGCTTGTCTTTACTTCGTTTGGTGTCTTCTACCATTATTATTATTGGGAACAATCAGGGTGAACTACCCCCTCTGTTTTGTGTTTTGTTATGTCTAGGGGAGCACGAACGTGTTGCCCCCAAAGACGGCGCGTCTTAACTTTAAGTTGAGCACTGGCATGTCTGCTTTATTGAGCACAGAGTGTGCTCGTTAGAGCATGACTGTATTGATCTGGCCAGAAAGGGTTTAGGGACCCTTGCTATGTTTCCTAGAGCATTCAAGGATCAAACCTATTGGCTTAAACTATCCATCACCCCCGCCATTATTCTTAATTCATCTCCATGTCTTATCATTATGGGGAATTATTCCTTTTATTCCAAACTTTCATTATTAACGTCCCTAAAACACTCACTAATCAATCCTAGGGTCTTTAATTAAGCCTTTGAACACAACCTTGCCTCTCATGCTATATTGATGTCTTATGAACAAACCGGAAGCATCCCTTAACTCGTTTATCATTGTTAACATATTTTAACGTCTTTAACATCATTAATAAGCCCTATCAATTAATTAGAGTCTTATTAACATCCGTGTTGGCATAACAGCCTCAACAACAAACACTCATTCAGAGCACAACATCATCATCATCACTATAACAGCAACATCATCATCATGAACATACATCCATCACATCATACACAATTAGGCATACCAATAACATTTAATCATACATCATCATGAATTAACCACAAGCAATACAATAATCAACGATGCCATTAACATTGGAATCACATCATACATATATCAATTAACATCAAATAGGCAAACAACATACGATAAGGTCATGGGTTAACCCTTCGCCTTACGCTACCCCCAACGCCTACATGATAATACTATTCCTTCTTCCTATACCCTGGTACGAAGATTCCCAACGAAACGATCCCACGCTTGTTCCCTCGAGCTACCGACGAACTCCTTAAGCATTGGCCAAACACAAAAGGATTAACCAACTAATCCCCAATTCAATCGAAAGGGAAAATGAGATTAAGGAGGAATAACTACGTTACCTTAAACGATGCTAACACGCGTGACTTCTCTCCCAAATAGATTCACAAACCCAAGAACTTCAAAGGGTTCAAGGAAAGGAAAGGGAAGAGGTTTCTTGTCACACTAGGGATTGCCCAAAGTGCCAAAATAGGATTTGGCTCGCAACCCCTCACGAACCGCTTCTAATTATAAGCATTCGACTGAGCACGGTCGTGCTTAACATGAGCACGTGGTCGTGCTCACCTAAGCACTGGCAGACAAAACCTACGCCAACGAGCGCATTTTCCTTTGAGCACAACTGGCTTCACACTTGAGCACGGTTGTACTTGTGGCTCGGAAAATCAAGGCACGCGCCCGAGCATGGGCGTGCTTCGTGCTCATGTATCGAAAGGGATTTTAAGCCTTTAAATCCCATTTAGCCCTTTTATATCTTACCTAGGGTCAAACATAACACACATACAAACACTTAAAGGCTTAATAAGAAAAACGGGTGTTACACGGTTCTCAATAACTAACCATAGATTTATTTATTTATATGCTATATAATATCCATGCAAGTCTCGACCAGTGCTTGAGCTTTTTCTAACCCGCACTGACTCACTTCAAACCTAAACATTGTTTTTCAACTAAGTTTTGTCGCACTTGTTGCTTTGTTTTTAAGTTGAAGATAAAGATTTATTTTGCTTTTCCAACAGAGAATTGTTAAAAAAATTATTAAAGTATTATACACTGTTAGTATAAAAAAGATAGTGTCATCTTCATCCCTCACGAGCCACATGACCTTGTATCTTTGGATGAACGCTTGATAAAAGTGATTTTGAATATAATTGATTTTGTAAAATTGATTTGACTAGAATTGAATTTGAAGTGAAGTGATTTATATTTGGATGTTTTTATTTTGAAAGCAAGTTTGATGTAAAACTTAATATAAGTTTTCAACTCAACTCAAAAGCTATTTTTTATAACTTCTAATCTAATCGCTTTCAAGACAACATAAATTTTACCCGAGAATAACTAAAGATCTTATTTGTATTAAAATAACGGGAAATCAAACACATAATTAGTTATCACAAGTACCACGCACCAAGTTTGCAAGTTGGGACCTTTTCCGGAGTCTCCCAAACGGAACATTCTCATAAAGTGTGCGGCTTTTCCAACTTCACTTAACTTTGAACGTTATACTAATATCGGGTTGGACTATGATGCACCACCCACATTTTATATTACTCACTACATCATCCATGTGGCAAATTTTGGGCCAATCAAATTGCCACATAAGTTGAAATCAAAATTTCAAACTTTCTAGTTGTACATATATTTGACTACAGAGAAAATACAATTAGAAAGTTTGAAATTTTGACCATAAACCTATGTAGTAATTTGATTGGTCCAAAATTTATCACATATAAATAATGTAGTGGGTGGTACAAAATATGAGTGATGCACCTTAGCCCAACCCAATGACACAAAACAAATTTTGGTCTACAACATCACATTCATAATTATAAGTGAAGATCGAACCAACCAAGAAATACATTGTTAAAAAATACCGGGTTTATCCAAATTCGTCTATAAGAAAACACGTGTTGCTCTGTTTGGATCCTGAAAAAAATTACAATTTTGTTCTCAAAAATCTGAAATACTAATCAAATTAGACCTCTTTGACCAACCTATGGTTGGCCCGAATAATAGCAAAGTTCGAACCCTTAAGCAAGTGGGTCGATTCCACCGACGGATCTTGGCTAAAAGTATTGGAGGAGTCACTAGACACTAACTAAAATGATTTACTCAAAATTTAAAATTAATTATATAAAGTTTGAGTTTAATTTTGATGTACCGTCAGGGAAGTTTTTTACGTTGTCAATCAATCACAAAACATCTTATATGTGACCTTTTGGATTTAATAATTTGTGTAAGGATTTTTTATATGATCAACCAATTGTAAAATTGTCATATCATTAAAATTGTTTGGCTATTATCATTATTACCTTAAAAGTTACATGCAGGATAATTTGTGATTCATTGACAATGTAAACACATTACATCGAAAATGTATTAAAATTAAACTCTATAATTTTATCAAAGTTTCAAAAATAATATATATATATATATATATATATATAATGCTTTTGAAGTGAATATATTTATACCACTTTTATCTTTATCGAAGTTTTCTAAAAAAATACATCAATTTTTTTATACTTAGCCATTATTTTATGCCTTTATGAGTTAAAAGTATCCCTTATAAAACATATAAAATTGGTTATTTAATGATGTTTTTAAAGATGTTAGAATGATTTTTTATATTAAAAAATTTTGGATACAAATGTCGTGGGGAGCCACTCGGCCCTCCTCCCGCCTCATGAAGATCCGTCATTACGGGTTCGCTTGACTATTGTATAGGAAGAAAGTCTGGTTCAGAGGGCAACCTTACATGCCTTCCGATCCCATAACGAATATTAGTCACTCTACGACAGTAGATACCTCGTACTAATGACATGTTAATCCAAAAAAATATTACACCTTTTTGAGGACAAATTTGGCACAATAATAGTCCCTATCAAAAACTATTTTAACTGTCATTTAAAAATTGCTAAGGTGCATATTAGAAATTTTTATTTCTCAAGAAGTAAATTGAAAGCACATATTCTTAAAGATATATGAACTCTAAATCATTATTGGGTCTATGTTTTTTTATATATTCAATTCCTCTTTTTTTTCTTCGCCTTTTGCTTGCCTTTTTCAACATCTAATTTACACCTTATTGAATGTTTTAATTTTTGGTTTAATTATTCAGTTAGCCCCTAAATTATTTGAGAATTTTTAAATAGGCTTCTGAACTTAAAAAGTTTCTAACCGGGTCCCTAAATTTATATCAAATTTTTAATTGGATCTCAAAGTGGAAAATTCGTTAGTGAACTGTTAAAATTGATAGAACATTATCGATTCCATCCTAACTAGACATTAATATCAACCACCCACTGTCATATCACTTCCCGTGAACAATCAACTCTCCCTCACCTATTTTTCTCATTTATTTTAAGTCAGTACTGAACTGCCGATGAGTGATTTCACCTCATTTTCCATGTACATTTCTCGCATGCATTCGCATATAGTTAGGCCATTTTAGTGTTATTTTGTTTAGTTTTTCCTTTGGAATATATAAGGTGGTATCGGGTGTTGTTTGCAGATATTCATGATTAAATGCCCCAAGAATTAGCAAGTATGAAGCTGATGACTTGTAGCTTTGAAAGATAAGAAATTGAGCTACTGTAGAGTATTACTTCTAGCTCGTGATGGGGCTCTCACTACCGTGGACTTGAGCAATAGTCAAGAAAGAATTGAGCTGGTCGGGGCTGTCGGCGGCTTCAGTCGCGACGGCGATCACGGCGTGACGTGTCAGCTGTGCCAGATCTCCAAAAGTCGAGACGATCACGACCAGCCGTGATGTCTATCACTACTGTGACCGCTTTGTTGGAAAAGTCGAAGGATCACTCCAGCTGCGATGGCATCACTACCGGGGATGAATCAAAGAAATGAAGCTGCTGGGTCAGAAAACCATCACTACTGGCCGCGATGGTTATCACGGCCGGGACCGCCACGCAGTACTAGAAAAACTGAGCGCAAGTAAGAAGATTGATTCGCAGAAAACCCTAAAGAAAATCCTCATTGCCGGGGTCAGCGGGCATCATTCCATTGAGCCTCTCCTTTGCTCATCTCTCAGAATTTCTCTTTGCTTTGCTTTCAATTATGTGTAACTAAACTCCCTTTGTTGGGGTTAGACTATTAATACCTGAATTTGGTTGTAAAATGATTTGATTTTAACACGCTTTCCTTTTGTTCTTTATGAGTGTTTGATTCCATGCTTAATGCTTTCTTAGGCTTGATCACCCTATGAATGATTAGTTGCTTTAATAGATAACTGGAAGGTTGGTGTTAGAGCTTTTGGTCAGAATCAAATGGGTAGTTCATGAGCCTTAGAATAGGTCTTGAGGTGCTTGCAACTTATAAGTCTTACTTAATGCAAAATCTCGTGTTAATCCACCCAAGGAATTAGGTTTTAACTTGGGATTTTAGGCTCAATGCACCTAAGGAATTAGGGCTGAGTATCTCTCGAAAAGACTTGGATTGTCATATTAGAACTAGAACTGTGTTAGTTATCACTTCACAACAACCAAGAGAGGATTAGCTTAGTTTAACCCCATCAATTCTATCTCATTGTTATTCATCTCTCGGCTTTCACGTTAATCGCTTGAGAAAAAATCCAAAAAAGAACAAAAATATTCTTCTTGTTTGTTTCTAGATGTTAGAACAACCTTCAATCCAAAACCATCGCCTAGATAGTGGTCAAATTTGGCGAAGTGGTAATTGGTCCACGCATCCTCGAGAACGATATCCGGCCTCACCGTTTTTTATTACTTGCACCAAACCTGCACACTCGCCGAGTCCGTGCAAGTTTTTGGCGCCGTTGCCGGGATCGGTGTGCCAATATCATAGTACCAGTGACTCCTAATTTAGGCATTTTATTTTATTTTTTTACCCGTTTTCCCAACGCGGTTTTTCGCTCTTAATTTCTATATCTCGGTGGGAAATTCCCGCAAGTTCCGTCATTTTCGTTCTTCCGTGCTACCCGCTTGTTCAGCGTGTGCTGGTACCCACCCCGTAACCCACTTCGAACCCGAGATCGCGAGACTGCATGAATAAAAGAGAACCAAGGCAAGACAACGTAGAAAGAGCATCTCTAGTAGACAAGAGCAAGAAGTTGAGTTACCCAACTGTGCAAGAACCACAAATTGAAATAAGAAACCCACCATGGCGTATGAGAATGCACTAAGGAGAACAATGGGGGACTACACTTCCCTAGAGTGGATAGATGTGGGACCCCTGTAGATCTGCAGCTACCCCCACAATTTCGAAATCAAGGCATCACTTCTCCACCTTGTGCAACAAAACCAATTTGGAGGGTCGATAAGAAGATCCCTCATGCCATATTGGTACCTTCAATGAGTTTCTGGTGACACCATCAAGTAACTGAGCTTCCGATGAGACCATTCGGTTAAGGCTTTTCCTTTCTTTGAGGGATAGAGCCAAGGCATGATTTCAATCTCATCCTCATGGAAGACATCACCTGGAACGCACTTGGCCACCAGTTTTTATCTCGATTTTTCCTCCGCCAAGAATGATTGTTGAGGTCGGAGATCAATGCCTTTGCACGTAGGGGATGGTGAGTCACTATATGAAGCCCGGGAGTAGGTTCAAGTCTTTACCACAACTTGTCCAAATCATGAACTCGGAGACATGGCAAAGTGGTCGCAACTTTGTTAATGGGGCTCAACAGAATTCAAGAAGCATGATTGAAGCGGTCTGCAGGAGGTACATTGAGTCAAAAGACACCGGAAGAAGCTAGGATTTGATTGAGAACATGGCTACAATGACTATCAAATGCCTAGTTCTCAATAATGGTCAATAGAGGTTCTGTAGCTGATGAAATTGGTGCCCTCAAAGCACAAATGGCTATTCTTACCAAAACAACCGGGCGCTCAATCGTAGAACTCAAGTACAAGTCGTTCTAGTCTTAAGGTGCCTGTGTGATTTTTGTGTGAGGCAACCATGCAATGGAAACTCGAGATCAATGTGGTTGTGTTCGGACAAGAAGAGGTAAACTATATGGGCAACCAAGGGCCTAGAAATGATCCCTACCCAACACCTACAACTGGGTGGCGCAATCATCCCAACTTTAGTCGGAGACAAGTGCAAAGTTCAAATACTCAAAGGCCCCCAAGCAGTTCAAGAAATCGGGAGAGCATTCTGGCCGTTCATGCAAGCCACCAAGAGAGACTATGAAGAATCAAAAAATGCCTCCATCAAAAATCTTACACCAGATAGGACAAATGGCAAAGCAAATGCGTAAAAGACCTCATGGACAATTCCTGTGAGATATGAGAAGAATCCAATAAGAAGTCGTACGGCACTATCACAAGAAGGGGAGAAAGGTTAAATCCACAAGAAAGAGTAATGGCAAGAAGAGGCAAGATGAAAGCCAGAGATGATAAGGTACAATTTGAAGAGGTAAACAATGAAGAACCCAGAAATCCTCGCAAGATACTACCTCTATTCCTACCGGCAGTAGTTTTAAACCGGGCAGTATGAGAAATTAGTTGATGAAGAATCATAAAACATATACACTAAAAGACAGATTCTGGAAGAGGTCAGAGTAATCCCATGAGTCATTTCCATATTTTAGAATCCCTTACTCCCCAACGGTTGAAGAAGGAGGCAAAATACCAGCAGTTTTCTAAGTTCCTGGATGTATTCAAAAGCTAAGAAATCAATATCCTGCTTATTTAAGCTCACAAATAGAAGTGCCTTCCACTAAAAATTCATGAAAGAGCATCCTTACAAACAAAAAGCATGCGGGAAGGAGTGAGACAGTTGATGCTTATCGAAGAGTGCAAAGCATAATTCGTAGGAAGCTACCAAGAAGATGAAGGACCCGGTAGCTTCACTATCCCATGCACTATCAAACATGTGAACACAGAGAGCATTGTGCGATCTAGGCGCAAGAATGTCAACCTTACGCTGCATTCATTTTCAAAAAGTCAGGAATTGGTGAGGTAAAACCAACAGAATTTCTCTCAACTCGGCAGACCGCTCCATTACACATCCCAGCAGTAACAGAGGATTTGTTGGTGAAGGTGATAAATTAATCTTTCCAGCAACTTTGTAATTTTAGATATGGAGTGAGGATGTCAAGTTCCACTACTAGGAGACCTTTTTCTCACTGCAACTGGTCGGGCTTTGATAGATGTGGGAAAAGGCCGCTCTGAGATTCAGAGTGCAAAACGAGGAAGTAACTTTCAATGTATTGAAGCTGTGCATCGCACTCTATAAAGGAAGAGGAGTGTTTCCATTCACGGGCAGGACACAAGAGATAAGGAAGTCATTGCACACGTAATTAACCACCCTCTATTCAAAAGTAGAAGGAAAAGCCCAACTTGAAAGCAAATCTAAAGTTATGCAAACAAATGATGCATCGCTTGGTGAGGAAGTTGGTCCTGGTCATCTTAGAAAACGGAACTCTACCGTATGAGTAAGAAAAGCGGCAAGAGGCCCAGAGAAAAAGGCAAAGGTATACAATTGTTGGCCTTTAAGAAAAAAATCAGCTCTTTACAGGAGTTTCTTATGGAAGAAAAGTAGTTTTGCAATTCTATGTTCAGCAGATCCCGGTTAATTGAAGGGGAAGAAATCACACGTCACAGATGAAGAAGCGCTTATCGAGGCAATTTAATTTTTATTTTTTATTTTCATCTTCTCTTTGTTTTTGATTTTTGGAATAAATTTAATGTTCTCAAGAGGCCATAATGCTTTGTTGAGTGATTCCAGATTTTGAAGGAAGGAAGAGAAGAAGGCAGGGAGTGGAAACAAGACCAGAAGCATGTGATTCAAAGTGACCACTCACTAATTGAGAGCTGTCTCTGCTTTTCTCCCTCTCTAAGCTTAATTATTTACATTGAGGACAATGTAAGTCTTTGCTTCGGGGCAGTGGGTACTCTTCTTTTCTTGTATCAGAATATTGCATCCATATATGCATTTAAAATATTGCATCTACATAGCTTTTATTGCATGATCACATGATTCGGTTACCCCGCTTAGGGATCGGGGAGCATAAGGATAAAGAGAGCTATGCCAATTTTTTTGCGGTGATAGTGAATTGACCCTGATTTTCATTCTTGTAATCTGGCTTCATTAAATATGCTTGAGATGGTCTTGAATATTTGATGATTAGGCATGTGTTTCTTTTGGATTTGTGTTCTCACCGGTTCTTGAACCTGATGAATGTGAGCTTTGAGCCATTAGGGGGCACTCACTAAATCTGCCCTCGTTTTGTGTAGAGTGTTTTCCTCTTGGATTGTTTTTCTCTAGAACTTGACTAAACCATTTCGAAACTTGAAAATTCTTTTAGAATATTTTTAGCAAGGATCGAGGCAATAGGTGTTTTTCTCGCCTTCCAGCTTGAATGAATAATGCTGAACATGCTCCTCTTTTTGTTTCAATGAATAGTGCATGCTTTTCTTGGTTCCCTAAAATGTTGTGTTAAATATGCTTATGAGGGACTCCTCTAAAGTACTAAAATGGGTTGGAAAAAATGTAGTTGAAAGTCGGATGATGAAAAAGAAAAAATGAATTGGAAAATTTTTACTTCTCTTGAATCATAAAATCTTTCCCTTTCTCCAAAAAAAAAAAAAAAAAAAAAAAAGAAATAAAATGGGGAAGGGATGACAAAAAGGAATGAGAAGTAAAATAAAAGAAAAAATGAAAAGATTGGGTAAGAGTAAATCAAACCCAAAGAAAGGTATTTTAGAAGGTCGTGCCTTGCAATGCTTGATTGTTTGTGGTTAGCCTTTTGAAATTTCCTGTTTTTGAAATTCCCACCTGAAAATTGATCCATGGCCTCTGACAACCAAAGAATAAGACCTCTGATTCTTAGATGTTTAATAAAGTGAAGATTTGGTCAGATAGTCGTTTATGGTAGAATCATTTTTTGAGAAAATGGAGGAAATGTCATATTCCTTAACACTCTGAGCTGGAGCGAGTAAGAAAGAGCCACAAATGAACAAGCTTCGGGGTGAGCTGCAGCAGAGGTAGAGGTCTAATTAGTGAGAATGTGAGCTCAGTGGGAAACCAAGCCCCTAATTGGACTTGAATTGGATTGTCTCTTGCTGAAATAATTGATCGCCTGCTGATCATTTTATTCGGTTCTTAGTTCACTATCATCATTCCTGGTTGTTTTCATCTTATGGTCTTGGTTTTTGCTTGAGGACAAGCAAAGTCTTAAGTCGGGGTGATTTGATGAGTTGTGATTTCACCTCATTTTCCATGTACATTTCTACACTGTATGGCAGTTAGCCATTTTAGTGTTTATTTTGTTTAGTTTTTCCTTTGGAATGATAAGGTATTGTGTGTTGTTTTGAAGATATTCATGATTAAATGCCCAAGAATTAGCAAGTATGAAGCTTGATGACTTAGAGCTTTGAAAAAGATAAGAAATCGGGCTAAGTGCAGTATCACTAGTCGTGATGGCTCCTCACTACGTGGACGAGCAAAAGAAATTAAAGAAAGAATTGGTTTGGGCGCTTAAGTCGTCATCAACACTTAGCCGTGATGGCTATCACAGCCGTGACGTGTCAGCTGTGCCAGATCTCCAAAAAGTCAGAGACGATCACGCCTAGCCGTGATGTTTATCACTACTGTGACCTCGCTTGTTGAAAAGTCGAAGGATCAATACAGCCGCGATGAGTATCACGCCGATGAATCAAGAATGAAGCTGAAGCAAGTCAGAAACCATCACGGCCTGGCCGCGTGATGGTTATCACGGCCGCGTGGACCGCCATTCTAGTACTAGAAAACCGAGCAAGTAATGTAAGAAGACGATCCGTAGAAACCCTAAAGAAAATCCTCGTCGTCGTGGCCGTGGTGCATCATTCCATGGAGCTCTCCCTTGTTCAGAATTTAATTTTCTTTTGTTTTGTTTTCAATTATGCACCAAACTCCCTTGTTGGGGTTAGACTATTGCTATCTGAATTTGGTTGTAAAAATGATTTGATTTAATACGCTCTCTTGTTCTTTACGAGTGTTTGATTCCATGCTTAATGCTTTCTTAGGCTTGATCACCCTATGAATGATTAGTTGCTTTAATAGATAACTGGAAGGTTGGTGTTAGAGCTTACCATGAATCAAATGTCGGGTAGTTCATGGCCTAGAATAGGTCTTGAGGTGCTTGCAATCTTATAAGTCTTTACTTAATGCAAAATCTCAGGTTAATCCACCCAAGGAATTAGGTTTAACTTGGGATTTTAGGTTCAAATGCACCAAGGAATTAGTTTGAGTATTCTTTGGGTGCACCCATTGTCATATTAGAACTAGGAACTGTGTTAGTTATCATTTCATAACAACTAAGAGAGATTAGCTTAGTTTAACCCTTGCAATTTACTTCCTATTGTTATTCATCTCTCTCGTTTTCACGTTAATCGCTTGAGAAAATCCAAAAGAACAAAAAATATTTTCTTCTTGTTTGTTTGCGGATGTTAGACAATCAATCCAAAAACTACCAGATAGTGGTCAAATTTTATGTAAGTGGTAATTGTCC